>OY540801.1:25447562-25775086 GCA_961205885.1 Ptychoptera albimana
TTAGATAAATTTTGTAAAAATGGATTTACTCATAATAAAAAATAAATAAAGTAGCGTAAAAGCTACAAAGATGCTTTTTAAGAGATCAAATAAAAAAAACGCTCGACGAATGTTACGGCTATAAGAAATTATGACAACGACCACGTCTGCACGATCATAAATTGCCATGTTGATTGTCAGGATGTTAAATTTGGTGAAATTGTTATTTTTTTTATATCTTGGTTGATACTTAAGAAAAGCTCACATATATAAAACTCACACTTTTCTTGTTTTCTTTTACTTTTTTTTATTTTTTTATTTCTCACCAACTTTTAAATTTGTTACTCAGACGAAGTGATGCGAAATTGTTTTTTGCATACAAATTGGTTATTATTATCATTATTATTATTATTATTATTATTATTATTATTATTATTATTATTGAAAACAGCTTTTATCTATAAAAAAAAAACATTTTTATATTATTTTTCGCCATAAAACAATAGATTTATGAGCTTTTGCTTTGGATGCTATTCTTTAGACCATAACTGTGTTACATATGCGTTATTAAAAAAAGTAAATAAAATATATAACCCCCTCTGCTGTGCTATTTACGAATTTCCAATTGTCATTTTCAATGAATTTTTTATTTAAAAAATGAGAAAAAGCTTAAACATGAACAGCCAAGTCATGCACTAATAAAATTAAAACAAAAATATTTAGATTGACGCTTGTGCGATGCATCTTATATGTAAAAGCTCGGCGTGTTACTGCAAAAAAAAATAAAAAATTCCCTGTTTGTTTATTATTTTTATTATTGTGACGCGTTAAAACGTACCGCAAATAAAAACAACTTCCAGAAGCAAAATGTGTGGTTTAATACCAACGAAAAATGTAAAAAAACCCACAAAAATGCCCATAAAATACAGCCAAAACGTGAAAGAGAAAAATAATAAAAATTACGAACGCCAATGGCCACCGTTAACTTTAAAGCATATTCAACGCTGTTGCGGTTGTTGCTTTTGTGGCTTTTTTATATTTGTTTATTTAATATATTTTTTCGTTATTATTGTTACTTTTTGGCGGTTTTTAAACCATTTAAAAATGTCTTGTTGTTGGTTTCGGTAAGCTTTTTATGATTCATTGATCGTAAAAGTCTTTCGTTCCATATTTCTTACAGAATCTCTAAATTTCTCTCTTCTATTCTAGAAATGTTTTTGTTATTAAAAGTTTAATAATGACACGATTATGTTTGAATTAAACGATTAATCATATATTTTACAACCTGAAAGCCCGATTGCAATTTGGTTAGTTTTTGTAACGTCTTATAGAAAAAAAATCTAAACTGACGTTATTATTTAATGCGAATATAATTGTGTGAAGTGTTTGTATTTAATACTCTAAGAACTCCCACGATTGCTGGACGTACACTATACAACTAATAAAAAATGAAAAAGAAAAAGGAAAATAAATAAAAGGCAACAAAAATCAATTTACATAGAGATTAAATTTCACCCGAAAAAAACACACAAAATAAATAATCGGTCGTAATTTTAACGACGGTTTGCTTCTTTATTATTTTTTTTTTCAAATCTGTCGTTATATCAATTGATTTGAATTAAAACTTTTATTTCAATGAAAACTTTTTTTTTTTTTATTTGATCTAACAAAATACAAATAATAAAAAAAAGGCAAAACAACAAAAACCATTTATCCTACCCAAAATATTAACCGAATTCGGTTTTTATTTGGAAAAATAAAAATTATTTTTTATGACGATTAAATGACTAAATGGCCTTCATCGTTAAAATTAATGCTTTAAACATTGCCTAACCAACACCAGCTATAATAATAAAACAGCAAAAAAAAATTTAAATAAAATTTTTAATTCATTTTGCATAAAAATTCATGTACGAAACGTGATGATTTTGGCGTAATTTTTTTTGTACAGATTCTGAGTGTTTTTTTATTATTATATTTTGATTAATAGAAATAACAATTATTATCAGTGTTTTGTGATAAGTTAATGCAAACAATATTTCTACCCCACAATTACTTTATACATCAATTACTGTAAAGAAGGTATTAGTATGCTAAAAACATTAAAATTTATATAATTAAATTACGAAATTTCTAATTAACCTTTTTAAACGCCTAATTAAAGCACTTTTAAAAGAATAAGAACAAAATGTGTGTTAATTAGCAAATATTTAATTATGGAGAAAAAAAATTGAATTAGTAAATTTACCTTCTATTTGTTAATTATAATTTGAATTAATATTATAAAAGATATTTTAAGAGATGAAAAATTTAATAATAATTTGATTAACATCAAATGAAATTAGGTAGATTAGAAAACAAAAATAGGGATATTTAGGCGATGGTATTTTTGTGCTTTGTAAAAAGTCTTTTATCTCTAATTTTTGTTTATTATAATTACGGGAAATTTTTGCTTTTTTAAGAAATTAATGATACGGGATTTAAATAGCCTAGACAAATATTTGTTTTATTAATTTTGTCTCCGAAATTAAATACATTTGAATCGTGCTTAAGGTTTAAAATATTATTAAATAGAATAAAAGATGCAATCTTGGTCTGTAAGAGTTAAATAGAGCTAACTTAACTAGGTTAATTATATATCAAATGGTATTAAAATATTTCTATTACCTAACTGCGTGTGGGAGTTAAAGCTCTAGTTTCATGATTATGAAAAATCCTTACAAGAATGACGATATTTACTCGAATCTAACTATAGTGATGTTTAAGCTTTTAGATTTAGAACCATTATATGAGAAAACAAGGTTTTCGAATATCATTTTAAAGTTCTTCCAAATTAATTATATTATTCGTTATTTCCATAAGTTTTATCTTTTTATCATAAAACTTTTAGTTTATTCATAATTGAAAATATTAAAATTCTAAATTTCTATAATAATGATAAAATGATAAAAACAAAAAAAAACTTCTATGAATCAATAAATATAGATAAGTTTATAATAAATAAAGATAAATTCTTTAAAATTTCATTTTCTTTTTTTTCGTTTTCGTATTTATCGTTTTCCTCATTTTTCTACTCAGCATCTGATTGAAGAAAGCGGAATAAAAAAAAATTATTAAACGAGTAGAAAGGAAATAAATTACAATTTAGGGTAAAAGCTAATAATATTTTCTTCTACATCTTCATGCTTAACATAAATTGATTAAATCAATCAACTAAACAAAGAATATTATCATACATCCGTTGTTTCTCTGTAGAAAAAGTTTAGTTTTTTTTTCTTTTTATTACAAAATTATTTCCTGTATAATTTTTCATACTAATTTCCGATGATAAGAAACGTATAAAAAAAAATTGAAAACTAAAAAAAAATTAAATTAGCTAAATAAAAAAAAGCTCTACTTACATTCGGTAGTAATTTCAGCAAGCCAAGTACAAAAATAGCCATAGACGTTGACGTTGATGTACAAAATTGCATTTTTAACAATGTTATTGAGCATTTTTTTGTATATAATATTGGTAATAATATGATAAATGTTATGCATGATTGCAAGAAGCAGCAACCACAGCTTATTATAACGAAAATCGGTTGTTGCTGTATATTTGGTACAGTTGTCTGCAAAAACAAAAAGGAGAAAACATAAATTTTATTAAGAATTACAATGATAGTGAAATATCTTCTGAAATCGATATGCATTGCTTCGGCAACAAAGCAACGAGAATCATTTCTATTTTAATAAAACGGCATTACAAAAAAAAAAAAGAAATCTGGTGACAAAAGCTTTAAAATAAATTTATTTGCAAAGCTTTTAACAACCTTTTTTAGTTGTTGATTTCACCTGTCATTAAATTTTGTAAATGTTTATGTTTTATGAAAACAATTTACTAGCCTTTAGTTAAAATGTTCAATATGTTCAATATGTAAAGCAGCAACTAGCAATTACAGCAACAATCAGAATGATAAAATGATAGCAACAGTATACTTTAAAGACAACAAAAGCTTGACATCAAACGTTGTTAACACGTTGTTTGGGAGGTAGAAAATATTGACTTTGTCAACTGTATCCGCCCTTTAAAATTGCTCTATTTAAGCTTTTGAAGTTTTTTTTTATTTTCTTTTTTTCTCTAAGTTTTGTATAACGTTCATCTGATAGTTAGTCTAAAGTGCAGCATCCTTTTGTTATAATTATTGTTGCTCTCGTATTTTCCATTATTTTTCAAACAATTCTAATCCATTATGGATTCTCGCTAATAAATTTATTTATATTTTTGAAATATTTCCTATATAAAATCAAAAACAGACGAAATGTCCAACAAAGGTAAGCTTAAGGTTATTGAAAAATTATTATTCTACTTACATTGTACATTCTTTTGGCTAATAACACAATAAATGTTCCTGTTACTGGGCAAATGCATCTAGTGATGTTTTCCATTAAATTCTCTGTTATACAGTAGTCGGTACGCCAAGTTGGCTCAAATGTTGGTAACGAATCGTATCTAATATTTAAATAGAAATAAATATAAACTTATTTACCACAATATAAAGGGAGGAGGTTAAGAATAGAGATAAATATTGTTGAAAAATAGTAAATGCCCGTGCTCATCACTTTCAAATTGTTATTTATTTATTTATTTTTTAGTTTTTGCCTATTTCTTTTATTTTTTATTACTTCGATTGTAAATCGTCCCTTTTTTAGTTTTTCCTCTTCACACTGCTATTGTTTTATTTATTTATTTTATTTTTTTTTTATTTTACTTTTAAACGAAACTTATGTTCTCACTTTAGTCGTGTTTGCGACCCAAAAGAAAAGCTCAAAAACATAGCCATGTAAACAAAAATAACGAAGAAAAAGGAAATGGCGTTTTGTATTTGTTTTCGCTTTTGCATGTTCAAAGGAAGTTCAACTGGAAGCAGCAAATAAAAAGAAACTAAACAAACAAACCAACAAACGATAACGCGATAATATGGATAAACTTGAATCGGAAAAACATTGTTAAAAGGGCGTTTTGTGTTTCTTATATTTATCTTTTAAACGGAAAGTTATCCCTTTTTATTTTATTTATTTAGTTTTTTTTATCAGTTATTTCTTTCTTTTTCATTTCAAACATTTAAGCCTTTTTTTTGGCTGATTTGTCAAAATTCAAAAAAAAAAAAAATAAAAGCTTTATTGATGCTACAAAAAAAATTAATTAAACAAAACGAAATATGGTTTTATTAATGTATATCCAATATAAAACTTCAATTTTGGGTAATGTTATGGAAAATAATAATTTTTTAGAGATGAAAAATTAGTTGGTCATATTAAATATGTTGAAAAGCTTGGAATTTAGAAGCAAAGTAAATAATAAGTATTTAAAATATCTAGAAGCATAGAAAGTTATATTTACTTTTGTGTTAATTTCTCTCCATAATAACAACTTTGAAAATTATGGGAGCTTTAACAACTGATATTATGATTTATTGCTTGTAGCAACTCGTTGTAGATTAGTCATTCAAATAATTATTATTATTTTTGATGTATATAATAGAATAATATTAAACTAATTTAATTATCTTATGTAAATATTTTCCATAATATGATTAAATTCAATAATTTAATTATCTAAAAATTCAATTAAGTCTTAAACTTTACTTCCAGAAAGCATTTATAAACTCTTAATTTCCCATATTTCCCATATTTCTTCTATTAATAAGATAGTTTTGATTACAAGAAAGTTTTCTTTGTTGCAGTTAATAACTTTTGGCTACATACTTTGCCAGAATAGGGTATGAAATTTATGTAAAAATAAAACACTTACCCGCACATTGGTATCCACTCCTGATTGGGTGGAGTCTCGTGTTGGAATATTATTTCAACGTGGGCTATTTCAAGTGGAATTGGTACCCTTTGTTGTTGCTGCTGGTTACCATTATAATTATTATTATTGTTATAATTATACCGTTGCTGTTGTTGCTGTTGAATTTCATCGATACCATTTTGTGCTTGACCATCGCTTGCTAAATGTTTCGCTTGAGATAACCACGAGGCAATTATACGTGATGCTGGTATATAATCAATATCAGTTCCATAGCTTTTTTTTTTGGTGTAAGAAATAAAAAAAATAATTTATTTATTACTATTATTATTATTATTATTATTATTATTATTATCGTTAAATGAAATATTATCATAATTGGTATTTAATTTAATTTCATTTTATTTAATTATCGTTAATTATCTGTTTTACTAATTAAAATTAAGTGAAGAAGGTAAACAAGAAAGTTTTTCCGTGGTTAAATTGTTTCAATTAATTACATTTAATTCTTTTATTAGAAATAACAAAAGTTATGAGGGTTAGAAAACTAAAAACAAAAAAAAGAAGAAAAATTCTCTTTAGAATTCCTTCAAATTTTACGATCGTCCAAGGATCACAACGATTAATATTATTTTTTTAACGAATCACGAATATTTATTCGTAATATATAAAGGCAGCTGAAATATATATATTTAATAGAAAATTCGCCTGGTTTGTACTTAACGCACTGAATAATCTCGGCTATCAAAATATAACAAAAATAATAAATAAATTTATTTTTACGATTTTTCTTAGGATTTTTTCATGTTTTTTTTCTTTTTTTTTTTCTTTAAATTTACGACACCTGCGTATTTTTCATTTTCTCAACGGTCTGGTTAAATTGTTATTTTTGTTATATAGCCGGTGTGTAATGCGCTCATTAAAATACCTTATTTTTATTTATTTTCTTTTCGTTATATCGTTATACATTTTACTATACTTATATATATATATATATATATATATACTAAACTTTACTTTCATTTTATTTATTTATTTATTTATATATTTATATATTAATACTGTTCTTGTGTACTTTATCTGAATAAGTTTCAGCATTATTCTGATTTAACCTAATCATTTTTTCGGCATACACCTTTTGAACTTAAATAAACAGTAAACGTATAAAAAATAGCGAAATAAACATGAAAAAAGTAAATTAAATAATTAAAATATATAACCATTGATGTAGCATAAAATTTCATTAACCTTTTCTGTATTTTTTTTTTTTTTTTGATAAATTAAATTAATTCCTCTGGCGAAAATAAGATAAAAAAAAAATGATGAAAAATCAAATCAAAATACAACAAAAACCACAAACTAAAATTAAACTTCGTTAATATTATTAAATTATTTTAGTATATTATTTCATATGGGTTTGTACATTTATTTGCGCTTTTAAATAATTAATTAAAGAAAGTTTTATGAATTTGTGCAGGTTGATAAATGATTACAAAACAAAATAATGTTTATTGCGAAAGGATGAAACATTTTATTCTTTGTGCTATAATTGAACACCGATTTTCCAACATTATTTTCTACATTATAAACTCGTTAGGAATTAAAGTTTATTAACAAAAACTACAATTATTATCGGTTTATTGTTAATTTTCAACATCTACTAATTATTCGCATATTAAATTTTATTGAAGTTAGCTTACCTATTTCTAGCAAAATACATTTTTGGTAGAAAATTTGTCAAATTACGATACGATACAATTGATACATGTGCTTCATTTGTATAATTTTTGCCATCGCCTGATGTCGTTGTTGCATCAATATTAATGTGTCGTCCAATTATGTTCTCATTTAAGCCAATATTATTGATTTCCATATATAATTGATCCGTAAATAGTTGATCACTAAAATTAAAGTTATTATAATTATTGTGCTGCGTAAAATCTGCATACTGCCAACTTATGTTTTGTATTCAATATTTTTATTCTTGTATCAATTAAAAAAAAAAATTGTTATATACTAAAAATATAAAATAATTAAAAACATCTTACTTACCCATAAATTTGTAAATTAAATGGCAATTTATTAACAGGTAATGTGTGCAAACGAAAGGTATTCAATTGCTGTGTGGAGCTGACAGATGGCAGTGTTGACGTTGCACCACCTATCGATGCAATATTATTGCTGTTCGTCGTTGCAATTGTCACCATGCCAATTGTTGATGCTGATGTTGACATTGTTGTTATTATTTGACGACGATTCATTGATATAATTTGTATTAAATCCTGTAGCTGCTTTATTTGCTATTTAATTAATAGAAAATTATGTGTTAATTAGTTTTTAACGCTTTACTGTCACATAGAATATAAAAATAATTATAACAGTACTGTTCACTAGCTTTAAGCTACTCTCAAACAATCACTACTTTTCTAAACGTTTTTTTTCGTTTCTTGCATAAAAATTGTTTATACAAAGAAAAATTAAATATAAACGTAGTGAGATTTATACAAAAAAAAAAAAAAAAAAAAAAAAGAATTATTCAGCGGAGGGTTAGAAATTTTATAATAATAATAATAATAATTTTCCATTTTTTATTATAAAACCAGCGCACAGTGAAACTAAGTAGTGAAAAGAAAATACAGAAAAAACACTGTATGCTGGTTAAGTGCAACAGCAATCTGTATATTGCTGGTATTTAAGCGTTTTTTTTTTCTTTTTTAAGTGTAAAAGTAGCGTAGAGGAGTAAATGGCATAAAGTATAGCAACAGAAAAATATATTTCAAGGAATGCAAAATTTCACCCACTCAAGTGAATGAAAATTATTTTTACGATTATGTTCGTTAGGTTTATATTTAGTTATGTAGCACCATTTAGGTGGTTATTATATAAATATATATATATATATATATATATATATATATATGTTTTTCTTTTTTAAATCACCACTTCTGGTTGTTTTAAGTTAGGCAAAATGAATAAAATCTCAGCCACGACATCGATTGTTGAATTTTTTCTTAAGCGTGAATTTTTTCTTTATTTTCTTTTTCCATTTCTTTTTAGGATTAGCGAAGAAACAACATTGGATTAGTATTTGTGGTTAAAGAATATTAGAATTACCATCATCATAATTTGTACTTCTTGTTATTATTATTATTATTATTATTATTATTATTATTATTATTATTATTATTATTATTATTATTATTATTATTATTATTATTATTATTATTATTATTATTTTACAGCTTTCTATCCTTCATATATTTTTCTTATGTTTTTAAAGATTATTATTATTATTATTCTTTTTTTTCACAGCTTGAATTTCTTTTCCGTTTTTTTCGTTTTCACTTAAAAATTTATTAAATGTATAAAAAAAAGGGGTTTTCACAGCTTTTAACAAAATATGGATAAAAATAAACCCTACAACCCTAAAGATTATTTATTTTTGAGATGGTAGAAAAAAATATAAAAAAAAAAACAATATAGAATCGTTAAGACGCGTAATAATGTTAAATTAGGTGAGGATTTAAAAAAAAAAGCTACAGCCACAAAACCCATATTAGAGATCCATAATTTTTTTGTCGATTTTTTTTTTGTACAGACGCGGATTTACTATGTGTTTTTAATGAATTAATCCATTGAATTTATATTTCTTTAAAAAATTTCATTAAGTCTAGACATGTCCGTTTGTAGCAAATAAGAAAACTCATAATTATATTTGTTAATTAAGACTATGATTCTGGTTGGTTTGCTTCATTTGTTGTATTTGCATGCAAAATTGAATGAAAATTGAATCTTTAACCCTCCATGACATAGTCGTATCTGTTCATTGCTACACCTAAGTCTAGACTTTAGACATAATTATTATTATTTCCAATCTTGTTGGTTATAATTTTAGTAAAATTTTCAGACGTATCATGATGTGCACGTTGTCCTACTTTTTACTATAAACACAACGACAACAGCATATATTAATAAATATAAAAAAAAAACATATGTAATCCGATTACTGTTTAAACTTATAGCAAAATTGATTTAAAGTAAAAATATTATTTAAAAAAAGAGCTTTTGGTTCGATATGCTGGAATTATTTGTTATGTAAATTGTGCTTACATAACGTATTTATTGTTGTTAATATTGTTCATTAGTAAGTTACTTAAATCGAATCGATTATTAAAGCTTATTATCAATAGAAATTGAAGCTTAAAATATTTAATTTTCAATTCTTTTTTTTTTCATAATAAATAAATTTTGTTTGCCCGATTATTAAAATGGAAATTAAAGCAAGTAACTGTCATAGAAAACTAAATCAAAAATATATCTTCATATATTTAGTTAGTACGTTCGTTTGGGCGTAACCATTTTAACTCTGCTATTTTTCCGGTTATGTTTTTAGTTTTAAATTAATAATTATTCCGGTTAGTATTTTAATTTTCCAACGAATATAACATTATCAAAAACTAACAAATAAAGTTTTTCCTTGGAATAAATTTTGTAATGGATAGCATATTTAGTTGTAATAAATGTAGAAAACCGGATGTAATCTAAACTTGTTATAAATATATATGTTGTATTGTGTTTCTGATTGTTGGAAGCAGTAATAAGAGTTAATTTAACAACCGAGTGTACAACTGATGAAAATACAAAAAAAAGATAGGAAATTTTGTTTATAATTGTTTTTGTCAGTGTTAATAAAACATATCAAATAGTGTAATGATTCCAAGAAAGAAATAAAATGAACATACAACGACGAATCTCAAACAACCTTATAACTACCGTTTTTCATTAAAATATTGATTCAATTACTAAAAAACCTTATCAGATGGTTTAAGCTTATCATTTTATATTTTAATAACCGGAATATTTTTCTATTTATACATGTTTTAAACGGAGAAAAAAACGTTTTCATCATAAAACTTTTGAATTCTTTTTCTAAATTAAATTACAGTTTAATTGACTTCTATATATATATGTATATATAAAGCAGATGTTATGTCGCTGAATTTCAACATTTTTTTATTTATCTTACCCATTATTTATTTCTATTTACTTAGTTTTTCATTTTTTCTTTCTTCATTTAATAAAATAAAAATTGGAAGGAAAATTATATTTAAATGCAATGTGAAAACGATTTTTTGATTACATAATGTAAAATTAATTTTTTCTTAAAAATAAAAACGAAAAAAAAAAAAAAATTAAATTAAATAACGAGAAACATTCAGTCGAGAACTTACTTCTTCGTTCGGTAAAGTAAGATTAATTAAATTATTTTCTTTTTCAAAAAAAAAAAGTAGGATTTTTTGTATATTTTTTTTTTTTTACAAATTAAAAGTTATTAAAAAGTTTCTCTTTTGGTATAATTTTTTGAAAATAAAAAAAAATAAAGAAGAAGCATTTTATAATGTCAAATTCAAGCTTTTACTCTTCTTGTTATTACTTTAAATATTTTTTTCCTTCTGTTAATGCTACTTTTATTGTTATTTCTATAGCATTTGGCTTGCATATAAATTTATATTTACAATTTTCAAACAGGGAAAACACAGAAATTTATTTTTGTATTCAGTTAGGTGCATAAAGTTTTTAAAGCTTTCTGTTACAAACTTTTTCACTAGTGTCCTATTTGTTTCGTTTGCTTTCTTTTTTTTTTTTTTGAAGCAAATACTGGTTCGAGTGTTTATTTATATTATATATAATGCACATGTTTATTATTATGAAAAACAATTAAATGTATGTATGAAATTAACAAAAGGGAAATTACTCTGGGTATTCTACATGTGTTTCCTGTGGTATGTATGCTACCTTTTGACCTGTGCTATGAAGTAATAATTAATGATATTCTAATTGATTCAGTAGAGTTCGAAAGAAATGTGTGTTATGCTTTTCCGCAAAATATTTATAAATATAATGTTTAAAAAGTAAGTAGCTCACCTGCTGATTATTTAATGAAACTTCACTTTGTAATATTATATCGATAATTCTTAATATAATATCACCAGCAATTTCTTTTTCAGTATTTGTCGTTGTTATTTCCATGTAATCAGCAATCTGCACACAAAAAAAAATCAAAAAAATTTATTATTATAATTAAATTATAAAAGAGATGTTAAATGATTTAAATAAAAATAAGAAAATGAAATAACTTACCTCCCTAAGTAGTGCCAATATAAAGCCACCCTCGCCGGGTAAAAAAACCTTTCGTCTACCGATTGTATATTCTAGGCACGAGTACAGCACCGACGTTCCATTGGTTTTCTGATAACCAAATGTTAGACCGCGAAACTGAAAACATATGGATACGTGAGTATTGTCTTTCTTAATAAACATGGCAGTAGAGCAGCAAAATAATAAAAATAATAATAATAAATGCTCAACCAGAGAAAAAAGGATACACAGAAGCACAAAATTATTTAAATAACCTAAAGAAGAAGAAAAAAAGATATGCGTTCCAACATTCATTTGCATAATTTCGTCATTTACTTGTCATATTATGGAGAAAAATAAATTCTTGTTGTAGCTTATTTGGCATATATTCTCCACTGCCCACAGAAAAAAAAAAAACTAAATAAAACCGGAAAAACAGCAACTGTCGTGATTTAAATTGTTCAAAATGTGAAAGTAAAAAAAAAATTATATATGAATTCAGTTCAATGAACGCTTTTTCAGATTACATGTGCTTAGAATAATTATCATTTGTCCTTACTTTGAGCTTTTTCTAAATTTAAATTATTATTATTATTTATATTTTTGGCATTTGAATCAGCAAATCATTGTCATAGTATCTAAGAATACAGAACAGTATTTTGAATCAAAAAAAGGAAAAACTAGAAAAGCATTAAACATTTTGTTTTTTTTTTTTTTGTTTTTGTTTTTTATATAAAATGCCTAGTGGCATTTGCCACTCAATTTGCTTGAAGCTTTTCTGATGAAAAAATGATATTTTTTCTTTATTTTTATTTGGGGATTTTACGGTTTTGTTTTTAGTTTAATATTGTCAGATTTATTTTTTTAAAAATGTTTGTTCAACTATCGCAGATATAGGAAAAATAAAAATTTTCAGACTTTGATGGTTCCCGTGGGACGTACAACACGAAGACAAAGCAAAGATAAGTAAATGGAATCCTTGTGTTTTTTGTATTTCTTTTTCATAGTTTCAGTTGTCTGTTTAAATGAAAGATAATGCAAGGGTTTCTTACCTCATTGTATATATCGATTAATTCATCAGCAATACAATCTTTGAAGTCCGGTGTTTGCCATTCTGGTTTTCCAAAGTCACGTTGTTCGCATTCACGCCGTGCTTGTCCTTCGGCTCGATTGGGACAATCTGCCAGCACAGGAGGGCCAGCCGCACTAGCTGGCCAATGAACGCCATACAATTGTTCAGCAGAACATAATTCAACTACACCTTGGTCAACCACAGTAACGTAAACACTACGTGATACCGGTGCTACCATATTTGACACAATACAGGTATACTCTGCTGATTTCTATTTAAATGATTCACAAGCGCATTAATGATTATCTAGCTTAGTCTAAAAATTCAACAAATATAAATCTACCTGAACGTTTTTTATGTTCAAAATGCTACCGTCTGGATATAAATCTTCCCACATCTCAAGCATAGGATCTGATTGAAATAAAGCACCATTTTTCGTCCAACTATACCCTAGTTTTCCATAATAACGATGATCGTTGCCAGGCGCTAAGCATCTGATACGTAATGATTCACCACGGTATAATGTTGCACTAGGTGGATCGACACGTAATTGTGGCGCTGTTAATATATGCACGGCTGTCGAGCGACATTGTTGCATTCCCCAATCAGCTACCTGTACATTTGGGAGAAATTGAAGAAGTGATTTGATTTATTACTTCTATTTTCTTCTATTTTAGTGTTACAATAAGTGACTTTATCAATTATTAGATTATCATAATACACCTGCTGTTGTTATTGCTATTACTATGTTAAATGCCCATAACCTAATCAGAAACAAATTATCTAGAACAAATGACATTTAACAAAACAATCATATGTCAACTGAGTCACACGTAAAATATTGATAACAACTAGGAATAAATTAAAATCATTGTCAAACTCAATTAATAGGAAATTATATTTCATATAATGATATATTTGTTTTGTCTATTTGTAATTTGTATGCTATTTTCTTATATGTCTAAATACTATGTTTTTGGTATGCTGCTTCGTAAGGTATGCTAATAATAGTTTATGAAGACGATAAATATAGGTCAATAATAGTATTTTTATGGTATTAGGATTTTGTAAATAACTTAATTAACTACAATTAATATTGATCTGATAATTGAATTGTTTACTCAGAATTATAACTATGAATTTCTTTTAGACATTTAAGATGTAATAAAGGTGATATGCTCTTAACAAAAAACAGAAAAAAAAGTTTATTTAGATAAATAACGGCTATTTTGTGTAATCGAAATCTGTATGCTTTAAGATAGGTAATCATTATTCGTACTTTATATTAATTCAAATTTAAACTTTGAAGATTTATTACTTCTTAAACTCGCAAGTAATAAAACTTCTTTAAATATATTTTTTGTTATTAATGGCAGCATGGTTCCCTTGGTTCAGCATAGGTGTGCTGACAGGGGCTTTAATCTGATGAAACAAGAGTACAAAATGTTGTAAATTTTATATTTCTTTTCAGATTTTATAATCATAATTGGTGTTTTTATACCATTATAATTATAAATCCATTATTATTCCTAATGATCAAATGAAAATAATTCGCGCCTCTCGAAAGGCCTCTCCTTATTTTATAGCAAATTCTTGAGTTTTCTTATATTTATATTTATGTTGCTCCAATTATTTACATAACTTTCTATTTGAAGTAATATTTTATTATCAATGCATAATATAATTAGGCTAATGAAATTAATTATTTTTTATTTCTACATCCCCTTTATAAGGCATCCTGTGCAATTGTTTTTTGAAACGAATATAATTATTTTTATCAAGAAATCAAATTCTCATTTAAAGTTTTATGAGATAATGCGAGATTATTAAAATATATGCATTGCATAAAAATATTAATTTTATTATTAAGTTTTGTTATGACTGATTGTATATTTCTTTGATCTAAGCATCACAAATAGTTTTTTTTTTATATATATAAATAAAAAATAAAAATAATTTAATAATAAGTCGTAAAGTCGCTGCTTCGGAATATTCCAGAAAAGTTGATTTTGATGAGTTTTTACTACTTGTTTTTTTTTTTTTTTGAAATTTTTTATTTGTTTATTTTCATTTTGTTTAAAACAAAATAAAATTCTTTTTCTATGTGATCATTTATTGAGGAGATATAAAATTTTTTTATTGTGCATCTAGAAGACGTGATCAATTTAATTTTGTTTTTTCTTTTTTGAATTCATCGGTAAACAAATAAATGATTCAGATGCGTTTGTTATAGACAAACTTTATTTTTGATATTGAAACATAACGCGTAATGCATTTATTGATCCATACATTATAGTAAAACAAACAACTTAAATCAATTCTGCAGTTAACAGATGATTTAACAAAAGACTTAGCATAATCAACCATATATTATTTTAAGAAATAAAAAAAAAAATAATTGAAGCAGAAAAATGCGAAATAAAAAAAATTAAATTTATTTGAAAATTGTTTAACTTTAACCCCACAAAATTATTTCACCTGATTTATTAACTGAACTTTTTTCGTCTATCTATAAAATATTGTGTGTTTTGTTACAATAATAACGAAATAATATACCATAAAAAAATGGCACAATCAATTGAAGCAGTGAGAAAATACAAGAAAAAAAATAATAAAGAACGAAACGCAAATAAATGATAAGAACGTGACAATAAGTCTTATTGCCTATTAAAAAAAAAAATCATTTTAACGGAATACAAAAGAAATATCTGAATCGTTGCTGTAGTTTTTTTTCTTTTTTGTTTTAATTGCTCCACATAATCATTTGTGTTTTCCCTGTTTCGGTAATTGTGGGTTGAATTCTTCATATTTTTGCTTTTTTTAAATGACACCAAATTAATTAAGTAATTTTTGGTGTTTGCATTGGTATTAATTATTATAAATTGCACAATAGAATAATATATAAATAAAACAAAAAAAAAACGAGAGAGAAGATCTTATTAAGTTAATAAATTTTCTATTTGATTTTCCTAAAACTAAATTGACCATATCATGTGTAACATGTCACTACAGCTTAATAAATTACAAAAAAATAAAGAAAAGGTTTTTTCTTTTTATTCTATCAACTATACCGGATATAAATATATATGTATGTATTTGGTTAACGACACCAACGTTGACAGCAACACCAGTAGCACTGGCAACAACAACTACAGTAGCAATAACTATTTGGGGTGACCAAAACCAGTTATTTGGCATTAAACATATCTAACACATGTCGGTATTGTTTGTCCTTTTATTA
This sequence comes from Ptychoptera albimana, assembly GCA_961205885.1. NCBI lineage: Eukaryota > Metazoa > Arthropoda > Insecta > Diptera > Ptychopteridae > Ptychoptera > Ptychoptera albimana. The sequence continues at coordinate 25,463,784 of OY540801.1, forward strand.
CATTTTTTTTCTATTTTTTTTTTTTTTGTTTAATTTAATATTGGTCACCTTATGTATGTTTGTGTATAACGACATAGTTTTTAACTATCTGGTAACCAATGTGTAATACCGAAGACAAAAAAAAGAAAAGAAACAGAAAATTACATACCTGACAAGTGTAAACTCCTTCATCAAGTCGTGTCGCCCTTGACACCCCCAACAATGCGGTGTAATGATCTTTTGAGTCTAATGGCAGGAGTCGTGTCCACATACTTCTGTGAATGATAAAATAATAAAAATAAACAAACATCGTTAAAAGTCGTCAGGTTATATCATTTTTTTTTTTTTTTTGGAAAAATTGGTTAAAACGAAGAAGATTTAACTCGTAATAGTCGTTTTTACTTTTATTTCTATTTTGTATCCACCCACGTACACAAATAAGGGGTCGATTGGTTCCTTTGTTTTTTTTTCTTCTTCTCTTTTTTTATTTTATTGTTTAACCGATTTTTAACTGTGCTTTTAAATAACAAGCAAACATCAGCCGCAACCTGTATTTAAGTGTTTTTTGCCTTGCTATAACGAACCTTACGTTACGTTTGGTTACTTAACATGGCCTTATGTGTGTTACGTTAACAAAAAAATAAAAATAATAATAATAAATAAAACCCTGTAAAGCCGGAATAATAAAAAGCATAAAAGTGGATATTAATGTTGAAACAGTAAAGTGATGACACCTAGATGATATGATTATATTTAGTCTTCTGCTTTTACTGAGGGATTTTTTTTTATATCATTCTGCGTTATCTTTTTTATGTGCTTCAATGATTTTTTTTTCTTCTGTAAATTTAAAATAACGGGTGGATGGATGGTTTTCAAAAAAAAAAAATTTATTATATAAAATCAAATAATAAATAAATAAAAATAGAAGAAAATCATTTAATTTTACAAAGAAGAGCTTTTGACACAACAAGCAGCCAATAAAGGTAATTTTTTTAAAATTTTGTGTAGAAAATTGATTTTTTTTTCTACACTTTCTTAGCTTTCGAACGTGTCAACATTGAGTGACAACTAGTGTGGTTGGTTGGCGTGTTATATAATTTGGAGTTTTTTTTATTGCACTTGACATCAGGAATCTGATTATTGATTTTTTTTTTAATAATAATAAAAATGCAGTCAAATTACGTGTCAAAAAAGAGAAGAAAAAAAAGTAATGTCAAACTATCGTGATAGTTATTGTTAGCGATAAAATGAAAATCTGCGTATAATAAGTAGAAAATGTCTTTGAACCTGTGCCCTATGATAATAAATATGTGTTGGAATTAAAGTCAAAAATCAGATTTACAGAATATTCGGTAAAATATTTTGTCAGAAGTATTACAACACTAAGCCAGGTAGACTTTAAGCACATAAAACAATAAAGATTTGATGTAAAGATGTAATTAGCAATAAATTTAATGTTAATCAAATGTCATTTTTGGTATAATAATAAAATAATTTTACTACCAGTAATATTGAGACAAAGAAATAGGACACTTTGGTAAATACTGCTTAAAATAAACAAAAGAAAAGGAAACAACAGCAACACACTTAAACAGGTAAAATAAATCATTTGTCATTTTGATTTATTTAAAGGCAGAAAAGTTTTGGTAGGAATATGAAAAAAAAAAAAAAAAAAAGTGAGAAACGAAAAGCATTTAATCAAAACACCGTAAATCATTATCACACCTATAACCGCATTAAATTATAATAATAATAATAAATAGAATGTAATAATGTAATAACTTCATCGTTTTTCATCATTATTTATTACTTATAGAATAAAAAGAAAAATTATAAATATTAATAACATATTTTACCAATAATCAATATGTTAATTTATAAAAGAAAAGAAAAGATAATAAAACGAAGAAAAAATTATATCTTGGGGGTGATTCAGTTACGATATAACTTTTTAAAGCTTTTGCTGTACGTACTTTTGTGGGAAAAATATTTCAACTTTAATTTAAATAAGAAAATATTAATTGATTTCTCTTAATAAGATTAATCTATTCTAGTGGTTTATGATCTGTACGATGTCGCGGAAACTCCGTTTTAAACTTCTTTATGCCTGGTAAAATAATATTTTTACAACAGTGGATCCGTGAACTGTTAATCCGTTAGTAATTGAAAATCATTCATCATTTATACGTTCTACTCGTATTACAAGGTTAAGCTCATTTCTTAAGTTAATTCGTTTTTTAAGCATACTCTAAATCTCTACCATGGCTAAAAACAATATGAAATAAAATGTTTTATTTTAGTTTCATCATCGATTTACATAAATTATTAATAATAATAACCACGCAATCTGCGCTCCTACTGTAAATTTATTAAAATCAATATAAATTGAATAAAATAAAGAAAGAAAGAAAAATAAATTAAATACAATCAGATAAAATAAGGATATACGAATGAGGAGAATACATTAAAAATACTTAATTAAAAAATATTATTCAACCGTAAAGAATTATTTGATATTGATAATGATATATCAATAGATGAGACTATGAATTTGTATTTTATTTTATTCATTAATATTAATAATAATAATAAAAAAAAATATTGATTACGAAAAAGGATTTTTTATTGAAATTAATAAATAAATAACAATGAAAAAAAAAACGGAAGCAAAAAGTCATTAATAAAGAACAAAAGTCAGGTTATTTTCGAGAAAGAAGTGGCAGTCTTATACAAAACGTAATAAAAATCGAAAATAAAATAATAAATGATTGATTTTCTTTTGTTGAGGAAAATTTCTCCTTTTTTTGTTTATTTTTTTTATTTATTTATATTATTTACACTTGAGCCTAATTTGAATAAGATTTATTTTGTTAAGTATTTCTAAAAAAGATGGCACAAAGCGATTTTCGTTATTTTGATTGCCTTTTTTTTATTTTTGCTTAAAAATATATATCAAAATCTACTTAGGCATTTCTTGAAAAAGATTACTTGAAGGCCGATATTTTTGGGTATCATTTTGGCTGCAGTATAAAATTAAGCTTTTACGTCTTTTTGAAGGTTATTAAAAAATATTTTCGTCACCTTGGAAATATATGTAGAAGAAAAAAGAATTTTTTTTTTCAGTAATCTTGTTTTGCGTTAACCATTGAAAATGTTTTACAGATCTCAATGCTTGTGAATTATCACTTGGTCAACGAGGTTTTATTTTTTTTTTATCGAAATTTTAATTTAAAAAAAAAAGAAGAAAAGCAAAATTAGTAAACGTAGAAATAGCAAAAGATAAGAAAACGTCTGGCAATGGATTTTAGCTTGTTGTTTTAGAAACAAATATAATAGAATTTGCTCTTTTCTAGAGTTTTAGTGATAAGATTTTTATTTTATTATCATGAAACAACAAACACGTGCCACTTTCGTTGATAGACAACGAGATACATGGAAATATTTAAAGAAACAAAGTTATACGCAGTGGCGTACTAGCCATTGCACCATATGCTGCAAAATTCATTTTATTATTATATTGCTCGATTTTATTCAATATTATTAAAAATGGGAGATTCATGCTGAGCTATGCAGTTTGTTTTGTGTGTAATACACCATGCATAGTTAATTGACACTGGCGAAGATCATTGCTTTACACATTTTTTACTTAGCAAAAACATCACAAGAGCTCCATTAAAACGTGTGCTGTTAAGTAGAATTGTATTACGAAAAGGTTTGACGACATCACAAAAATTCAAAAAAAAATTTATTGAAATAGACGCAATATTAGTGGTGGGAAATGAATCCAACGAACGAACCAACGAACCGTAATGAATCTAGACAAGATGACACAAATTGCAATAGATCCGTCTATGGTCTGAAAATAATAATATCCAGCTATCTTACATGTTAAATTATCCGGGGTTATAAAAATGTACGAAGAAAAAAAAAGAAAGAAACAAAAAGAAAAAGAATTCAATAAAGAAAAGAAAAACTCAAAACTGCCAAAGAAGAAAAAATTATAAATCTTTATCAAGATTTTCTTTTTCTTTTTCTACAAAAAAAAAAAAAAAAAAAAAAACTTTCATCAAGCTGATGTCTGACGAATTAATTTGCCGTGAAATTATCTGTGATTTTCCGATTTAGTAGTATGATTCAGGTTCACCTGTGTGTAAACCACAACACGATGCTAGTCTAATTACGCTTATCCCGAACAAAAAATAGCTAAGAATCGTTAACCATGCTGTACATTTTAATAAAATAAAATATAATTAAAAATCCCAATTTAAGTAAAATTTATCTCAGCTTTAAGCACAATAAAGTTTTAATAAAAAAGAAAAAAAAAATCAAATTTTGAGATAAAAAAAAAACTCAACGAAGAAAAATTTCAATTTAAATTTATGGCGGACAAACGATTGCGATGAATTTTTGAAAACCAAACAAATAAAAATAATTAAAAAAATAAATAAAATTCTTTACATACCTCGTTGCCCTTGTAACATTGATAAAAATTCCATTTTTATACCAACGAAATGACATTTTAGATGATCCCTGTGCAACACATGATAGTATAAACTCAGAATCTTCACGTACAGCTGATCGCTGATTTAAAACCACCGACTAAATATTAGAAATTTAAAAATCATGCTTTTTGCTTTACTTTTAATATTAAACATTTTTTTTTATATTTTTACCTGTAATAAAAGTCCTGGTTCTTGATTGAAAGCAAAATGGGATGTTATCAATGAATAATTACCAAGTCGGCCACGCTCAACGATGCGATTAATGGCTTCGCGAACTTTTTGTGCATCGGTCTTTGCACCAAAAAATTGAAATTGTATTTCTGTTCCACTAGTACCTGTAACAACGCTATAAAAATTGATAAACACAAACCAATTATTAATTTAATTCCTGATATAAAACAAAAATTAAAAAAAAAAAAAAATAAAAAAAATCTTACCCAGATCTACTAATTGGAAATACTTCAAATTCACTCATTTTTGTAATATTGTAGCTTTTTAGTGCGCGTATAATCTGCAAAGAAAAAGAAAAAGCAAACATTTATTATAGCTTTGTTAAATGTTGTTTCGTTTTAATTTAATTAACAAGAAAATCTTTTGGAAACCTCAGAAGCTAGATAAAATAACGCAGAAAGGGCAAATGATAAATACTAATGCGAATAATACACCGAAACTATATAAATCACTTGATTAAGATAAATGTTTGATAATTAAATAATTAATAAGATTTTTCATTAGTTTTCCTAACGCATTTGTGTGATATGTATGTAATAAAAAAAAATTACTTTTCGTGAAGAAAACGATTTATCTAGAAAAGGAGAAAAAGATGCATCACAGAGAAATAAAGCAAGAAAAATGATATAACACAAAGCTGTTCATCATCTTTTCGCCACTATCACTTGTCACATTTGGTCAGTAAAACTACTATGCTGTTAGTATCTGACATAAATAAATGGTTAAGCAAAAAAAAAAAAATCATAAAAATCGTTCTTTCATCCCTAATAATAGTGGAACCAGCATTTGTCTCTGGCGTTCGTTTACTTATTGGCGACAAAACAACAAAAAAGGTTAAATGCCTATAAAAGATATGATAAAAGAAGAAGAGAAGCAAGAAAGGAACTAAAACAAAAATCATAGACAAACAATACAAACACTAAGAGATAAATAATACACAGCGTATAATAAAAGCTTGCGGATATTACAATAAAAACCGAAATATACACGTCTCAATACAAAGAGGTAAGCAACCAGCCAAGCGGCGTCAAGCTGAAAGCATACAGAAACGAATAATAATAAAAAATAAAGACAGAAAAAATGTGCTTAGAGTTCTGAAAAGCATATGAACAACAAAAAAGCCAATAGAATATCTAAGATGATTTCTTTTCCGGATTTGTGGGTTGTATTTCCCTATAAAGAACAAAAAAAACCAAATTCATTTCACATCTGCTTTAGTTTACTAAACTCGTTTTGTTTTTCATTCTATTTCTCATTTCATTACGAATCAAAACATTGTATTGCTTACAGTATGCTTGTAGGCGGTTTTTTTATTTATTTTACTAAACTGCATAATTTACCTTTTCATTTACTTTTTTTTTTTACAAAAATCACCTATTTCCCTTTTTTTTTATATAAACTCACAGTTTATAAAAGTTTTAAAAGCACATAATTATTTTTTATTTTTACAAGCAATTTAAAGCAAATTGACCGTTTGACTTGTTACAAAATTATGAGAACTTTTAAACGAATTTATTTACCTTTTTATTGGTACTTATACATTTATATATTTATGTATAATATTTATTATCTTTTTTATTTATTTTATTTTATTTTTATTATTTGTTAACATAAAAAAACGCTTTATAATGAAGTTGTTACGATTAAAAATAGAATAAAATGAAAACAAAATAAAAGAAGGGAAGAAAAAAAAATTCAATTTACGATGGTTGTTAACACCTAGTGCGGTTTTTAAGTCAAATTTTATGCTTTCATAAGTTTATTTTCATTTACTGGTTAATGATGTTATGTTTTATTGATTTTTAAATAATATTTTATTATTGCGAGTGTTTTTATGAAGGGCACCTGATTTCCAGCCACAGATAATCACAGTAAACAAGTAAATGATTTATAATGTAATTCGGTTATAAATTTTACTCTTGCAGCAAGTACAAGCTTAAAAATAGATTTTTATGTTGATCATATTATGGGTGTTACAGTTATGCTTTCGATACTTATAAAAAGGACATTAAAATGAAAAATATTCCTCACCAATAACAGAAATATCTAATTAGAAATTAAAATTAAGTTGAAAAACAAAATAAACTTAATTGAAACTTATTATTGTTATAAAAATCCAAGGTGGAGAACGGTAGAAACCATCAGCAGCAGCACTAGAAGCTGCCGAAGCAAAATTTATATATTTTTTCCAAAAAATAAATAAAAATATTAAAATTCAAGTAAAAAACAGCGATGGATGTTTTTTTTTTTTTTAATGCTGTAATATAAAGTTAAAATCCACCCTTGTCAGAAAAAGAATTTTTTTTGTATCCAGAATATTTCTTCATTTATAAAAATCAACAAATAAACAAAAATAAAGATTGTGTTGTTTTTGTTATTTAACTTTTTTTCTGTCATAATAAAATCATTGAATCGTGTATCAAACACCAGCACCGTTTTCACATTAAAATAATAAAGTATACAAAAAAGAATCACTCCTATTTGGGTATTTTAAGGCAAAAGATACAAAAAAAAGCAAGAAGAAAAAAACATGGAAAAGCACAAGCTATGTAGATTTATGTTCTAATAAAATTATGACCTTTTCCTTCGGTTAAGCAAAATACAAAAACAGAAACAAACAGAATCAATGGTTGAGTAATTGAAATTTAAATGAAGGACAACATACTTCAATAAATGATGTCAAAAAAAAAAGAAGAAGAAGAAGAAGAAAAAAAAAGCGAACGAAAAAACATGTTCTCCGTGTGGAGGAATCTGGATTTTGTAGGAAGCTGTGAGATTTTTCTTTTCTCATTGGTTTACTGCTACGTAAGTTTATTCGACCATACCGTGTTCTGGCATCATCCATCATAGATTAATGTAACTTGTCTACAGTTTTACGTATTAAATAAAGAAAACTTTTTCTCTTATCAACGATGCAAACCTTATAATATTTTCTGATTTATTTATTTGTGTATCTAATGAATAAAGTATTTTCACTCAGTGATTGTTTTTCTTTTTCTTTTCATTTCTTTTTTTTTCAAGCATTATTTAAATAATTTAAAAACTAATTTTACTTGTTTTAATGGACAGAAAAGTTTTTACGTTCATTATTATTATTATTATTATTATTATTGAGTTTCATCATGTTAATTTTGGTTGATAAACAAAAAAGTTTCGCAAGTAATAATATTTGACTAAGCTTTTTCTGTGTTTTTTTTTTTGGTTTTTAATTATTCATTAGATTTGCTGAAATTTATTTTTTATTGCGTGTGGAGTTTTATGTTTTTTTATTGGTGTGTGTATTATATATTATCTCATGCCAAAAAATTTTAACAATATTTTCCTTTTAAGAGAAAATAAAACAACAAAAAAAAAAGACGGTAAAAATTCATCATGTAATCCATCACAACCTCCACACATGAGCGAAAGCATGAAAGTTTACTTTTTCGTTTTTTTCTTGTTGTTTTTTTTTTCAGTAAAACTATAAACTTCCAAATAATAAGTATTTTGTATTATTTTCTGGATCCCATCAAGTACAAGAAATGTATAAATGAAGAGAAATGATCACGAGGAAATGCTTTTTCTTTTTTCGTTTTCTTAATTCAAGAGAAAAAAAAACTCATCAAAAAGTAAACAAGAAGAAAAAAGCTTAATCTAAATTTATATTATGTGTTTGTAGACTAAAAACTAAGCATTTTCTAGATTTTTTGCACCTTCAATTACTTATTTGACAAAAAAGAAAAAAAAAAAATAACCAGAAGCAAAGTGTTTTTCCAGTAAAATGACATAATTCGGTTTGTGTCTTTGGTTATCATTCTTATTTCCTAATTTTTTTTTTTTGTTTTTTATTACTCTTTACAAACTTATTTACATTACATTACTCGGTAGTTACATTTCTTGTTTTTTAGTTTATTATTTAAATTTTTATTACCAGTATTTTATGTGAATGCGACCGTATATATTTGCTTATAAAGTGCAACGATTTTAAGAAAAAAAATTGTTAAAGTGACCAATTTATGTGGAGGTTTTATTTTTAAAAAGTGACTAGAAGGACAAAAATGTTTTCTTAGTAACTATTTAAAAGCTAATAAAAAAAACTTTTTTTCCTTTTGTTTACTGAAGTTAAATCCAGAGAAAAGCTGACTTGTAAAATTGTTAACAAAATAAACAAATTGTTGTTGTTGTTGTTGTTGTTGTTGTTGTTGTTATTTTGTGTGTTTTTGGATTGGTAATACAAGAAAATAAAATGTTAGAAAGGAGACGACAATTTTTATATTTTCTGTTTTACATAATTTAAAGGTGGTCATGAAATATTCAGAAATCCAGGACAGTGGCTGAGAGTCTCTAGTTTGGAGCTTTTTTCTCAATTTTTTAATTTTTTTTTTTTAAGGAGGAACAAACAATAATTCATACAAAGTAATAAAAAAAAAATAAAAGAGAATAAATTTTATTGCTTTTATTATCATTTTACTTTGCGTTTTTATTATTTGTATTGAGTGAAAATTTGTTACATTTAAAGCTTTGTTTAAGTTGTTTGTTTGTTTGGGTTTTTTTTTTGTTTCTTTTTAAGCCAGCAGAATGATATACATTAGGCTTAGGATTGTTTTTTATTGTTTTTTTTTCTCTCTCTCTGGTTGTTATTTGCTTTATTACTTTGTTGTCTGTAAAGTTTAAAAACATTTAAAATAAAATTTACACATAAATTTCCGTTCACTTGAACGAACTTATTTAAACAAGAGAAAAATAAAATGAAGAAGAAGAAGAAATAAAAAATAAAAAATAAAATTTTCAACGGGAGTAATTTCGACGAATTAATGAATAATAAATTTGTTTATTTATTAATTAAATAGATTTAGTTTAGTTATTATCTAAAAAGCTTTTATTGATTACTAATCTAGTCAAGTCTAGACTACTTAGTAATTATTGATACATAAATATTTTTAAAATCATTTAACAAGGCAAAATGCCAGTGCTTTGTTGAAATATCATCAGAAATAATGGAGAAAAAATAAGTTATTAATAACTTATAAAAATAAACCAAAAAAGAATTATTTTAATAATTAATTAGTTTTATGAAGGAGTGAATAATAAATCGATTAAATTAATTTATTAATAAATAAATTTATATGTTTCATGCGCAACCTTTATGCGTTTATGACGTACATAATTACCTGACATTATCATTTATTTAAATTTTCTAATTTAATTTAATTTAATTAAACATTGTATATTTTAATTAAACATTGTATATAAAATGACTCTAATATTTATTTTTTAAGGTGGCTTTTAAGTGACTAAACCACAAATTAAATATAGGTCGTGAGTTTCTAGTATTCAGCTTGTTTGCCTTACCAAAACGTACGCGTAAAGTGTTGAATGAACTAGGATGAAAATAGTTTGATACAGCTTAATAATAATTGCAGAATAATTTTTGTTGTTCGATAATAGAAGATGCATCTGTAATTAATGAAACATTACAAATCAATCTTCGACACAAAATAATTCCCAAATACTTATCGGTTTATTTTTGCTTGTTTAAAATTAACAAGAATAACTCAATTACTTAACTGGGAGAATGGGAGAATTTACATTAGCAATAGAACGAGTAGTTTTCGATTCTAACATCATGAAAACATATTAAAAGCTTCTTACTATTTTTTCATATTTCACATTTAATTTCTTTTATTTTTTCCTTATTTATTATAATAAACCGTAAAGATGTCACGTATACACCTCACTATACAACAACAAAAAGAGAAAACCAGAAAGGACATTTTGTTTTTGTTTCAAAAATTCCGAAAATTTAATTTATTATTTATAAATACAAGAAACTAAGAAGACAGAGACCGTGGAGTAGAAAAATATAAAGCTTTAAAGCTTGTAAGAAGCTGAAATATAACAGCAGCAACAATAAAAAGGACTAACCATAAGCAGAAGAGGAAAACAAATATAAACAAAAAATAAAGGCAACAGGGGAAAAAAAATAAGTCAAAAGCGGCTATGAGTACTGATACGACCCTATAGTGGAAATATGTTTAGTGATGGGAAGCAGAAAAAAATGACATTTTCATATTTATTGTGTCATAAATAAGATGAGTACGTTCAAATGCTTTTTTTGCGCTCCATGTCGTTTTATCTTGTCTCGTTTTCTCCACTTTTTTTTTATTGTTAATATTTTCTATAATGCTTGTGTGTCTTCCAAATCTAATAAAAAAAATGAAATAACGAATCATTTCCTGCTGTTGAAGGTCGGGTCAAATAGTTATTTTTTTTTTTTAGTTGATAAGTAATAAAACATAAAACAGTGAAATTTAAGAGATAATAGGAATCAAACTTTTGTTTTTTTTCAATATTAGTAACTAAGTTCTTCTCATTTTATTATAAAAAATAAATAAAATTATGCGAAGGGCTTATCTAGGAAAATGGTTTCAGTTGAAGAAAAACAGAAAGCAAAAAATAGAACATAAGAATTCAAAGAAAACTCACTTAAATCTTTCCTATATAATTATATTTTTATTAAATAGTGAATTAAAATTAAATTTTTTAAATCAATTTCATTGGAATCTGTTTCATAAATATTTTCATTTTCAAATATTTCGTTCAAACCAACACAACGACAAATACCCATAGAAATTAAACAATTGGAAGTCTGCTGCTTGAAAAATAAAATAATTGAAAAGAAAATGATAAAAATAATCATAATAACGATGTGTAATATAAGAATATAAAAATAATAATAATAATAATAACAAGACCCATTCCAGATGAAAATACCACACATGTAGAATTTTGTAATTTAAAATATATTTATGAAAAATAATATAAGAAATTTATGTAAGCAATTTGCTAGCGATTAGTTATTTTAAGAATTAAATATTCAATATTATGACAGAGTGATTAAATTAATTAATGTAAAATTCATTAAATGTAAATTGCAGGTGAATAAGTTTTCGCTAAGGATACAAATTTTCAACATCTGGAAACACGTGATTTACTAAGAAATCATTATTTAAATTGGCTTTAAACATTAATTCATTGCAATTAATTAAAATATGTTGGATTTGCATTTTCTGGCAAATTGATTCATTTTAATTCGTAATTAAAAATAAACGCAGTTTGTGTCTTCACTTTATTTTAACGCCTGCAATTAGACGATTAATAATTTCATTTTAGTCGGTATTATAAATATATAGAGATAGCTTAGATCTCAGATCATATTTTTACTTTTAAATGAGAAAAAAATAAAAATGAACGACTTGTGAAATATACGATTGTAGCTCGTAGATGCAATAAATTAACGAAAAGAAACTTTATTTGAAGTTAACTACAAATTGCAATTAGCACATTATACTCATATAGCATAAAGAAAAAACTTTTTATTTTTTCTATTTTACTTATGTAGGAGTGAAACTTGCTTAGATGGGGAAAAATATTGAAGGATTGATAGAAAATATAGAAAAATAATGAAATTACTTTGTTCATGCAGGTGCATGTGGGTGGTGAATTTAAGTTTTAAAGTTTTTTTTTTTTTTAATAAGTGATTTCTGCAATTGCTTCTATAATAAATTCATTTTTAATTTATTCAAAGAACAAATAACTAAGAAACTTAACAAAAGTAAAACCCGTGACCAAAATGCCGGGCGTTGTGTTTATAATTCTTGTACCAACTGCTAATTTTGAAAAAACTCTAGCACTGGGTAAGTGAATTCCCTTTTAAGTATTAAATTTACTTTTGTACGGTTTTTGAAAAATAAGTGAAAAATGTTTCAACACAACTTTGTTTCTTTTACTTTTCTTGAGATATTTTTGTTTTGTTTTTTATTTTTTATTATTATTGCAAGCAGCTAAGGAACTAAGAAAGTTTTGTTTTTTTTTTGCGTAGGATGGGTTTTTATTTTCCTCTCAAGACATAAAACTAACAAATTTGCGGTTAATTTTTTTTTTCTTTTCTTTTCTCTTGTCGTTAAATAAAAGAAAAGAAAAATGTTATGGGAACTTGGCTAGATCATGCGTTATTGTCCCCAGCTTTATTGTATTATTATTATTATATCTTACAATAGAAATTAAAGAAAAAAAAACTTTTTTTGATAAACTTTTAATAAACTTTTTTGGCTTCAGTTAATTTAAAAAAGAAAAATTTACGAAAAAAAAAATTCTTTTCAAAATAATATAGTAACTCCCAATCAATTGTTTTTATTAAGTTAATTAATAATAAATAATTGTTTCTTCAAAAATTATTTAATCAATAAAAGCTTCCAGATTTATTATTTTCTCTTAGTCATTTTGGCTACAACTTTATTTAATTTTTATTTTTTCATTATTTAATAAGCGAATTAAAATTAACAAATTTCAATTATTTTCTGCACAAATTAATCTCGAAAATTTATTATTTAATAATAAAAAATAAACACTACCGAAAGCTAACTAATAAAATAATTAAAAACTTGTGAACAATTATTATTTTTGTTAAATTATTAAAAAGGTAAAATTTTTACCATGAAATTTTATTTATTTTAGTTTTCACGTTGTGAATAATTAACGTGTGCTTTCGGTTCTTATAATTTTCTTTTTTTGTGTTTTTTTTTTGTTTCAGTCCTTTCACTTATTAATTTTCTTGCTGAATTTTTATGTGTTTGTTATATATTCCCATAATTATATTTCGTTTAACTTGTGTTTCGTGTTTCGTGTTTTTTCTTTTTATTCATAAATAAAAGTAAAGTGAAACACAACGAACACTTTTTATTAAAGTTATTGAAACAATAATAATACTCATAATTAATATTCGTAATATTATTATAACTATATTAAAGTAATTAGAATATAAGGAATCATAATGTGGGCGTCCTATTTATAGTCGTATATTAAATGTAATAAAAATATTTCTATAATAATAAAAAAAAGTTTTTTTTTTTCATTTTCTTCATTCTCTATTAATTAACAAATATTAACAGGTAACAATGCGTTGGATGATGATGAAAATAATGTATTAAATAATTGTATACCGTCTGCCTCACAGCAAAAACATCAACATGGAGTCATTTTAACGCCCGCCGGTAATAATCTTAATATTAATCAACCTGAATATAATACGGCTGTATTACGGTTAGAGGTTGAACTTCGAGACAAAAATGACCGACAAAAGAACAATAAGGAAAAACGTGGATATTTAAATACAAATAATAAAAGCGACAATGTCAACAATAAACGAGCATTAACAACATCAGCAGCTGCTTCAATACCTATGGAAAAGGTAATAAATTAATTTATTCATTCAAAAAATGTTTTTTTTATTTTTTATTTTTTTTAAATTTATTGTAAATTAATTTTAATGAAAATGGTCGACCCGAATAACCCAGCTAACATCAAGACCAAAATTAGACTTAATTGAACATTCGTTAGCAATTTTAAAGCATTTATTTATTTATTTTTTTTTTTTTTGTTATTTTTTGTGGTGTTACCAAAAATTTTAGAAATTATAATGGATATGGTAGGCAGCATATATAAATAAATGGTTTTATTAACGTACAAAATAGACAAATAAAATAATAATTACTAAAGAACAACCGACTTTATAATTTATAAAACAACATATTGTGTTGAGTTTTTTTTTTTTCACAGTTTACTGTTAATGATTATTATTAAAAAATTAATTTAATTAGTAAAATCACTATATTTACGACAGTAAATGTATTTTTTTAATTTTTTTATTATTATTAATTAATATATCTTTGCATTAACAGAAGCGATTGTACGATTAGCATAAGAAACATTTTTTAAAAACAAATCGGTTTTGTATAGCAGCTTCTATACATTTTGGCGCAAATACATTTTCATATTCAAAATATTTATGATTGCTTAGAAAAAAAAATTTTTAATTTTCATAATTTTAAATATGGAAAATGTTTAAAAATAAAATGAAATAAAATCATTGGAATTTTATATTAAAATATAATTAATTTAATGTCGTATTAATTTAATGTCATTTTGTCGTATTTTTTTAATACTGAATTTTTAAACATTCTTCGTTGTTTTTGAATAAAATAAGCAAAATAAACTGGTAAATATTATTTATGTCTTATCATTTTGTAAAAATTTATATTTTTTTAATGAATTTTTCTGTATTATTATGTCAACAATTTTGTTTTGTTTATTACTCATTTGACTGAAATAATGTGATATTAAAATTTTGTTTTTTTTAATACTCATATGCTTGCTGTTTGTAATATATAAAATTGAAAAATAATTATGATAAAGTTAGAAAGATATAACAACACCAATAGCGTAAAGTCACGAATCATTTTCATAACATTTTCAAAATGGGAAGTAACAAAATTAAATAAACAACAAATAAATAATACAAAGGATGACTAGCTAGAAAAAGCATACATAAAGTCGCACAAAAATAAAAAAAGGGATAAAAATGACAATAGATGACTAAAATTACTGTCCGTTCATCTACTCTTAGTATACTACTTTCTGTATTTAGCGTAACTTTACTCTAGAAAAGAAAAAGTTTTCTTTTCCGTTTAAACGAAGAAAATGAGAAAAAAAAAAAAAAAAACTTGCTGACAATGAAAAAATATTTTTTCTTTTCTTCCTTTACACAAAAATCAACAACAAATAAAATGTTTCCCAACTTCATTTTCAATTTTAAAAGACAACTTTTTGTCGAAGGACCAAAGTTAAATAAAATTAAAGACAAAAACGGAAGAAAAAAAAAAAAACTAAATCGTTTGACAAAAGTAATTTTCACCTTATTACAATTTTATTTAAATATAAAAACCGAAAAAAAAAAAAAACAAAAAGTTGCCCCCAAACTAAGCTTCTGAATGAGAATAAGAGAAAATCTTTATTCACAACACAGATGACGTAGAATACAATTTATTTTTAAATGATACGATAATTGGCCATCCTACGCTAAACAATGACATTTATTTATTGATAAAATTCGAATCGTTTTTAAGCTTTAAAATCTATATTTTGTGTCAAAGTTTCTAGAGACATTTTCTATAAAAAAAAATAATAATAACCGACACCACAATAACAATAAAGATAAAAACGCTGTGTTTAAGAACTTATAAAGGAAAACAAAAATCGCGTTTTTCACACGTTAATGATGACAATGTACAAAATTCTTAAACTAAGCTTTAAAAGACTTTTTTTTTCGAATATTTTTTAATGAAAAACCATCGATACATTTCCGCAAAGCATCTGCCTTGCCTATTATCACAGAAAATGCTGTGAAAGGAAATAAGAAAAACGTAAATAAAAAATAAAAATGATCCAATTTTAAAAATTCAGAAAAAAAAAAAAACAAAAAAAAATTTTTTTTCTTTTCTATTTAATAGTAATTTTGTGACACTTCGAATCCAACCTATACTCTATATATTGCAGTATAGTTATCTTGTTGAAAATAGTTGTGGGAAATAAAATGAAGAAGTTGCGAAATAACTTAAATGATTTTCTATTATAATGTACTAAGAGTAAAGTAGGTTAAACAATTCCCACCCGATTTATAAAAATCATTAAATAGCAACAGTATAATTCAACCACCCAGTTGAAGTAGTTACAGCAACAGACGTATACTAAAAATCTATTAAAGACATTAAAAAAAATTATATTTTTAACATTAAACCTTAATATTTTCCTTTTCGTATTTCTCCATTTTCTTTTTATTCAACACAATTTTCAGGTGCTTGAGGAATTATTAAGAAAATTGAATATCGAGCATGTAACATGGACGATAGATAAGAATTCAAACTATATACAAGTTATATTTCCATTACAATCGGGTGAACGATGCGAAACAACATTACATTGTTTAACCGAGTTGGGTATTGGCATTAATTTAAATTCAAATATCAGGTGAGATTAAGATTATTTTCGATATTCTTTGTAACACTGTCTCTGGATATGTTGGTTTCTCTTTTCTTTTCATTTCTTTGTGTTTAAATATCAGTCATGATTCATTGTCTAAAATGCATAGTTTTTCTTATAGATAAATTAAATATGTATTTATAAACAAACTCTAGTCTCTCTACCTTTAGTAAGCTTCTACCTCATTTAATTAAGTTTCATCAAAACTTGATTATTTACAGAAAATCAAATTAATTTATAATTGATTAATTAAATACGATAAACAATAATTAAGTCAATGTTTAATCTTCTTTAACCTTTCTGTTAATAATTAATAAAGCTAAACAAGTTGATTTAAATTTTAATGATTTTCTCTTCATTTTTTTTATTTTTTGGAATAGAAGAAAAGCATAAATAATAACAAAATATTGAATAACAAAAACAATCATCAAAGTTTAAATTTTTCTTGTTTTTGTTTTTGTTTTTAATTAACTTCAAGCACACTTGATGTGATTATAAATAAATAGAATTGAAAAAAAGGAAAAGGAAAAACAAAAAAGAAAAGAAAAGAAAAGAGAAGAAAAGTATTTCTACCTTTCAAGCGGTTAACTAATTAAATATGCAGCTTTATACAAGCAGGCGGTAAAAAAAGCTAAAAGCCTTTTTCCCGTTTTACTATACTATCAGAAAGCTAAATCTTTACTTAAATTGTTTTTTCTTCTCTTTTTTTTTTTTTTTTGCAAAAATTTTTCCTATGTGTTTTCTTAATTTTCTTATTTAAATTTCTCGCCATCCCATCAACTATTTGTAACCAGCGTACTGCCGTGCAGCGTCAGATACGATGCAATAAAAGATTTAAATGACTTTGACGAATTCAGGTGAGTTTTTTATATAAACGACTTTTTCTTTTTTTTTTTTTTGTAAATTTTTAATTTATTTAAATTTAAATGACATTTATTGTGATTTGAATTTTTTTTTCGTTTTGTTAATTTAAAATGTAAAAATTCTCTTTTGAATTATTTTATACGGTGCTTTCATCAAGGAAAAAAATTTAATTTTATTTACTATAAAAACAAAAAATATCTTAAAGCTTAATAGAAAAAATTTAAAAAGCATATTCAGTGCTTTTGTTTTAAATAAAAATATAAATATTTACATTGCAATGGAGACGCCTTGTTGTTTGTAAAAATTTGTATTTTTTTTTTTTTGCTTTGTTTAGTCGCATTTGTAAGGACGTGTGTCAAACATTTATACAGATGCTGCTACGGCTGTGTTACCCACTAATGATTAAAAACTACCTTTTGATAATTGTGCTCAAATTTTATTATTTTTTATTGAAATTAAAAATTTTTATTATTTATTTTATTCCGTTAAAATATTCATAGCAAACCAGTGAATATCCTTTGTCTTCTCTTATCTGTTTGCCATTCATTTTGGTAATTTTATACTTTTACCGTAATATTAACGATTCATAAACAAACATATAAAATGCAAGAAAAAACTGTTATGGCGTGTTAACGGCATTAACAATAAAAAAAAAATGTTTGTTGAAACAAAATTAATTAAAAAAATTTACGTAATTTCGGGTTAAATTGTTATCTTATTTTATTTATTTAATCAAACAAATAAAAAATAATATAAATGAATTAGTGAGTTGAAAGTAATTTAAGGATTTTTTGAGATAAAATTAAAAAAAAAAATTTAATTCAATTTTTCTATTGCTTTAATCGAACCAGTGAACCTAATAATAGGATTTGGAAAAGCGTACGTCGAAAAAATACTTTTTTTTTTTAGAATGTTTCCACCTTATAACACATAGCAGCGGTTTGATTGTATGAACTATGTAACACTCGCGGTTGTAAAAGTTAACAAAAATTAACACAACTATAGAGAAATCTATAAATCATTTGTTTAACAAATAAAAACATCAAACGAAACAAGTCAATAAGGCAATAGAGGCAAAAAATAAAATCAATATCGGTTACCAACATACAGTTGGAATGTAGATTTATTATTTTAATTCCACAAAATAAAAAAATAAAGGATAATGTTCCTTTAATTTTATTTATAGCGAAATCAATTATTGTGCTTTGGTAATTTTATTTTATTTTATTTTTTTTTAATAAAAAATTACCAAATAAACATAAAAAAAACAACAAACACACAGCAGGAATAATAATGTTTTTAATGTAAATAATCATGTTGAATTTATTACAATTATTAAAAAAAAAACTGTATAGTAGCTGAAATAATTATTAATGCAATTGCACAATTAAAAAATATTAATACAGTTAAAGTAATTAAATTTAAAAGCTTAAAAAAAACAAACATTTTTTTTTTCTTTTACAACATTAATATATTAAAGTACTGTTTGGGTTGCATAAATATATGAATTAATAGTTGAAAAAAAAAGAAGAAAAATTTTAATAAATTGTTTGCAAATTTTTTTATTACTTCAATTAAAATTGTAATTAATTAAAATAGAAACAAATATTGCAATAAAAAAATATATATTTAGTGGAGACGCCTGGTTGGTCATAGATATTCTTTAAGCTTATTCTTTTTTGGTTGTATTTTTATATTTTATGCAATGTTAATATGCTATAAAAAAAAAAAAAATTGTTATTATTATAATAAAAATTAATTTATTTTTCTTCCTTGTATTAGTTATGAACATGATACAACGCCAACATCAGATGAATATAGTAAATGGAATAATTTTGTTGAATCAATTAAATCAAAATTGACTGTTAAACAAGTAGTTGATGGTGTCCGTGCTGGCGGCTCATTATCATTTGATTATATTTTATTAATTGTGACGGCTGAGTAAGTGTATTTTTATTTTACTACTAACTTATTTATCTTCTTTATTACATATATTCTTAGTAATAATTATATTAATAATTAAATAATAATAATTATGTCTAGTAGAGGATAATTAACATAAAAAATAACCGAAGAACCAAAATTTGTTTATTTATGTAAAATTGAATAAAATTAATTTTATTGACTAATATCAATTATCTAATAATAATTCGTAATTAAATTCATTAATAATCAACAAATCATCAAATTAATGTTTCATTATAATTATTATCGCTATATTTACTTAAAACAAAATATTATTTGCTATTTTCTACCATAATGAAAGAAAATGTGTAATGCAATACCAATCAATATGTTAAATTAATTTAACAAAACTAATAATATCTCTTCATTACAATTAATAATCTTATCACTTACGAAAATAAAACCGTAATGTAGGAAAAAGGAAAAAAAAAGGATATTAAATAAACAAACAGTAGTGGTTGTAGCAGAAGCAGTAGCAAAAGCATCAAACACACACTTCGTATAATAAATAAATTACATTTCATCTTTATTGCTCTTGTTTATACGAATCACCATCAATAAATTATTCATCTTTCAATTTTTCCTCACCGTATTTTTTACTTACAGGAATTTATCCATTTATTTTTGTTGTTGCTTTATATAAAGACGTCAAGGAGTGGAAAACGTTAACGTACGTTAACCATGAAAGAATGAAAAAAACAAAAAAAAAAAAGTTAATCAGATTAAAAAAAAAATTAAAAAAGAACTTTCAGATATATTTGATTTGGATCAAATTTTTATTTACGATCTTAAGGTCGCTACAAAGTATTTTCACCACAAAACGTTAACAATTTTTTTATTTTTTATTTATTTATTTTTTTTTTTGTAGTAAAAGAATGTAGAAAACATAAAGATTAGACTAGTCGTGTTGTACATGATATGTGTGTCGAATGTACATTGATTTTGATTGATGTTCATCGCTTTGTGCTCTTTTGCAACCCCAATTTTTGTTTTATTGATCTTTCCGTATTTTTATTCCGTTTTTTTGTTTTCATTTTTATTGAATTTATTTTTTTTTTTAACTATCTTTATCCGCTTGTCTATGTTAAGAAGGGTTTGAACTCTGGTAAGTAGGCAAACGAAACGTTTAAAATAGCAAATCAAAAGATTACAAAATTATCAAATTAAAGTACCATACCCAATACGTAAATAAAGCGATAAACAAAAACAATTTTAATTTAATTAAAATTTTCTATTTTTTTTTTTTTGTGTTTGTGTTGTTAAAAACTAAATAATTTTTTTTGTAAATTTCAGTTCATTAGCCGCACTCGGTTTAGTTGAAAATAATGCACCGAATATTGTTGCGGCAATGTTAGTATCACCACTAATGGGACCAGTAATGTCAATCACGTTTGGTGCAATTATATCTGATAGAGAATTAATGGTTTGTAGAAACAAAACAAATTTATTTATTTAATTTTTATTTATTTTTTTTTTGTTAAATTTATAATCGGAAAAGCATTAATAATAAAAGCTCAGCCGGTTCAATTAATTTTTCGTATTGTTATAAAATTGATGTCAATCCTTTTGTTTGTTGATTTATTTATTTTTTTATTTATTTACTTCATTTTTATCCAACAAAATATTTATTTATGTAATTTGAATAACGTTACAAAAAATTATTTATTTTCGGTTCCAAAAAGAAGCGCACACAGTGCAATCTCAAGGACATGAGCCAAATAATATATATTTTTATGTTTAAATAAAAAGCTTATTTAATACTATTGCCACGATTTCTTTCTTTTTTTTTAGCAAGAAATACAAATCGTTTCTTTTCAAATCATGCTGTTGTTGATATAACTATAAAGAAAAAAAAAATCTATAACTTCCGAGGCTTGTCACTTCTTATTTTTCAGATTTTTTCTTCGTTATTATTATTATTTTTTTTTTTTTGTGGCGAATATCAAATGCGAGAATGCGACATGAGAATAATAATAAGAAGTAGGAAAAGCCATACATGTCCTTGAACTACACACAACCCAACAATCCCTTCACCACACTTATTTTGTTTATTTCTTTTCGAGATTTTTTTTTTTTTTTCAAATTTTGAATTTATTTTGCTACTTGTTCACTTTGCAGAAGCTTTTTTGTATTTATTTTTTTTCTTTTTTTTTTGTATGTATATTCATTTTCAGAAAGTTGGTTTCATATCACTTGGTTTGGGAATATTCATTTCCATATTATTTGGATTTATTTTTGGTTTAATATTGGGTACAACTGAACAACCATGGGGTTTTGGTGATTGGCCCACTGAGGAGATGAAAGGACGGTAACTTTTTATCATTATTATTAATATTATTATTATCAAAATATTTATATGTTGTGGCTACTGTTGTTATTGAGGTTATTTTGTATTTAAAAGTTTATATTCATAGAATGCGCTCTCATTTTTTGGTGACAAACGAATTGATAGAAATGAAAACACAGCAGCCAAAAAAATAAATAAAAAAAATCGCATCAAGATTAAACCAATTGTTGACGTACAGATATATTTCTACCATAAAATGAAATCAAAAACACAAACATATCTAACTAACATTATCAAGTGATCTGTGAAATCTAACCAGAAAAAAAATTCCTGCACAGAAGTCACTGTCACATCACATCTTTACATCTGAAATTCGTTTTATTTCTTCTTCGTCTTCCTTTTCATTAGTTTCGTTGACAAATTTCATCTTTCATACATATTTCATTCAGAATTTTCTTGTGTTTTTTTTTTTTTTTTTTTTTTCATAAGCTATATTACATTTTTTTCTTTTTCTTCTTCTGACTTTAATATTATAATAAGCAACACAAAAATCATTATTTATCTGTTATCTATCTCTTTTGTTATTAAATTATTTAATAAATATTTATTTTTATAACAAAAAACAAAATTCAACTGCTACATTCTTTATATATAATTTTTTTTTTTGCTTCCTCCTTTTTTTTTGCGTTACGAATATGAATATTTTATTATTCAATTTAATATGCAAATTTAGATACAGACAGATAAATCATGATTTTATGATAATAAAAAAAAAATTATAATAGATAAACTAACTAAATGATATAAATCAACGAGAAAATGTTGAACAATTTAAGGACTTTTATCTATTTCAGAGTGGATTTTTTTTTTTTTTTGCATTTTTTAAAAATAAAGTTCCAAAAGTCTAGTTTTGCAGAAAAAAAAGCTACATTATTGCTGATTTAACTTTGACCAGACAAATAAAAGCAAAATATTGATAAAAGAAAAAAAAATTCCATTTCCTATCAAACCGCAACCATAAACAAAAAAAAAAGTAAACGAAGTAAAAACCAATCATTGTTGAATAATAAAAATTTAAATAGGGAGTTGAAACAAGAAGAATAATAATAATAAATATCATAAGTAAGCATATGATGATGTTTGATATAATGATAATAGCCAACAAACTAGAAGGATGTTGTTTATGCAAACAAACCGCCAGCCTACCGAACCAGCTCAGTCAAACCAAAGAACAAATATTTTTGCTTTTCTTTACTTAATTTATTTTCTTTTCTTTTCTTTTTGTTGGTGCTTTTACCATATGTAAATTTCAACTTGAAATATAAACATAAAACAGTAAAATAAAATTATAAAAATAAAAAAAAAAGAAGGAAAACAAAACCAGAAAAAACTTAAACAAAGGGAAAAGCAAAGAAGGAAAATTTATAGTGAGCTGAAACTAATATATGCATATCGAGTGTGTATGTTTGATTCGATATAAATATAATGTTTTATTAAACATATAAAAAGTATAAAGCAAACAGAATAAAACGGAAAAGGCACAGTCTCTGCTAAAACCGTACAAAAAGTGTAAAGCTTAAAAAAGCAAGAAGAAAAATAAAAAACGAAAAAAAAAATGTAAACAAAATAAAAAAAATTCTTGATATCTGATTTGAAACAAAGTGAAATCGGTTAAAAATAAACGCAAGTAAAAAAGCTCTGCAAAGCTTCAAGCATACCCCTTTTGGCCTTAGTTACACATATAATATTCTTCTTTTTGCGTTCCATTCCGTTTATGGATTATCATATTTTCAGTTATTTTCCATACAAATTACTTTTGATCTATGACAGATGATAAGGTTTTAAAAGGATTTTATTATTATATGATATGCATTTATTGTTTGTGTGCTTTTTTTTATCTTTATTATTATTACGAGTGTTAACCACACGCGTGTTTTATATTAATTTTTTTTATTTTATTCACAACCCACTTGTGTTAAATATTTATCAATTTTTTTTTTGTTATATCATTTCTGAAGAGTTTTTATGCCATAAGCAAATATATACTATGTTTAGGTCTGCCATGGATTATAAATTTAATTTTTTTTTTTAATCTATTGTTGTTGTAAGTCAAACGAGAGAATTAACACAGTAAAACCACAATTAGTGTTTTGTATTAAAAAAAATAAAAAAAATAAAAAAAATATAAAATCCTGTGTATATGTGTTAATATAATTATTAATTTTTGGAATATTTAGTCACTTGTTACAACTGAAAAAACATTAAAAAATATGTTTATGCTTTATTTTTAAATAAAATTATTGTTTGCACTTTACTTTCCGTTTCGTATTATTATTTATTCAATGTAATAAATTTTATGAGCATATTTTTATCGGTCGCGTACAGTGATAGGATTTTATTTTATTATTATAATATTTTTTTTTTTTGTTATTATAAACGCATGACATTTTTTTTTTTTAGTATTTATTGCGACAAGGGTGTTAAAAATATTAAAAAATAAAAAAAGGCGTAACGAGGATTATTATTTATATTTTTTTATTTTGTAAATTTTTTATTTTTTTTGCATTTAACAGGACAGGACAGGACAAGCTTACAATAATACCTCACTCAAGCTAACAATGCATATCATGTTGTTTTGTAATTTTAATCTAAGATAAAAATTGTTTGGATTTTATCACCATAAAGTATTTTTATGTCACGTTAAACTTTTTTTTTCCCCTAGTTTTCTGATTACTAATGACTGATATCAAAAAATAAATAAATAAGAAAAAAAAAAACAATAAAACCATAAGAATTCAAACTTATTGTCAAGTTAGACATACACACAGAAGAAGTAGAAGAAAAAAAAATGCATAACTTCCGGCAAAACACAATCAACGAGATTCCGTAATAAAATTAATTGACCGCAATACAGAGAACGCAAAAAAAATCTAAAAACGTGTGTCGTTAATATAATTTAAGCTTAATCAGTACTGTCAAGCTTTTGTCAACTAGGTTAAGTAAAAAAACAAAAAAAAAATAAAAATAAAAAAAACTTTTATATTAAAAGCGTGCATATTATATAAAAAGAGATTAAATTGTAAATGTTTGACCTAATTTATGATGTTACCGAGAAAAAAAAACAAATATTCTTGTCACAGTTTTGTTAATTGTTCCGTAGATACACGTATGTTTTTTTTTTTTTTTGTTTTTTCGTTGTGGCTATTATTGATGAAACATTAATTATCTTGCTTGAAGTATTCAGTAAGCGTCATGTTCTGTTTACTGAATAGTTTAATTATATCCTATAAATATTTATTGATGATTTTCTTCTTTTCTTTTTCATATATTTTTTTATTAACGAAAAAAAAAAATAATAATAATGCAGAGGAAATGCCAGATCATTATGGATGGGTATATTATGGGCATTAACATCCGGTACTGGTGTCGCTGTTGCTTTACTACAAGGATCTGCTGGACCTTTAATTGGAGTTGCTATATCAGCATCACTATTACCACCAGTTGTTAACTGTGTAAGTTAATTTATTATTCTTTATTAACACGGTTGTTGCCGTGCTTAATTTGTTTAACTTAATTATGATGTAGAAAGACATACAGAAAAAACAATAAATTCAATTGAATTAACATAGTGTTATCAAATTATATATTTTAAATGACATTTATTATATCAGTTTCTATTTAATTTCAATAAAGATTTCAATGATAGTTTTATATCGGAATAAACGAATTATCTTTAATCTAGCATAAATCTTAAATAATTTATTTAAAATCACTCGGCTTGATGATATTTTTAAGGTGATAAAAAAAAAACTGAAAAATACGCTGTAGTTATATATATATAAATATAATATCATATTAAAGAGCTTTCGTTGCATAATATTTCTAGTTAAAAATGAAAATTGTTTATTGTCGATTAAAGCTCAGATAAATCACTAAATCTTTTTTTTACACAAACACTATAATATGACACCAGAATTATTTTAAAAATGTAAACTAATACCGACTCATTTATAATTTCAACAATTTCATGAAAAATACATCTATTGCATGATTTATTACAATAAAAAACAAAAAAAAAAAGCTCAGTTCGTGCCAGCATGACAACTATAAAAAATATAAAACAATTTTTTACAAATGTTAATTTATTAATGAAAATTAATAGGCGAGAGAAGGAACAACAAGCTTAATTATAATTTTAACAAATTTTTTTTTTTTTTTGCAATTTTTAAATGGCATTTTGATACACCCACATACTCTATATTTTCGCTATTTTTATTTTCTGTTCTTTATTTAATAAAACATAAACGATTTGTTAATAAATTGGTAGAAAAAATTCTCAAATTTATCACAAAAGAAAAATGATGGCAAAAAAAATGTTTTTCTTTCAATTTTTGTCGATCAAACTAAATCAATCATAATAAACTAGTAAGGAAAAAGAAAAATATATCTTCAATTTTTATTGTCACTCGGGAGAAAAGCTTTATTATTTATTATTGTTACAAAATAAAATAAAACAAAGGTTGTTATAAAAATATAGAAAAATCAGAAGAGAAAGTTTTTTATGTTTTTCATCTTTCCATTGTTATTTTTATTTTCTTGTATTTTTATTTGGTTAAATAAAGAGACAACAGCGTATAACAAAAAATGAATAAAAAAAAAAAGAAAAAGTTAAAAACAATTGTCACTTAGAGAATGAAAGATATATCGTTGCAAATTTATTATTACAAATGATGAAAGTGAAAAATTATTACAATTGTTGTTCTGCTTCATTGATGTCAATGTGTAAGCGAACAAACAAAACTTTATTGCAAACTTTAAGCATATCAAACATCATTATTATGTGATGTTGACTTTGTGATCTGAACAACGTCATTCACTATGGTTATATCTATCACAGCGATGCTCAATTCGCAGACTAAATGAAATGATTAGATTAGTGAAGATCTAAAACCATAAACTCTTAAAAAAATTTAAAGTAATAGTAAGGAGTAGAAGAAACAATTATTAAGGAGAGAAAACTAAACGTCTTACCCCTTGAACACCTGTAGGTCAAGATTTGATTAATAATTAATCAAATGATATTATGACAACTTTAAATAATAAACTAATCCACTTAAAACCAAATTTAAAAAATCCTTTTACTTTTAGAAGATATTTTGTAAACAAAACTTGTTGGTGTACACGAACACGAATAAAGACTAGACAATAATACATTTTAATTTACAAGACATTCTTTATTTGTTGATAAAAACTTTCTTTTTCATTTAAAATGTCCACATGTCACACAACAATGTTTCTATTTGCTAAGCAGCATATCTCTAATGAGACTGAAAATTAAATTAAATTTTAAAAGCAAGTAAATGTTAAGAAAATAAAAGTTATTTTTTCAGACTGAATTATTAAAAATCCTAAATCATTTTAATCTTAAGTTAGACATAAAAGCAAATTTATATAAATGTTAAATGATAATAATAATTAAAACAGAAAATATAAATAGTATTTAAAAGCTTTCTATGCTTATTTATGTTTGTAGTTATCAAGTCAGAAATGTTTTTACAAAACGACCGACCTTGTGCTTAATCGAAATTCTTTCTTCTCATGTTAAAGCTGACTAAAATTACATTCATCACAGAAAACTTTAAACCCATTCAGTAATACAAGTTGAGTTCAAGATACAATAAACAAACAACAATAATAAAAAGGAAAAAAAACTGAAAGAAGTCTACAATTTATTCATTTTATATTTTGTATCAAGCAGAATACCACAGTTAAAGTTTTATAACCAAATAAATTAAAAAAAAAAAAATAAATGCAAAATTTAAATAACATTTTTGCTTTTACTCGTTGTTTTATTATAATTATTATTATTATCATATTGCTATCTCTTCGTTTGCTCTTCTTAAATTAATCTTAAGCCATAACTTTGCAGTGAAATTACAAAAAAAAAAAAAAAAACTAAATGAAAAATGTATTCAAATAGCATATGACACAGTCTTTAGGGTAAAACCAATAAAATGTTTAATGGAAATTTATTTTGTGTCCCTGTTTTTAAATTTTTAGCATACACAAAAAAAAGAAAAGAAGAACTAACATAAAGCTTATTTACGACATTAATAAGATATATTTCACTTAACTAAGCTTAATGCTAAATAAAAAAATGTTTATTTAAAATCATAAAAACTGTAACAAAGGTCAAACCAAGTAAGAAATGACACAAATACGTATAAAAATTGATTTAACATAGAAATGACACAATTTTATGTTAGAAATTAACTAAAGTTTTAAATAAAAAAAAAACCTTAAAGCTTTTATATACAATAAATACGTAGAAACCTTTAGCTTTTATTTTTACTTCGTGCAAAAATTTATTATCGAATTTAATTTCTCATTAAAAATGCATTTTTTTTTTAATTTCTAGTACCACAAAAATGCTATAATACTCTGTGATAGACACAAAAACAAAATTAAATTAAATAAAAATAATTGACTCATTAAAATGGTTAAAAAAAAATAATAATTAAAAACCACAGCAGTAATATTCATGAAAAAAACGCGACATGTGTGTAATCAAATTAAAATGTGGAATTTTTTATTTTTCATAAACAAAAAAACGCAAAGCTCTAATGAAATTATCGAACAAAAATATGATTATTTGTTGTCCGGTTGATAAATTTATTTGGTTGTGCTGTACATCACAATACGCTGAATGTTTGTTTATTTTATTAATTTTCCTCTAGGAAATTCTATATATATGTATGTACGGGTGATGCGTGGGTTAAGGCTGTATATTTTTATTAAATACAAAAAAGCGCTGAAACAAAATAACATAAATACATAACGAGACAAAAGAGAAATAAAATAAAATAATAATAATAATAATAATAATAATAGTAATACTAAAACTTTTAACATTGACGTTGATGATGATCATCATCATAAGCACAAACTGGTGCCTAGCAATTTTTTTGTCGATACAAAAAAATGACAGCAAAAAAAAAAAAAAAAAACACAGAAAAAAAGTAAAATAATTTAATGAAATAAAAGAGCAAAAAAAAAAAGGAAAAAGAAAAATAAATAAAAAAAAAGTTTTAATGAGAACTAGTCTAGCAGCAACATAAGTAATTTCACCATAAGCGCACAGTATAGTGGGGTGGTTGTTTTGTTGTGCTTTTTTTCTATTTTTATATATTCTACTTCACTTTTCTACTCTTTTTTTTTTTTTTTGCTATACTCATTTATTATGAATTAAACAAAAAAAAAAAAAAAAATCATAGCACTAGCTACTCATCTATTTTGTCTTCATAAAAACAACTCAAGAGCACATCCATACGTAGCAAAACAACATATATTTGTAATTAAAAATCAGTTATTTCAATAGTGTTCGCTTCTATTCACTTTTTTTTTATATTTTATTTTATTTATTATTCTTATTAAAATACAAACACCGTAAAATAAAATATTGATTAAAACAAAAGTCTAGAGTAAATTAAAAAATAATAAAAAAAAAAAAATCAAAGTTTTAAGTATTATCCGTAAGCAATTGTGACTTCCATTGTTACAATTACTGCACTTTTGCCATTATGAAATAATTTACTATTTATTAAAGTTTTCTTCTTCTTTTTTTTAATGCTATAATGAGCAAATAATTTTTTATACGCACATTTTTAAGTGTTCTACAAGCAATTAGTGTTTCATCCGATGGAACGAGTATTGAAGTTGAACAACCAAGTATTACACTCTGTTGGCTTCCGCCTTAAATGAAAATTTATATCTTAAGTCACTAGCTAATATATCACCAATGAAAAACATATTCATTATGCGATGACTTTAAATGAAAGCGTCTGCTTTTAAACTATAATAAAATTTGTTCAAAAAAATGAATCGTGATTATTACTGACTGCAAAAACAGCAGACATAATAGCATAATTTTCTCATATTTTTAAAATCCAGCAAAATTATTCTGCTTATTCCATCAATATACAATTTTAATAAAAAGTAATTAATAAAGTCATAAAAAGCTTTATATTTACATGAGAGATCATTGTTGTTATTTTATTTATTTTCCGAATTATTCACTCGCAAAAACAAATATTAAAACAAAAAAATGCAACAAATGCAATTTTAATGAATTAATTATCTTTATTCACATCACAATAAATCAAAAGCCAATACAATTTTTTTTTTTACTTAAACATTTATAAGCTTTTATTATTTAAAGCTGTAAACTGCTCAAAAAAAAGGGGGGCAAAAAAAACTGTATCGAAGTTTAAGGAAAACAATTTATTTCTATTAACAAGTATATCTTGACACATTCAAGTTACTTAAGAGATTTCAATCTTTTTCTTTCTTTTTTGTGCTCTTGTAACGTCACCTACTTTGCCTTAAATAATCCTCCAGCAAGTCACTATTAAACTTTATTAAAAATTATTTCTTTAACAAACAACGCAAAAAAAAAAAAGTTTTATTGATTTTTCTTTATGCTTTTTTCCCAACTTTTTAAAGTTTTTTTTTTATTTATTTTTTTTTTGTTCCTTTCTATTTGTTAACGAAGAAAAGTCAACGAAACATAATTTTTTATTATTATGATTTTAACGTCTATGTCCTTTTAAGCTTTAACCGAAAGAAATTGTTTTGAAGAAAAAGAAGAAGAAAAGAAAAAAAACAGTGAGTCGTGATTACATTGCGGTTTGTATAGTAATATACTACATAAGTAGTTAGTTTTAAGGGCGAAAATGTAATTTTTGCATAATGGAGAAAATCAACTTCAATCGCTTTGAATAAAATATTGTAATAACAATAATCATAACAATAATAATCAATGTGGATGGTTTATTTTTATGCTTATTTTCTTTTTTTTCTTTTTTCTTTAGGGTCTCTTCTGGGCATTGGCATGTATTTGGTTGATATACGATGGCGTTAAAATTCCTCATATCAAGGGCGAAGCGTTCACAGGAAACACAACTTACATACCAATTTATACAAATTACATTCCGGTTGAATTTTTAATTAATGGCATCGTATCGGCGTTATTAACCGTTATAAATGTTATTTGTATTTTTATAACAGCGATCATTGTGCTTAAAATAAAAGAAGTAGCGGCACCGTATACCTCTAGTCCGGACTTACGAAGGTAAATATTTATTTTATTTTATTTTACTTTTTTAACTTCATTTTAACCTGAGGTTTAAACAAACATTTAGTTACTAAAAATGTGATTAAATTAAATTAGAAAACTACTTAATTACATGAAACAATAAAAGCAGCACAAGGCAGCTAAAGTTTATAAAAATAAAAAAATAAAAAAGCCAAAAAAAAAAAAAATCCTGTCATGTCGTTGTGTGTTTTATACGTACAAAGTTAAATTTGCTTATAAATCATTATTATAAAACAGAATAAAGTGTTGGAATTTTACCAACAATTAATGAATTAATTTTTTCTACCACAATTTTAACGACTTTACTAACTGTTTTTGTACGGGGAGAATATGAAAAAAAATAAAAAAAAATTGTCACGTTTTTAACAGTTTTTTTCCTGTTTTTTTTTTTTTAATATTATTATTTATAACTTTATATGGTGATAGAGTTGGAATTATTTTAAACAAATATTTAATGAAGTATATATATAGCCGGAAAAAAAGTTTTTTTTTTTATTGTTTATTAAATTAACAAGATTTTTTTTTAAAACGGATGTGGACCGTTGGGGAATGAGTTGAACAGAACAAAAAAAATTGAACGTAAAACAAGAATATAAACATTAGTTAATGTTTAAAAATAGTTTTGTCCAGTTTTACCTTTACGAAGATTATACAGATTATCCTAAGAGACAAACAGAAACAAAATTAATAAACTGCAGAAAATATTTACCATTAAAGGTACAAGACAAAACGAAAAAATTGTCTTCTTTCCGCAATGTTCTTTCTTTATATAAGAACAAAACAAACGAAAAAAAAAGGATAATAAATTTATTTCCACGCTGTTATTACATTTAAGCTTCATATTTACAAAAAGTAGCAACAAAATGTAATTTAAAAACAAGAAATTACACACCAAAAACATGAAAATATTTTCATTTTTCTTATTTAAAAAAATTAAAAAAAAAACCCCACCAACCATTATAATTTTAAAATATTCCGGCAAAAGTAAATTAAAAATAATCATAAAAGTTAAATAAACTTACAAAAAAAAAAAAAAATTGAAATATATAAAACATCCTCATTAACTGCGAAAAATCTTTACATTTTCTTAATAATTTGCCACCGAAAATAAACATAAAAATAAATTAAACAGCAGAAAAAAAAGGAATAAAAAAAAACCAACGCCGTAAAATATATCAAAGAAACATAAAGCACGAAAAACTTTATTAAAAAAAGAAAGAAAAAAAAAGGAAACATTCTGACAATAAATGCTTGTTAGAAAGGACACACAGAATGTATTAACCGCGCTACTACTGCTACTACATCATTTTTTTTTTTTTTATAAATATTTTATGCTTTTTTATTTGTTGAAACAATTTGTGAAAATAAAAAACTTAAATTATGAAACTTACATGACTTAAGTCCTTAACAAACTAAATGCAAAAATATTATCAGCAGTAAAGGAATAAAAAGTTTATTATGCATTGCACGTAATTGGTGAAATTTTCATTATTAGATATTATTACAGTTTGGTTGTGTTGTTAAAAAAAATAAATAATTATTAACAAGAGAAAAATAAATAAATAAAATAATAATAATAACCCAAAAAAAAAGTATCAAAATAATAAAACTAGCGACACTGATAGTATCAATATGAAGAGCAACTTTTCTAATATTATGTCTGCGAACGCATAATATAAATAAAATATAAAAAAGAGGAAAAAGGAAAAAAAAAATCTTTGAAAATAATAAAATTGTCTACGTGACTTCTCATCACACAATTATCGTACATGTTGCGGATGTTTTTAGTTACAATTTGTTGGTTTATTATCAGATAGATATTTCTTTACATTTAATATAACAAATAAGATGAATAACATGGATAATAAATAAATGATGTAAAAGAAAACCAACAATGAGTACTTGGTGCCCATTGACAATTTCGAAAATTTATTACAAAATATTCATCGAAAAATTATCATAAAGCATAAAAGTTTGTTAATCCTTTGTAAAGAATTTTATTAACACCGATAAATAATAGTAAAAGCTCAAAAACGCATGCTAAACTATTTTATTTCATATCCAATCACCTAGTAAAACAAATTAAATAAGTAATCAAACCCAAAAGTACTTTAAAGAAGAAAAAAAGTTTAGTCTTCTAATATTTTATAATAATTTTCCTCATTGTTTATCATGAAAACATTCAACACCTGTTCAACTATATACGTTAGAACTATAAAAACTTTAAAAAAAGAGTACAACAACTTAAAGAATTATGCATTAAAAAAAAAGGAAGGATCAAGGAAAAGAAAGGAAATAAATTAAAAAACGACCGATAAAACTTTCTTTAGTTATTAAATTATAAAATAACAACGAAGGGAATTAAGCATTTATTAATCCTGTACTTAATGAAATTAAAATTTATAAAACAAATATAAACCATCGTCACCACCACGACCAGTAAGCACCGTAAACAAGAAAAAGTTTTATAGTTTTCAGAAGCTTGTCACTGTTGTATGTATAAAAGAATTGCAAGCATGCTTAGCACCACATCAACTAAAGGCTTTTGAAAATCTTTTCATCGACATTTTTATTTTCTCTTTTCTTTATTAAAAGTTAAAAAAAAAAACAAAAAAGAAAAATTATTATAAAAACAATTTCTGGACAAGAAAATAGCACGAGAATGCTTATGCTATTGATATCGTCAATGTTACCACCCAGTTCTGGTTGTTATTAGCATTAAGCTATATAAAGCGAAGTGAACATTTTCTGCTTTTAATTTTTTGAATTGTTCTTAGTTTGTGCTTTTGCTGTTAGTTAGACCAGTTAAAGTATTTATTTCCTTTATCCACATTTATTATATATTTTCTCATTACTTTCCTACTTAAACTATCATAATATCGTCTCTACCATCAGGCCAAACTAAAATCCATCGATTTTATTCAATTGTACGAAGAAAGCATAAACGAAGACAAATTTCCACATCACTTGCGTTCATTCCATTCGATTCCCTATACGGTGATTGATTTCTTATTTTTTTTTTGTTTTCTTTTCTTTTTTTTTTCTTTTTGTTTCTACGTCTGTGGGTAGTATTATTATTATTTTTGTTTATTTATTTTGATTTGATTCGTATTTTCTTGTTGTTATTATTCTCCTTGTTTGTTTATTTCAACATATTTATCAGATACAAATACAAATATATATATTATTGAAACGAATCGAATCAACAACCATTTGTTATGCGAGGATTTTTTCATCTCTTTACATTAATTTTTCGAAAACAATTTAGCCTTTGCGTCCGTTTTTTTTATTTTTTTTTTCTTGTTCTTCTTCTGGTTTCTTATTTTATTGTTTACTTAGGTGAAGCAGAAGTAATAAAAATAATAATAATAATACAAAAAAAAAAAATAAACTAAGAGAAAGCTTTTTTTAATCGAAAAAAAATTGAAAATTTGGTGACCGTAGAACTAACTAAGCCAAAACAGTAAAATCATTAATCATAAATCATTTTCTTATATTCGTATATTAATTGAATTTAAAAAAAAAAAACTCTTTTTCGTATGATTATTAAATAAAATAATAGTTGTAGAAAAGCTTCTTTAAAAGCATAATATTGTGGTGAGTGCAACTATTTGTTACCAATGGAAATAAAATTATATATAAAGAAAAAGTTCGATTTACGTTTGTTTACTTTGTTTCTAAACCGCAAAAGCATAAAGTTTTAGCAAAATAAACGGGTAAAAAAACCGTAAAATATTTTTTTCTTTATATAATATGCCAAATTGAGCTTTATACAAAGAAAAAAGCTACTCAACCGTTAATATAGTATAAATAAAAAGAAAAAGACAAAACGGAAAAATTATTTCACAATTTTCATTCTATTTTCTTCACTCAAAAGGAATTCTGTTAAACATTTATATCAATTTTATTTATTTCTTCAGAAAAAAAAAAACGTGTGTATATATTTTGTATTTATTTTTATTCTGAACGTTACATAACGTTATCCTTTGAAACCTTCTGGAAATATGTTTGTTTGTCTTCTTTTTATTATTATTAAAATTGTGGCAAAAAGGGAATACATTTTATTTTTGTAGATAACATAAACAAAGAGCAGAAAACATACTTCGTTTTTAATAAACAACCAAAGAAATAAATAAATAATTTAAATTGTAATGATGTGAGAAAGTTTTGATGTTATTTTTGGTGGCTTTGGTGGTGGTGCAGAAGCTTTTTTTCTTTTTTTTTTTAAATCGTCAAAAAAAAACACCACAAAAAAAAGAATATTTTCTATTAAATTTCATTTCATTTATTTTCTTCTTAATAATTAATAATTTAAAATTAAGACTTAATTGAGTTTTGGTTGTTTTGAAATAAAAATAGATAATAACAGAAATAAAAATGTATAAACAAAATTAAATGAGTCATAAATTTGTAAAGAAAATATTCAAAAAAGATAACAATCGAAGGTTGTTATTGAATATTCATGTTGTTTTCTTCCTGTTTATTTTCATGTTTCACATTTTACATTATCAGGTAGTTAAATTTCTGTGCTCGAAATAAAGCTTTTGAAACAAAATTCACACGAAAATAGAACCAAATGTATTATATTTGCTATACAAAATTAAGAAAAAACTACTGTGAACCGACTGTGTATAGCAAATCATAAAGTCACCACTCTGGAATTATACACAAATAAAATAAATATTATTACAAACACAAATATCTTGGCCAGACATTGGATATTTTGTGTAAAAGCTTAAAGTATTAATGCTTTTTTTCACAAAACAATTTGCATCTTGTGTCTTAATAGAAGATTAAAATAATATAAAAAAGTACCTTAAAAGTAGCAGAGTAGTTTTATTAGTTAAAAGCTGCAGAAACACTTTTTTTAAAGCTTTTCGTAAAAATAAAGTAACAGAAAAATCCAGTAAAGATAAAAATGAAATAGAAACCACATGTAGGTTTTGTTTATCCTTTTTAAATAAAACAAAATAAAAAGAGATAAAATAAGGAAAAGCATTACGAAACTGATAAAAATCAAAATGATGACAAAAAATAACATCTGGTTTGAATTCAATTTTCCTATGGTTTTTCTCCTTTATTTCATGTTATATTTCCGTGTCTGTTATTTGTTTGTCGTTCTCGGTTCTTATTTATTCTACATTATTTTAAATTGAAATAAAAAATAAACAAAACAACGATTCCGTGTGTGTGCCGCTGGAAAACGAGAAGAGTTTTTTTTATTTTTATTTTACTTGTCTTTTGAAGACAAATGCGAAACCAATTCACCTGTTTTTTTTTTTTTGTTTTGTGTTGTTTTTAGATTTTGGGAAACGGATATTCGTGCGGTGAGAAAAACAAATCGATCGACAATGAGACGCAAGACGACTGCAACCAGTATGATGACAGGTGATCGCTATGATGGGAAAATACCGCAGTAAGCCAAATAATTTTTTTTTAAATCCATTTTGCTACATTTTTTCCTTTGTCTATTATTTTTTTTACAGACATATCGAAGATGTGCTTAATAAAACTAAAAATAATGCAAATCTTGGTCAAGCTTTAGAGCAGGCAATACGTGAAGCAGTTGACGATGAAACATATCAAAAAGTAAAACGTGTTAGTTACGCCAGTCAATCAGTGGGTGAGGTAAGTGCGAAATTACGCAAAATTCCACTATTAAATTACTTTAAATCAATTTACAATGGAATGACTATTTTTGATTTTTGTTTTATCAGTATTTGAAAGTATTTTTTGTTATTACTATTTAAACAAAACAAAAAAAAATTTAATATTTATAATGCGATTTCAATGCGATGCAGTCATCCGTTAAGTAATGCAGTAGAAAACGGAAATATTTTATTTTATTTCATATAAAAAAAAAATTGACATTTTCACATGATTTTCCATTATAGCAAAAATTAAATTAAATTTTCTTTTCTATTTAAATATTAAAATTGATTATTCTTCGGATGGCTACAGTAATAAAAATTGAAGAATCTAAATAAAAGTACTTTTTTCCCCTATTTTATTTAAAGTTGGTGCAACGTCTTCAATTGAATTCCACACCGTCGGGTAATAATAATAATGGTAATAGCAATATTGTGACAAATGGATTAGTTGGACAATCGCCCGGAATACAAAATTCTAATGCAATACATAATTCAAAGATGACAGCTGATTTAGCTAGTTTAGACAAATTGATAACGTCATTATTATTGGTTGATCGTCAGACGACATCGTCACCACGTAATTCAGTACTACGTAAACATTTAAGACGATCATTACGTCTTGGTTCAGTACGTAAATCACGAACGTCAACAATTGCAACAATACCTGGAGCCTCTAACGATAATCAAACATCCGAGTATGTAATGCCAACAATTCCTGAAACAGGTCGACATATATCTGATAATACAACTGTTGGTTCATCTAATGACACAATGGCAACTGCAGTAAACCTCCCGTCAGTACGTCGTGTACTCAATACAATAGCAAATGCATCGCATCGGTTAAGCCAATCTATTGGGAATGGAATATCTAGTACACATCAACGTAACAACGGAAGTGAAGAACACATTAATTTAACAATGGAAAATATTCACGATTTAAATAATTTAAATAAATAAATAACATAATATAATGTCAAATAATAAGCTCCGTACTATATATGTGTATATATTGACATTGTAAGTGGAGTAATGAAAGAAAAATAAAAATATAAAATTTTAATAATAAATTACTAAAAATCCAAGAATAAAACTTTAATAAAAAAAAATATTTTTCTGCTTTTTTCTTCATTCACTTAGCATTAATTTCCCCATTGGTTATTCATATATTTACTATCCAACATTATTTTATTCCTTTATATTTACTTAATAAAAGCACCACCAGAATATATTTATTTACAATTAATTAATAATTAATATTACAAAAATAAATATTTTCAAAAAAAAAAATAAAAAAAATTCCATAACTTTTAAAAAATATTAAAAAAATAAAAGAAATTAATTAACTTTATTACAAAATTTAAATTTCACTCGTGTTTTTTATTTATTTTTGCTTAGCTTTAAGACATTCGTCAAAATAAGAAAATTTCAAAAAGAAATGAAAATAAATTACTTGCTGTCAGTTTTATTCGCATTAAATTTTTTTTTATCTTGTAGCTTTTTTTAACTGACTGCCTGACTAGTACAAAATATTATTAATAAAAATTGTGAAAAACGCACTAATAGGAGATCTTAAAACAAACAAAAATCATTTTTTATTTTTGGACAATTTGTTAAATGTCAATTACGTAGGCTCATGGAAAATAATTGGTTTAATGATTTGTCTTCGTTTCACTAAAATAAAGAATTTGAAAAAAAAAAAGCAAAGCCCATTCATCTTGAGTAAATTCCAGCTTCTATTTCAAAATAAAAGTTACGAATTGAAATTTATTGGTTTTTGACTCAATAATGAAAAATTACCTCGTTTTGTTATGGTCGAAGTGGTCGAAAATCATTAAACACTACAAAATACAGTAAAAACCCACGCAAAATGACCATCAGAAATTTAAACCACAAATATCGTTGAAAAGGTCAACAAGGATAAATTGATTTTAACAAAAGCGGAATTTATTAAAAGAATATTTTTGAAATTAATTTAAAACGAATTTGTATTTGCAACTATTTAATTAATTAGCACGAAAAACACTATTAAAACTGTTGCTTGCTACCTGGTAATGTTCAACACTTCAACACCAATATATTCAATAAAAAAATAAAAAACCAAAAAAGTGAAATAGGTCACACTTCCTTGTAAGCGATAATAATACACTAGCAGCAGCCGCAGCAGCAGCAGTTTAACTAGCTCAAATACTGATAATAACAATAAATATATAAAGAACACACAAAAAGCTTTATTAAACATCATGAATTTTCATTTTATGTAGCGACAACAATCAACAACCAAACGAAAAGAAAAAAAAATTGTTGCAAAAATTATCGTCGTATTTGGTTCTTTTTTTTTTTTTTTTTGGTTTTTTATTTTTTATTTATTGAAAAAGCTTCTTAAGTAAAGAAAAGAAAATTGCAATAATAAATTCTGAAACCAAAGTGACTAGAGATGAATTTATTTTTTTTTTTGCTCTATATAAATGAGAATGTATCTAACTAGCTTCCTGAAAAGGTTTTATAACAATATCTTTATAACAATAGTCTTTCCCATATCGAGCTCATGCTTTATTTCGTATCGAATTTGAACTATGTACTTAAATATTACAACAACAAAATATTCCATCGACAAAAGAATTATTATTTTCATCGTTTCTATTTTTTTTTTTTTTTTTCATTTTAAATTACTTAATTCAAAGTTAGCTAAATAAAATGGACGAAAATGTATAAAAAGCTTCGAATTATATTTAATATCAATAAGAAAAAAATAATCACTTTCAATTTACGGAATTTAAATACTAAAAAACCTATGAATTATTATTATAATTAGCGTAAAATAATTCTTAGAAAAAAAAAACGTTATTTTACATGGAGTCACTAAAAAAGCGTTAAAGATAAAAATTATTCATAAAATGACACATTTCGATTCATGTCATTATGTAGATAACTAAGGGAATGCTTTATTAGTCGTGAAACCCTTTGCCAAATTTTCTCACATTTTTTTTGGTACCTAATAACCGTAACTAGAATGTATAACATTTCATTAACCTAAATTTTACGATTTATTTTTGACACTATTTTTGCAATTTTAAGCTTACGTAGTTATCCATGAAAATTTCTTGTATTTAAAAAAGCACATTGTTAAAGCTTTTAATTCAGTTTAGTTCAAATGCACTCACCTGTTTTTCAAGTTGTTGCAGTGATAAATTATTATCGCGGCGTTGATTGGCATTTGGATTTCCCGTATTTATATTGCTATTAATGCCACTATCACTACCAGATGGAAAAATTATTGTTGTATTGCCTGCCAGACGTACTTTTGCTTCAAAATGCATTCGACCTCTATCTGAAATTTGAAATTAAATTTTTTTTTTATTTTATTTAATAAATATTAAATTAAAAAAAAAAAAAATCTTTGCCATTGTCGATGCAAATGAAAATAATTAAATTTAATAACGTGGATTTTCTGCTTATATTTAGAAAAAAAAAATTATTAGCATATTAATCGTATATCAAACTCATGTATTTTTATACAGTTTAGTTTTATTAAAAAAAAATCAAATTGCAGTGTGTGAGAATAAGAAAAAAAGATAAAGTGAAAATTATCAGAGAATAATAAAGCACATAAACGAGGAGTTTTTGTGTTTTAGTTTTATTGATTAGAATATCTTGTTGAAGACAGACATCTTGTAATTTAAAATAAAATTTAATCATTTTCCAAAAATTTCTAAAATAACATTTAACACAAAAACCTTTATCAAGTATAAATGCTTTTAATACATTTACAAATAAACACAACTTTTGATTAATCAATTTCTATTTGTTTGTTGTTTTTGCAAATGATTCTTTATCATTTCCACTGTATTTCTAGCATTCATAATTGTTATCAATTGATTGGATTTCGTTTTGTTTATTATCGTTGCTCTTCTTGTTATTTTAATTCTTTGCTAAACTTTTACAAGTGCTTTTGTTTTCCGTGTTTCTATGAAAAAGAATTATCATCCGGCAAATTTGCCAACAAACCTCATTTATTTGCCAAATAATGATAATGAATTTGTGAATAAAGAGCTTTTAAATTAATTATTTTCTATTTTATTCATTTATATCTATCATTGAATCAAATTATTTTCTATTTAGCCAATTCGGTTGAAATATATTGCATTTAAATTGATGAAAAATTATTTATTTATTAACGTTCAACAAAATACAAACAAGAAATTAAATTCTCTATACTAAAGTGTTTTTGTTTTTTTCTTCTGTCTTATATAAATCAATAAATAATTTCATAGATAACCTTATTTTCTGTTTTATAAGAAAACCTTCTCAAGCATAATATAAGTATACAAAAAAACCAAATGATATTGCAATCAAATAATTAGCATTAAATAAATTAACATTTGTGCAATTAATCATTGTTAGATGAGAGTTTTATTAATTTGTTAAGTCAACGATTTAATTAATTAGAATAGAACCATTTAAAAGCACCGTGAATCGACAAAAAGTAATAAAGCAAAGCATTATTCTTGAAAAAAAACATATAGACAATAAAGGCATTAATTAATTCTGTGTGAAAATATGCAAATTTTTTTTTGTATTTATTTACATTATTTACATCAATGTTATGTATTTATTTATGTTATAATATAACATGATTTTATAAAAAATACAAAGAAATTTAACGCATTATTAAATTATATCTTTAAGTTGATTAAATTGATTATTATTCAAAATTTCAATCTTATTAAAGAAAAATCGAATCAAAATAATCGCATAAAGAAGGTAGGAAACTACGGAAATGAAATTTACGTATATTTTGCCTCATTTTTTTCTTCATTTTAAATTAATAAAAAGGAGTAATAGAAAGAAGAAGCAAAAGAAAATAAAAAGAGTTGAATCAATTTAGCATTAAAACCGTCACCAGGTAAACTAATGAATTGGAAACAAAATTGATAAAGAAACAAAAATAGAAACGAATTTCAATTCAATTTATTAAAAAGAAACGAAAAAAAAAAATAACAACAAAAATGTACAAAAAGAAAATAAATTGAGCAAAGCTAAGAATTGTATAATAAACACAAGGGCACACACATACACTCATTCATAGAGACATAGCAAACAGCTAAAAACCCTTCTAAATATCTTTTAAACAATTTAAAACTTTTGTTGCTTCTATTTTTTTTTTTTTTACTTATTTTCTTGTTTGCTTCTTATAAGCTCTTTATAGTTTTTATTACAACTTAAATAACCGCAATTTAATTTAATTTATTTCTTTTACTTATCTATCGTTACTTTCTGTACTAAACAATCGAGCAAAGAAATAAGTAATGTTAGTATTGTTTTTATTAATTAAACAATAAAAAATAAAACAAATAAAAAATACCGGAAGAAAAATATGCGTAAAAAGTTAAAAACATTTTATTATTTAATTTGTGGTTTATATTTCTCAAACAATTAAAACTATTACTTCATTAATAATCAAAACTACTTTTATTTTTACTTTATCTTTCTTACAATTATATGAGATAAAGTTAAAGATTTACGCGTCTAAAGTTTCAAACAATTTAATTAAAATTCTTGTAAACTTTTGCATACATTTAAAACTAACTACTAACACCAGCCAATAACATCTTATTACTATGTTTAAGAAAAATTTTAATGCTTGATTTGTGATTAAGATATAAACAAAATTTAACAATTTAATTAATGCACCTTATTTCGATTGTCTTTCATAATAGAATCAGTTACAAATTACAATTATTCTTTCAGAAATAATACTCCAAAGGTGATTGAAAGTTCTTAAATAAAAAATTTTACATTTAATTAAATTTTTCGCATTCATGAAAATGTTTTGCTTGAATTCTTACAAAACTATTCAATATTCAATATTCAATAACTATGTACAGATTAAGCTTCATTTTCAACCACACAAATAAAACAAAATTTGTCACAATACTAAATTACAGGATACTAATATTCTTCTTCATAATTCTATTTTAAAGAATCATATTCATAACAAAAGCAGCATTTTATGTCTTATTTAAGCCACAAGCTTTAATAAAAATTAAATATTTTCATCCTGCTACATTTTCCGTACTACGTTTTACC
Organism: Ptychoptera albimana; assembly: GCA_961205885.1. Taxonomy (NCBI): domain Eukaryota; kingdom Metazoa; phylum Arthropoda; class Insecta; order Diptera; family Ptychopteridae; genus Ptychoptera; species Ptychoptera albimana. The sequence goes on from OY540801.1 coordinate 25,506,360, forward strand.
CTTATTTTTCTCGGTTTTAATTTAAATTTAAATTTATTTCATACAAGCGTTTTACTTCCGTATATTAATTATTCCGCGATCTTTAAACAGATCGTATAAATACGTAAAACTTTAAATATATAAATATGCAACACATCGAAACTATAGAATAACAATTGTTTTGTTTTACTTTTCGCCTCTCTTTTCTTCATTTATTTAAATATAAATTAATATTTATATAAAAGAGCGTTAGTTTTACTACATTTTTATGTTAAATTTTTAATTTTAAATAATAATGCAGTAGTTTCAGTTTTTATAATGTTTTAACTTTGCTGTTTGCTAAATAAATTTTATTGGATTCCAATAAAACCGAGAATATTTAAACAGACAGGCGAATTCCAATGTTTTAAACAAAATGCATAAAAAAAAAAACGTTTTTAAAAAAGACTAAATAAGTAATAAATAGAAAAAAAAAACCATGAATCTATAAAAATTAATTAAAAAAATGTTTTCTTCATATTCGTTTGTAAGAATCATATTCGGTAGTAAGTAGTTTTGTTACTCAAAGCCATCCTTAAACCATGGTGACAAGTTTAACTAGCATAAACCCAAAGCTCTACTGTACTTGTGCATATTTCAAAAACTCTATGCTAAAATGTAAATTTTAAAAAATAAAAAAAAAGCAATGAAAAAGCTTACACAAAAATTTTAAACAAAAAATAACAATTCAAACAAATACATCGACTAGATAAAAGTAAAATGAACAGATGTGTCTCGCAGCATATATTTATTTATTTATTTGGAAATGAAAAAAAAAACAATAACAAGGAATAACAACGAAGCAAATAAAAATAATAATAGTACAACAACAACAACAAAACATCTATGGTAAAAAATTATTGAAAACTTTTACCAACAAAAAAAGCATAAGAAATTGTCATGTAGCAGATAAATAAACTTTTTTGGTTGAATAAAATCGTTCAACTTGTGAATTGCAAAAAATAAAAATAAATATGTTTGTCACTATGTTCTACAATAAACCTTAAATTAACCTGTTAAGATGTGGTTTGTCTCAGGTCATAAACCACTGTGGAACATTTCAACAGCAATGATTATGTGGTATAAACGAGATTTAAAATTATATTAATAATACCTGTGGTCATATTTTTAATTAAAATCATTTAAGCATAGTACACAATGTTGTATTATTAGCAAGAAAAATCCATTTAATTAAACACAAAATGAAATGAATGAAAAGATGGAGAAAAAAAATAATTGAAAAGCTGAACTTTAGCATATTGAAACGATTGGAAAATGGAATAAAAAATGCTTTCTGAATTGAATAGCAAATAGTAAATTTAAATCAATGATAATTAATTTGCGATAATGTAACGAATTGATTAGACCGCCTTGTCGACTAACAATATATAGAATATAGGGTTAAAAATGCGCCTGAAGCACCAAAACAATTAAATAATTAACTGTGACATCAACCTTTTATTGTAATTTCCCTTTTCTTTCTTCTTTTTATCTGTTTGAAGCGAATACCAAAGTATCTTCAGGATACTCTATTTTTAATACGGGTTATACATGTGGGCGGTGCTTGTTATTAAGTTTAAACGTGCCAGAAGCTATTAAACAATTATTTAGATTAGAAATAGTTTTTGTTCCCTTTGCATTAACTTCCTTTATTGGTGGGAATATTATTTTTTTCTTTCCTCTAATTAATTCATTTTTAAGTCACTTTGCACCCTGTATTAATTTATTCTTTATTTTCGTTTTGTTACTAAAAAAAAAATTATTCTTTCACACAATTTAATTACAATTCTATGGTGACTAATATATTACAAAAAAAAATAAAAAGCTAATGTACGCCGGTTAGATAATTACGGACATGGCTTTGCATAGCTAAACATCATTAGCCACAAAACATTTTTTGTCTTTTCATCGCATGGTTGCGTTGTTGTGTTGTGCTTTAACTAGTGTTGCTGTGTTGTTCTGTTACACAATTTTTATTTTATATTATATTTTATCATATTTCAGCTTTCTTGATAATAAATAATAAAAAAAAGCTATCCAATCGGTGTTAGAATGTCTAACATCTTCTATAAGTTACGATATGACTTTCTTCTTTTTTTTTATTTCAGAAAAATAACCCAAACTAAGTGTTCGCGTTAAAGTTAATTAAATTCAAAAGTTTTCCTCCTGTTTTTTTTTTTCTTTATTTTCGTTTTTGTTTTAGCACCCTCCTTCTTCTCACACTTTATGAATGAAGTGTCAGAGGAAAATTATACGAACAATACCAGCAAATAGAAAAAATTTAAGAAAAGTAAATTTGTTTTGTAATTTGACGCTTGACGAGGACAACCCAAAAAGAAAGAAGAAAAATGGTAATGAATGAACTATTTATGTTAGCATTTTTCCTTCGTTTTATTTTATTTTGAACGGATATATTATTCTTTTTGGTTAAAATTTGATTTAATATCACATTGTAGCAGTAAGCTTAAAAAATGTTTCTACTTTAGATGTCCATCGTCTTTCATTTTTAATATTTAAACTCGGTAAGAACGTGACGGTGAAACAAAAAACACGTGTGTGTATAAATCTTATTCATTATGATACATTTTTTTTATTTTTTTTTTTTTTTTGATTATTATGTGGCTTATAATATAAAATATATTTTTTTTATCATAACTATATCATTTTAGTTTTATATACAAATATAAACAAATTGAAATTAACATTTCCATAAACCAACATAAAAGTTAAAAATAGAAAGAGAAATATAATAAATCATTAACTGACGAACAACATTTTTTGGTAAAAACGTGTAACATCTGTGATGTTATGTCATTGTTACGATGCCGATGACACAAATAAGAAAAATTGAAAATAGTTTTATTACGTTGAATAATAATAATACCAATAATGATTGAAACTTTTGTAACATGATGCTTGTTCCATAGTAAATTCATGTATAAAAAATAAAGTAAAATAAACTTACTCGGTGATGGGGAGCTGAGACTACATTTACAAACATCCTCGTCACGTCCAGTAAAGATACATTGTTTAAAGCAGTCGTCCGGATTTTCAGTGTTACAACCTGAAAATAGAAAAATAAAAAATAATTAATAATAACCATACACAAAATTTTATGTTTTGCTAACTGGAAAATGTTTTTTTTCTCTTCCAATTTGATGATTTTTTTTTATCAAATTCAGAAGAAACGTGAAATTTCATTATTAATACAAATGTGCTAGAGAAAAACGTACATCTAAATTGGTTATTTGTCATTAAATATCAATTTATAGACCGCAAAAAAAAACTATCAAACAAACATTTTTTTAACCCAAAATTATTTCGTATCAATGCAATAAATCAATAAAAAAAAAAAAAAAAAGCTAAAATTACAATCAATGATTTATGTAGTTTTGTTCTATATTTTACATTTTGTGTGTTAGTGTGTGTCTTTTTTTTCTATCAATTATTTAGTTCAATGAATTCATCACATCAATAATGTTTGATATATTTTTTTTTTTTTAACAAAAAATAATAATAAAGCTTTTATAGTTGCTGAGTTTTCAACAACTAAAATTAACGTAATGACATGTATATAGTTTTGTAGAGACAAAGAAAAAGCTTAAAATAGCAAAGTAAAATGCAAAGAAGAAAAAAAAAATAGCAACAACAATTTAGCAGCATAAATTATCCAGGAGGAGGAGATTTTATTACGCATAATAAATTAAACGAAACATCAATTATATTTAGTTTTGTTTTCATTTTTTTTTTTTTGTAGTATCTCGGCTACAAATTTTATTTATTTATTCTTGTACACTACTCTCAGTTCATATATAAATAATTTTTTTTTTATATATTATGAGTGCGGAAGTTGTGTGTAGTTACAACGTTTCAAAGCTGTAACAGTAAATGCGTAAAAAAAAATAAACAAAGAATGGCGCCACAATATAACATATTGAACAATTAATATGCTCTCAGGGTAAAAAGCTTTTATGAAACTAATTCACAAAAACGAGAAAGACAAAAAAATTCTAACAAACGAGTGCAAAAAAAAAAACGTCAATTATTAACAAAAATAATTCAGAGACGATATCTTTGCTACTTTGTAGTTTGTTTAAATTTAACATTAACTTTCACAAAATGTTTTTGATAATTTTTTTTTAAATATTAGAAGAAGAAAAATTATTCATAATATAAAAAAAAAGTCATTCAATTAAACGAAGCTTTTTTAATAAAATTTCATTCACCTACTTCATTTGAGGATTTTGCTTCTTTTTTTTATATTTTGTTTTAGAAAAAACAACAAAAGAATTAAAATTAAAATGAAATAACTCGACTTCTGTGTTTTTTTTTATTTAGTAATTAAATGGCTCTAAGACTTAAAAGACTTTATAATCATCTAACTTGATGACGACAAACAAGATCAACTCCACGGGGAATTTGTATTTGTATTTTGTATAACAAAAATAGAAGAAAAAAACACTCGATTTTGGTACTTCTTTAAGCTTACTTTTTTTTACTAGTACTTGCTCTTGTTTATAAAATAGAGACGAAAATAAAACAACATTTAACTAGGGAATAGGATAAAAGTTAAGTAAGAATTCAGCTCAGCAGGTGTTTTTTTGTTTCAGTTTTTTTCAGCTCTTTTTGCCGCTTCTTTATCTCTAACCGTTTTGTTTTACTTGTTTTTTCAATGCTTTTTTTATACAACTCAAAAAATTTATTTTTAATTTAAACAACCCCACAGCATAACTCTTATACGTTTATGTATTTGATGTTAAGCAACATCCGTCAGATGATTAAAAAAAAAAACCTGGAAATGCTTAAAACCGCAGCTACCATTAAATTTTTTTTATTATTAATATTTACGAACGATTTTTACACTTTTGAAATAAAATTATATAATGTTTTTTTTTTGTTTTTTTTTTTTATAATTTCATTAATTTAATATTTATATTAATTTCTCTCTAATTATTTATGGAAAAATAAAAACATAATTTTTTTTATTGTTCTTTTTTTAATTCATAAAAGCCCAAATAATAATGAATCATGTCAGAAACAGACTTTTCGCTGTCTTCGCAATCATTTTAGTGTTATCACATTTACAATCAATAAAATAATATAACAAAGCTTAAAAGTGAAGAAATGATAATACAACAACAAAATTCAAGCATCAAATATCCAAGAGAGAAAAAAAAATTTAATAAGTTTATTGCTTTGTTCACGGTTCACTTAATATTTTATCGGTTTCCCAGCAAATAACTTTTTTTGTTGGTGTTTTTCTTTTTTATTATTATTGCGCCTACATGTACACAATCCGATACATTTCTTCTTTTTATTATTGCTGAGTTTTCTATGCTTTTGCTTCCTTTTTATACTATTTTCGGCTGTTGTTTCCCATTTATTGACTGTACTTTACTTAATTTTCTACAGTCTTTTATATTGTTTATAAGTTAATTCGAACACAATTGATGGTATAATAAATAATTTATCACAAAATTGTATTGTGTCCGATAATCTGGAGTACAAAAACTATAAAATGTAATTAAATAATAACGAAGAAAATAATAGGAATGATAAAAAAAAAGATTTTTTTTCCATGCATTTGAAATATTGACTTCAAAATTTGTTCAAAATGCATATAACTTACCAGTAATTTCATCAATTTCTGGTGTTTCACATTTATTTCCACGATATCCCGGTGGACAAACACAGGTCACAGCAGCATCGCCAATATGTCTTTAAGTAAAAAAGTGTTTTTGTTTTATATTTTAAATTAAAAAGCTTTTATGTTTAAATATCTTACTTGCATGTACCACCATTTTGGCATACATTATTTGTTGTATCTTGGCATAATGGTCCCACTCCACAATCAGCACCAGTAAATCCTTTAAAACAAGAACAATAGTACGATCTGAAATGGAATTATAATTAAATATAAATATAGATTTATTTTTTCAATGTTAATAAAAAGCTTTTATCTTTGCTATTATTAATTAGCTATAAAATGGTACTAATAATAATTATGGTAGATAAATATTAATATTAAAAAAATTAATAATTAATATAATGAACAATTAAACATTAATTAGTATATTTAAATATTATGTATATTGTTTACGTATTTATTTATTTATTTTTCGTAATTAAATTTACGTTAAGTTTTTTATTTATTTTATTTTTTTCTTTGGTTAAAAATTTATTATTATGTTTCATTGTAACAATAGAATCAACAATAAAAAGTTTTTTTGTTATTTTTTTGTGGCTATGTGTAAACGAATAAAGATTTTTTTTTTGTTTTTGTTTTTGGTTTACTTCCTTCCTTATTTATATTGTGTCATTACCGCAATTAAAGAATTAACGATTTTAAAAGTTTTGATGACAACAAAATGCTAAATGTTTCGTAACATGTAAACGAATAACAAATAAAATGTAATAATAAGCTTTAATCATACTTTAATAACGTTACACAAATAATAAGTTAAATTGCAATCAAAAGGTGGGGGTACAAAACCTCAAAAACCTCGTTGTTAAAATAAAGTAAAGTAAAGTTCACTGCAGATAAATAACCCATAAAATATTTTGACTTTAAAATGTATATACACATACAAATACACATATATATATAAATAGTAAAATAAAATAATGATAATAACGCTTACCAGCTATTTGGTTTACCCCATCAAATAGCATTATTACACATTACAATGCTGTTTTATTTTTGAAAATACCAAAAAAAATTTAAACATTACTATCCAAATGTAGTCAAAGTTTTGTGAGTACGAAAAAAAAATATAATAAAACATAGAAAAAGCTGATAATTAATTTTATTATCAGTTCAGTCACAATTTATTTATGATAATGTTAAATTAATGTTTTTTAAATTTATTACACTTTGTTAGACTTTTGTTAAATGTTTGTGTGTGCTTTTAGGCAAACCCTAAAAAAAATATATTAAATTAAATTAAATTATGGGTTTGCTGACCACAAAGATCTATTCAGTAAGATAACAGAAAATAACTGAAAAAAAATATTTTCTTTTTATTTTTCTAACTGCTTTACAGAAAAAAAACAAAATGTTCGCATTGTCGTTAAATGCAGCTTAATGGGTGGAGGGTCTTAACAAAAGAAAAAATAATCTGTTAAATAAAGATACTTGACAAAGTAAACAATGGTTTTTAAGATTAAAAACTTAAATGTAGATGTCTTTAAAAGCTTTCAACACTTATGCCACTGTGGAAATACGAAAAAATAGCACAGAAAAAAAATTCTATAACAACATCAACAGAACCAAATACAGCGTATAATACGTAAAATATACCAAATCTATTATAACGATACTATCATACTACAGTACTGTATAGTGGTGTGCAGAAATAATAGAGAATTTATAACAATAACAAAAACCAAAAAAAAAAAGTAAAATAAGGTCAATTACTTTTAGATAACGATGCTGGTGGTTTTTCACTTTTTCGTGGTTTTTAAACTGCATTAATTGTGCATGCTTTTTGTTCGTGTATTTTTCATTATATTATCAATTTTACTACAAAAGTATGCAAGAAAATTATAATTTTTTTTGTTTTTTAATTAAAATTTGACTACCAACTCTTTATACAAAAATAAAATAAAATTTTGACCGACATTCATGAATAATTTATTTATTACAACAATTACTTTGATTGAATATACATTATTATTTTTATTTTTTTTAATAATCAATTAATTAAAAAACAGAGTGTTATAATATTGATTAAATTGTACAAGTTCGTGCTTTTATTTATTATAATATTAAAATTACAATAATGTTAAATGTGATTTTTGTATTTGTTATATTTTTTTACATTCCCTTGATATGTAAAATAAATAAAAAGTTAATTAAAACAATGTAGCACAGGCTTTTGCATTGCATTTTTAAACAAAAGTTTAAAAACGGAAAAATATTTATTGAAAATTTAAAGGAAATTAATTTAGAATTTTGTCAAATGCATTTTCAGTCAACAACAAACACCGGTATTGATTTAGTTTTCACTTAAAATATTTCAATGATGTTAAAACATTGCATCTATAGTTTTAATCAGCTAACTGTGTTGTCTGCAAATCATTAATTTAATTTTTAAAACTTCTTTACCATGGTTTCATCACGAAAAGTAAAAAAATATCTGGCTTAAATCTCTGCATAAAATTCTTTTACTTTTACACTAATAAATTCGGATTGTATAACTGGAAGTCTCTCTAAATGTTACTTTATTTTAAAAAAATAACAAAATTTAACATTAACTCAAAAAAAAAAAAAAAAAAGCGCCCAAACCCACATTTTATATTCTTCCTCTTCTTCTTGTTGTCGTCGAATAAAAAGACAACAAAAAACTTTATCTAAACATTTATATTATTCGTGAGTAATGTGGATAGAGATGAAATTATTTTCCACCACATTAACAGCAGCGATATTATAAAATTTATTTATGTTTTTATATACAAAAAAAAATATTTATATTACTGCGGAAATATGGAATTTATTTACTTATGCGATGAATCTTTATTTCAAACAAAAAATTTAAAGCTTTATTTGAAGCGCAACTATGTTTCCCACTAAGAAAATAAGAAAAAAATAATTAATTTCGTCTCTATTTTTTATAAAATAATTCTTTATGTCATTTCGTTAACTTTTTGTCATACTTTGTCACTTTATTTGCATTATTTTTTTTTTTTTTTTTTGTGAATTTTGTATTTTAGTAAATTTAGTTGGTTTTTTATTTTACTTTTGTATATTCTTATCGTTACTCTGTTGTTAATAATGTTTGTAATTTGCCAAACAATGGTTAAAGCATAAGATGATCACAAATGATGTTAATATTTCACAATCTCATTCTTGTTTCCCTTTATTTTGGCCACATTTAATCTCAGAAAATGAAAAATATATATAAAACATCTTTAACTACAAATGGCCAGCGATTTAATATGAAAATAGCTTAAGTTAATAATTCTTATACTTTTGCTTCACCCAAATAATAATAATAATAAAAGTAAACCTGAAAAATCCTATACAGCTATATATAAGCAAGGTAAAAATACTGGATAATCCTATTCTATTTAGCAAGGGAAAATGTTACAGTAGCGGCAGAAAAACAACAATAACAAAAAAAAACCAAATCATTTGATTACTATTCATAATGTTATTTTATTACCATGTTGAAAAAAAAACCATCATTTGCTGGAAAATAAAAAAAAAATGGGTCGAAAAATTGAAAAGAACAAAAAAAAAGCTTTAAAAATGTGAATTTCAAGCAGAAACTCCTTTAACAAATTATTCAATTACTGAATACAATTAAAAGGTTAGCTTATTAACAAATTTCTGTAATTAGCAGAAGATTTAATTAAAAGAAACAAAAGAAAATATTTCATTGTTAAATAATTAATTTTTTAAATTAAAAATAAAATAGAAAGAATAAAAGCGAAAGTAAGCTTTGTGAAAATGACAGCATTGATAATAGTTCAGGTAAATTAATTTGGCGTGATCTCTTTTATAAAAACTTAAATGATTATAATTGTATTAAAATGTTTTGGTATAAAGCTGCTGTATAGATAAATAATTATGAAATGGCTTGTTTAAATGCAAAAAAAAAAAAAAATATTAAACTATCATGTCTATTTTCAATTTTAATATAAAAAGTTTATGACTATATCTGTCTGTAATCTACTATAATCATCTGCAAACTACTTTTCAAATGAACTATTTTTATTTTTTAATACAAAATCAATTCACTAAGCATCCAGATAATCGGTTAGTGAATTTATAAAGTAATTTTTATTTACTTCTTTATGATCCATAGTTTAAAGGTAGATTTCCCTGCCTTCCAATAAAAATGCTTTTTAAGCGGAAAAGTTTAAAGCACAGGAAAACTTTTACTAATTTTAATTTCAATTTTTTTTTCTCTTTTAATCAGTTAATGAAGCACAAAATCCACGTTAACCATTAATAATCAATTAATTTACATAAGAAATAAAAAAACAAACAAGTTCTTGAATATTTTAGAAATAGAATAAAAATATTCTTTCATCGAAAACTTTAAAATTAATTCACAAATCGTTACGCAAACTTAAAAAACATCTCCTTACACATAGTTAAGTGAATCTACTTATTAAAGAAAACTTTAAAGTTTTCCATATTTTATTAATATTGAATGGGTATGCTTTGTGCCCTTTTCATCCTATTTATAGACTTGAAATATAGTATTAAAAAAAAATGGAAAATGAAATATTAACGAAGAAAATCAATTCGTCTTATAAACAAAAAAAAAATAATTGAAGATAATTTTTTTTTGTTTTTCTCTTTTAATAACAGAAAATAAGGTCAAACGCCTTGGTGAATAAAACTACGATAAAAATTTCCAATTCTTTATTTTTGTGCCAAAAAATACAATAAGAATAAACAAAAAGCTGTAAAAAGGGCGAACTAAAGGATTGGGTATTTGATTGGTATAATTCTTTTTTTTGTTTTTTTCTTTTCTTGTTTAACTTTTATTTTATTGAAATTGATCCAGGAAAAATAAGCTAAAATTTCAATGGCAAAAAGAATTTCTGCAATTCATTTGTATTTTCGTTCCATTCATACATATTCTGTGTCATCGTAGTTATTTCTCCTTAGAACTGAACGAAAAAAAAAAAAGAAAAAAAAAAAGATAAAGATTACTCTAAGATTATAATCTTTTATTATAAAAGCACGGAAAAAATTGATTAAACAAACAGAGAAGAAAGAAAAATTCTTTAGTTTTGTGCACCCTTAGCGTAATCTTAAAAATCTTTTAATTGTTTTTCTCGTAATTTTTTATTTTTGTTTTTTTTTTGTTTTCTTCTTTTATTTTTTATTTTGCCCCATTTCTTCCGAAATCATTTACTTCGCTTATTTTTCACTTGTTTTTCCAAGATTAAACCTTTTTTCCATCTTAAACTTTCGTATTTAAACATTTCCCGCATTGTTATCAGATTTTCAATTAATTAGTAAAAATAAATTAAAAGAACAACAAACCGGAGACAACATGGTTTTTTGAGATCTGCATTTAATAAAGGCAATACACAAAAAAACACACGACAACAGAAAGCACAACGTTATCTAATCATTTAGAGCACAAACAAAATATTAATTAGAAAATCTTTTAAAGAAAAACAACTGATGAAAAGTAAATAAAAAAAATTACTAAAAAAGATGCACTGAAAGTCGTTTATCGTGAAATTGGGACATCATCACCACAAAAACCACTATAAAAAGAGTAGCAAATAAAAAACTAAACTTTTAATTTTTTATTATTATTAATACATGGAAGCCAAAAATTTAAAAAAGAGCTTTAAAAGAGAAGAAGAAACCATGAACGAAAAATTAATGCCAAACGAGGAAAAGAAAAAAGAGAAAAGATAAAAAATTTCAAAACTATTATCTGTACAACCAAACCGGTTCATATAAATACTTGAATAGAAGAGAGAAAAAATTCATTAAGCTGCATGTGGTTTTTGTGACTTTGCAACTTTTTATCTGCTTTCTTAATAAAAAAAAAAAGAAAAAAACATCCAGCGAGTTGAAAAATTAAGGTTTTTTTTTTAAACAAAAATATGCTTATTAAAAGCTTTTTCTATACAAATAATGCATTTTGTTCATTTCTATCTTGTTAAAATCTGCATAATGTTGTTTTATATTAATATAAAAAGACTAGAAAGCATCTATTCAAGAAGTTTAGACTCGGTTTTTATTTATTTAACAATAATTTCCGAGATACGACTTTTAAAAAGCGTTGTAAAAAAAGCTGTGGCAATAAAATATTATTATAACTATCATTATTTTCATTATTATTATTAATAAAAAATAAAAGATAAGGCAATGTTTAAAATAAAAATCTGTTAATTAAATGGACATAACGACGCATTTTTATTTTCTTATAATAAAATAAAAATCATAAAACGCTATCATCATAAAAAATTAAATAATAATAATAATAATAATAATAATAATAATGATAATAAAAGTCTATTTAGTAATAATTAAATAATCTTATTAATTACCTTCATAATTTCTCGTTTATTGTTTTTATCGCACTTTATTCATTCAAAGGAATAATAAATACACGATAAAAAAAAATTGGCCAAAAGAAACGAAATAAAAGTTAACGCATAAAAGGAAATAATCAAGAAAAATCAACAAATCAGCGAAATATGTATGAATGGAAAAGCATAGTTAAGTGAAAAAAATATATATATATATATCTAGGAAAATGCTGATGGTGCCATTGTTATTGATAAATAATCAATTATTCTTGTTACAACTAAATTTAATTGATAAAATGGAAGTCAGCTTTATTTTGAGCATACTTTCTGGCTTTCAAACTGAATAATAATTCATTGAGTTGAAAAATGTCACGTTTGCTTGCGCTAAAACGGTAAAAGCTTTTAAGGGTTGAAAGATACTAAACGCAAATTTAATTAACCCTTCAACAACAATAGCCCCATTCACAATTAAAAAATTTAGAACTTTTTTTACTTAACCTTGCAATGAATAATTATGATAATTATAATTTAAAACGAAAAATAAAATGCCTAAAACCTTTAATTTGAATAAGGTAACTAGGGGAGTAAACTAGAAGCCAAGCACTTTTTAAAGTAATTCTAATGTGTACATAAAGTATCAAAAAGTCTTAACTTTATTACAAACAAAAGTAGAATCAATTAAAAAAAATTAATGGCAAAGAAAGTTTGTTTTTAAATATTATTTAAAACGATAAAAAAAGGTAAAACTAGACTGTACATCACTAAACAACCCTTATTTAAACAAAACAACATTATACTGGGCTCTCAATATTTATTTTGTGTGTATTTTCCTGTTTTTTTTTTATTTTTTTTTGTTTGGTTTAATCTCTTAAGTCATTTAAGCAAGAATAAACCAAATAAAAAAATAAATATAAGGGTGAATAGATAAAAACTAGAAATCAAATTATAAAAGCATTTTTTTTTATTTGTTTTGTTTGTGATAAAAAAAAAAATTAGAGATGAAAATAAACAGAGAAAAACAACGTAAGTAGGGTTAAGAATTAAATAAACTTAGTGAAAGTTTAAAACAATCGGAAACAAAATCAGCAAAAAGAATTAAAAAAGAGGAAATATCCATTGTGTTTTGCTGTAAACTTAACATCTGTTGTTCTCATAGAGTTTAGCACGTTTTTATTTACCGTTTTTTTTTTCACTTCTTTCACTTTGGAAACTTTAACAGGGAAGCAAAAATTTTGCTCTTTGGTACACTTTATTTTGCATTTTTTATTTATTAATATTATTACATTTTTCTTTTTTTTTTGTTTATTATAAATATTGCTGCCAAGAGGTTACAAGAAATAAGTAAAATATATTATAAAAACCATAAAAAAGTTCCAGAAAAACAATAAAACGTAATAACAATGGATGTAATGTCGTAGACAGAATTGAATTTTTAATTTTGCATTTTTTTTTTAAAGTTTACTTTATTTATAAATAAACAGAACCAAAGTACAGAGGACAAAAATGAAAATACGATAGTAAACTACTTTGTTATAAGTAGCTTTAGAAATGGTAAAAAATATTTTAAAGTTAAAAATAAAAATGAATCAACATGGAAACAGAATGAATTGTCTCAGTGCCGGAAGCTAAAAGTTCATTGCAAATATGACCAAGAGAAGCTAATAATAGCGACAAGACGTTTCTAATTTCATTAAAATTTGATCCATTTAAGCCCTTGAGGAACGGAATTTTTAATTATTTATTTCTATTATCGCCACACTTCGGTTTTTTTCTTCGAATTACTAAAAATTTCAAAATTCAAATTAAATTGAATGAAAGTTACTTAAAACATGACACGCAATATGAAACTCCTAATTCAGAAGCCTTAGTATTCTGACTCTGATTAAATTCATCTCATTAAAAATGTTTCATTTGTTTACCGTTTCTTTAAAAGTTTTTTAAGCAGGTACAAAAAAAACATTTCATTTGTGGTCATCAAAAAATTATTCATTCGTTTCTTTTTATCAGGTTAAATGCGAAAACATTTCCCCACAGAAAAATATATATTATCTTAAAAACATTTTTTTTATTAATGAATTTCCTTTTATATTTGGTTAAATATAGCAAAAATTATCTTCACTTTTGTAAAGTGAAGAAAAGTTGAGCGGAAAATAAGAAAAGCTTTAATAAGAATTTGCTGAAGGGCAAGAAATTTATTTATTTCTTTCTCTTCTTATTATTAATAAATAATTATGTTTGATATACTTTTTGTTGTTGTTGTTAAAATGAGTTTTGTCCAGTTTTTATTATTTAAAATAATGGCAAATAAGAACAATAACATGATGACCAAGGATAAATATTAAGGACAATTGTTGAACAACGGATAGTTAATGTGGATAATCGTACAATGCTCAGATCTTTGTTTTTTTTTTTTTTTTATTAATATTTCATTTTTGTTTTGGTTGATGACATCAGCAAATAAAATAGTTTTTGAGAGAAAAGCAAAAAAAAAAGGGAAAAAAGTTGTTTGGAAAGAACGACACAATCCTAAAAAGAAAAATTATTTTATTTTTTGTCAATTTTCTGGTCATTCCGAGTAGATCATAAAATGAACACATCACGTACAGTTATAAATTCATTTCGTGCGTGGACAACAGAATGAGTTTCTTATTAAAAAGAAGGCGAAGAAGAACTGAGAAGAAATTTTCATGCAGCTTAAACCGTAGCTTGTGCTAGTTTTGTAGCAAAATCAACAAACACACTGTGAAAAACAGTAAAGAGCATAAAAAATGTATGAAATTTATGATAAAAATAAATCAGGAGATGGTTTTAGATTAAAGGCAAATAACATGAAAATTATTTTACCGGATATAAAACTTAAATATTATGCATATTAAGAAAAAAAAATTAGTTATTATGTTAACACGGCTGAGTTAGTTGTTGGTGATTTTTTTACATTTTATGTTTACTCCTTCTCGAGTTGATTTAAGGTCTCTTTACTTTATTTTTAACGAGTAAACGCCTCACAGCAACTGCCAAAACTTAAGCAAAAGTAACAGCAGCATCAGGAAGCTAGCGGCACCAAAAAGCAAAGAAGCAAAAAAAAAACCAAATCGTATATGATGTGAATATTTAAACGATTTTCTTCATCATTTTCGAATTTGTATATAATTTTTTTTTCCATAAAGCAACATAAAATTTGACTTCACTGGATAAGGTTAGAGACGTGGTTAGAACAAGAAAGTAAAACAAAAAAATATAAATTTCACAGCCAGGATACAACAAGTGAGGAAGATAAAAAAAAAATTAAAAAAAGCTCCAAAATCTTTCGAATTCTGTAAGCCAAGACAATAAGCTTAAAGATAAAAAAAATTCATCTTATTGCCTTGATGACTTGATGTGTTTAATTTTGATGAAAATTATCATTTTGACAATGCTAAACACAACTAAAGACAACTTAAGCTTATTTTTTTTTTATTTGTGGTCGTGCTTTTGTTTTGTTTCTCTTTTATTCCAAAGATAAAATATTGAACGTGAAAGTTTTCTTAATTAGATAATTTTTTTTTTTTTTTTTCGTTGCTTTGTTAATAAATTTCACCTTTTGCAAGACATCAAGGTCGTTTAGTTATCTCATTTTTCCCTTTATCAATTATTACGTTAAATTTAATAAAAAAATTTTTTTTAATCGATTATGCGTTTTCCTTGTGTTATTCTGTATTTGAAAATAAAAATCGATTTTATCCGCTGTAATACTGAATACAAATTATTTCAGATAATTTTTTATTTTGATTTATAAAAATGCCACAAGTAAAATAATCTCGTTCGTGTGGGAAGCTAAATAATTGATTTAATTTTTTATTGTAAAAATGTATTACGAGAAGATTTATTCTAATAGGATATAATGCGTAATTAATTTTATAATTATCTGAACTAGTTTTTAGTTTTTTTTAAGTGTAATACTATAATATAGATCCTTTAAAAAAGATTCTGCCGACTACAGAACTTTCTAAACTTTACTAGAAGTTCCATAAGAGCTGTGATAATTGACTAATTTCTGCATGATCACCGAACACCTGTATTACCACATTTTACACGCAATTTACAATGTTACAATATTTTGTCTTTTTTAAGGGTTGAATTCCATAAATTTATAAAGAATCCAAACTCACCACACGCTGTCTTAAACAATGTAATACAAAATATTAATAAAGAGAAAAAATTCCTTATTTTTCATTATCATCAGCAACATCCAATAAATATATAATATTTATAGTAATAATAACAAAGAATGAATGTAATGTGGTTTGAGTATAAAAAGCTTTTATTTCTTTAACAATTCGTTACATTCCAATAAAAATATTTTTCTTGTGAAAATTTTTCTTTTTAAGCAATTTTCAATGCTGCAGAAATTCTCTTATTTCTTTTTATCAATTTATGTCATTAGTTCATTTACTTTATTAAATTCTTCGTTTTTTTTCAATGATTATTATATTATTATTGCTTTTTCCAGCAACAGTAATAATCATATATTGCGCGAGTACAACTAATTTTTTTAATGTAATGGGCGTCTTTGTAAAAAAAAGAGAATTTTTTAACATTATGTTTGTGTGGGCGTTTTGCAGGGCGTAAGAACAAATATTTTAATATATTTCCGTTTTATTATTATTATTATTTTTTTTATTATAAAAAAAACATTTTGAACAACAACAACAAAATAAGTAAATTAAAGAAAAATTACAAAAAAATTTGATATTAAAATTTGTCAAATTGATAAAAAAAAAAATTCTTGTCTGTCTGTCTCATCTTGTTAAAAAATGAAAATTCCACCATGTCACAACGTTTACCTAATAAAATTCGATGCTCCCTAGTGTATTTGTAATAAAAAATAAATGAAAAACCACAAAAAAAAATCTCTATACAACTATAACAAGTGATTTTTCGACAGGAAAATAAAATTAAACCGCAAAAATAAAAAAAAAACCAATCACAGTAAAAAAAAGTGATGTATAATCGACAAAAGGATCTTGATGCTTTTTTTACCAAATAAATATTGACAACAAGGATACTCAAAAAAAAAATAAAAAAAACTTGATAACAAAGGGCACAAAAATAACAACAACGGCAGCGCCAAATAAAGAAGAAGAAAAAACGAGCTTGATTAAAGATAAGGAAATACCAGTAGCAAAATCGGGAGTAGCACTCTCTGTTATTAGGTATTATTACACAAGGTCATTTAAGGTCTATAATCTCCTTTTTATGATATTCTTATTCTTTCTTCTTCAAACTTTCTTTTTTAACCGGCCAACAACTAATTTTTATTTCGTACAACGATAAAAGCTTCGCAAAAAAAAAGGAAAAAAGAAAAATTATAACTAAATAAAAAAGAAAGTTTTGACAAGAAATACTTGTGTCTCCTGTATCAAATGATGTCATCGTTGTTTATTTAATTTAATTTTTATTTTTATTATTATTTTCCTTTGCTAAACGAAAGAAAAAAAATCGAGAAAAGTTTAATGACGGCAACAACGAATATAAAAGCGAACAAAAGTTTAACTTATGAAAGCGAAAAATAAAAAAAAAATACAAAATAAATGAACGTGAGAAGTAAATAATAAATTGTCGAAATCTTGCTTCACATATTAACTATGTGAAAGTTTACGTGTGTTTCTCCCTTTTCCTTTTTTTCATTTTAGCTAATCATGTGGCATTTAAAAATTTCTGATGGGATTTGATTGGTTTCGTTTTGAGCTTTATTTATGTTGGTAATATTACTTTTGTATTTTGTTCATATTATTACTTGGAAAATTTTTATTAATTTATAATCTTCACCATATGACTGGTTTTACCGGCCTATTTCACTACCACCTACCAAAACTATCCTTCACAACAAATTTAATCCATGGCTTCTATTAATTATTGCAAAAAAAAAAAAAAATCTGAGGTAACTTTTACTAAGTTGCGACTTACACTAATACACGATCATTTATGATTAACAGTATAAAAAAAAAGCTTTTGAACATGTTTTTAATTTGTTGGCATTTTTCGAATGTTTTTTTTTTTTTAATATTTATAACACGAAGATGATTACGTTTACTTTCATGTCAAGCCACTTCGTTTTAGTTTTAAGTATTTTTTCTTATATTTCAGTGATTAATTAACGGAGGAAGCAAAATAATTATATTTCGAGACAGGATATTGCAAAACGGTCCGGGTGGCATTTTTATCTTATATCACCTAAGTAATAAAAATATGTCAAGGTAACCCACCAATCAGCCATAGAGTGCCATAGAAAACAAATTGGGTGACAATAAACTTAAATTAGGTTAAAAAAAACATTATAGCCTAAATATGCAAAACTGATAGAAATATAAATAACAAAATATTAAACAAGGGTAGAAAAAAAAAATGTGTGTGTGGTAAAAATAAAACAAAGCCAAAAACAATATTGTAGCTTAATGATGTGATAAATAAAATGTTTTACTCAAATTTCCTTAAGCAATATTGTTTTTGTTGTTTCATTTGGTCCCATTCCATTTTGCCAAGAGCATTCAGTAAATTATATTTTTAAAAGTAGCGGCAAGAAATAATAAAGAGAAAAAAAAACAAAAATAATAAAGAAAAATTGAAAAGGGAAACTTACGAGAAATCATGTTCAGCATAGCAGTGTCCTAAAAATCGGCATAAAAGCGCATTGCATTGATGTTGCTTTACTGTATCAGTTACTTCGTACGTTATATTGAAACCGTAAACATCTAGAAGTCTGTCAAGAGCGCGTATGTGAGTACCATGTATAGTAGTCATGCGAAATCTAACTTCCAAATACGGACTGGTAAATCGAGCCCACGCCACTTGTGCTACAGTATTTTCATTCACCTCAAAGACATGGTGGCTGGGCACCTTGAAATCTTCACTATAATACATATATTCAGTTATTGTTAGTCCAGTTAACGCATATAGTTGTGTTAAGTAAACCACAATGGATATATTTGGTGTAATAGCGGCCTGAACCGCTGACGCATCAATAATCCATACGCAATCAATGGGCACCGGAAACTGTTCGGGAAAATTTGGAGTATGTATAATGCCACGACTGGCAGTTAATATTCCACCACATGTTATATTTTTTGTGTTATATGATGGAGGTGTGATGCTGGTGGTTGTCACTTGATCACCTTTTGTCCCAATTATTGCTGTTGTGGCTAGAATTATGACAACAACATTGGCTATAGAGTACCAGGTGATTTGTCGTTTTTTTCTCGCTTTTATGAACTTTTTTGTGGAAATAGTGGTGGTGGTGGTGGTGATGGTGGTAGCAACAGCAAGTGGGTGCCAACGATTGCCTGTCATGGACGATGATGGCGTTGCGATCGCGATGCGGCGCCGACCGCGTCAAATTTTTATATCCATTTTTTTGTAATAAAACGTTCTTCTTCACTTTCTGCACTTTTATTTCCAAAGAATTCCTTATTTACTTACAAATCTAAAAAAAAAAAAAGAATTCTATTAGTTATTTATTTATTTATAATAATAATAATATTAATGAAAAAACTATATGAAAGACGTCATCACTCAATCAAGCACTCAATAAATCAATCAAAATAACTAATTAATCAATCAAGCAAAGCAAATAAATCAATTATTGAATATTGAATGAATACAAATATTCTTCCGTCTTAACAATATACTGAGTTAATTCAATATCATTCATTTAAAACACAAAACTTATAGCTTACTTTCTAGAAATATTTCTTCAAAACCGGGCTAAGCTCTTTTTAAATTAATTAAAAAACGATCAATTTAAATTAAGAAAGAAAAAATAAATAAATAAAATAAATTAAAATTAAATTTATTTAATAAGACGTAGCTTAAATTTTATTTTATTATTTTTTTTTTTTTATTTTTGTAACTTTAAATAATGAAGAATTTTTTCTTTGTCTTCTTATTTATGATGGGAAACAAAAAGGGATGCGAATCTTTTATTTTACACAATAGAAATTCTGTAAGATAACCGGAAACCAAACAAAAATTTTATTTTGTATTCAATTTTATTTTACTTTTCTTTAACTTTTTGCGCTTAATATATTTCTTTCTTTTTCATTATTATTAAAAAAAATAATAATAATAAGAAAGAAAAGAAAATAAGGACGCTAATTTGCTGAAACCTGTCAACTTTCATTAAAATAACAAAAAATATCGCACAAAACGGTTATGACGGTAAAAATGAGATATACGTCGCACAACCAGCTTGGTTGAGTTTGCTTAAAAATCTCTTCAAGTCTTTTGTTAATATAAAACAAAGCAAAGCACAGAACAACAGCATTAACAAGTGGAAAATAAAACGGTGAAGGGAAGAAAAAAAGTTTTTTTGTTTTTTATCCTTTCCGATCTCATCAAGTACACGTGTGCTTACCGCTAAAGTAGTTCATAAATCTTTGTTAGTCTTACTTGCAAATGTATATTTTTTTTTCTATTTTATCTTCACCTGAAGCGTCTCAACAGACGTTAAAGATAAAGTGTAGCAGCCACCAGCAGCAAGAACAACAACAACACCAGAACCAGACTTTGGTTTATGCGGGAGCTAGTATAGTTATTGTTGTTTGTTCAATCTATATTATGTATGCAAAAGAATATCTCTCATCCCTAATGATCCCAAACCCATAGTTACACCTACATATAAATTACATTCCTAAATGTTGATTTTGTTGATTTTCGTTCAGCATTATACAGGAAATGTAGCAAAAAATAACAACAACCAAAGTCTAATATTTATTTTTGACTACGTCAAATACATTTTTAAAGAGAAATAAAATTATAACACATTTATTTTGCTTTGCAAATAATTAGAATGTCCACTTTAAAGTTTAATGAAGCTATTAGAAGAGAGAAGAATTAGATTAATTTTGTTTGACCACATTATTTGCCTATTTGACCCTTTTTAAAGTGAAATTGTAATAAAATAACCTTAATATTGTCAAAATATAAATTTTAATAACAAATAGCGATAATTTCTCCTCGTTATGATTACAAAAGAATAAAAAATATGAGAAAGTATATAATTGGAGTAATTCGTAGAATAAACCAACCAACAAAAAAGGCGCACAGCATCTGGTGACACATTCATAAGTTTTGTTAATGTTAATGTTATGCAACATGCGCTACTAACGCAATGACAAATTGTTTGTCCCCAATGTTGGCCTAATACTGTTCCATATATCTTGGGGCTTTTATTGTTTCTGTTTTTAGTTTTATTAAAATTTCTAAAAGCTGGTTAACGATTCTTATTTATACATTTTTTTCTTTCTATTTTTTGAAAGAATCTTGTTGTTTTTGTTTTTCCTTTTGTTTATGTTCCTGCTCTACACAAAATGTCAAAACCCACAGATGAAAATATGACTTTTGTGTTCTTTCATGTCATTCCGTTACGGTTTTCCGTGTTTTATTTCCTTTTGCTTTTGTTGGTAAACTAAGCTGGATTAACGAAAAACGTTGAGACTTCATTTTACAAATGGGTAGTTCGGGGTAGTAACAACATACCGCACGGAATATACATTAATAACTACATAATTTTTGTAAACTCTTAAAAAAAGAAAGGAATTTAGCTTTTTTTGAGTATCGTTTGACTGTCGCATTTTATAGTCGATGTTGGCACACGCATTTAAAAGAAAAAAAATATTTTTATATAAAAAATATATTTTGTGGCCGGAGACATGGCGCCACAAGGGGGGAATACATGATAACAAAATAAAAATTAAATAAATAAATAAAAAAAAACATTTTTGGCCAGAAACAACGCGCCAGCGCGTAACGAATATATATATAAAGCTCATTGTTGTCGCCACCACAATCACCATCACCATTAACAATCCATTGCGTCATTTTTTCTTTTGTTCCCTTTTTTTTTTTAATTTTCATCTTTCTTTTTTAATTTTTTTCGTTTAGATTTTCGTTTTATTTCATTTTAATTCTCTTTTTTTTTGTATGAAGCTTTTTGTATGTTATTTTATTCCACATGACAAAGCCCGGAAATAACAGAAAATTAATTTTTTCTAAGGGATAAATAATACAAAACAAAAGTACACGATTTTGTGGTTGCACATTACTGTGGATGCTTTAACAATAAATTTTCACTTTCGTTAACAATCGAATGCTTTTTTTTTTGCCGTATTGTTTTTCTTTTACCAGGCGTCTCCACTGCTTGTAATTTATTTTCACTGATTTCAATCGACTCCACTACTTTCATTCAGTTTGCTTTCACAAAATTCACCAACCGAATTAGATTTTTTAACCATTTAAAGCACAAACAGAGTAAAATAAATAAACGACTTAACTCTATTTTCAATGTAATTATGGTTTAAAGTTTAAAATTCAGTCATCATTTTCACTGCCGTTCGTTTAATAATAAAACGAAATTGTCTTTCTATTTTTTTTTTATTTGCTTTTTTTTTGTCATAGCAGTAGATTTGGTATTTAACGAATGAAATAAAATAGCAAAAACACTAAAAATAAACAGAGAAAAATATTGTAGGGTAAAAATGAAAGCATGCTGTTGAGTTAAAATCACAAAATTAAATAAATAGAGAAAAAATAAAAAATTACACAAGTTTTATATTTAAGCTTAAAAACACCCTATGTAACTTTATCTGGGAAAAATAAATAATGGTGCACGTTTCAATGTTGCCTAAATTCATTGTAGATCAAATTTTCGTATTTTTATTTCACTTATTTATTTTTTTATTTATATAATTTTGATAAAAAAAAGGCGAAAAGCTTCGACTGCTCTCATATCTTATCATCATTACTCAATATAAAAATATTTTCATTGTTTTCGATATATTATCAAAAGCGTTAGCAATATGATCTTACATTTCTTGTTGACTTTTTTGTTGAGTTTTAATTTTATTTCGTTTCATTATTTGTTATATTTGCGCTTAGCTAGATAAATCTTTCGTGTTTTTTAATAAAAAAATAATAACAGACCATTCTACCATTTTACTACACAATCACTACGACAATCAATTTCGGATCATTTTCGTTATTAAAAACATTTTCTTTTCTCGTAATTTATTTCTAAAAATAAAACACAGAGATTTTATTATTTTTTATTTATTTATTTTATAAAACCATCTAGAAAAAGTTTTTACAAAGCTAAGCTAAAAAATCAATTTTGTTTATTTAAAAAGAAAACTCTTTTAAATACCATATTCGGCACGTTTTTCGGTTGCGAAATTTATATTTTTCTCTCTTTTTTCATGTTTTAAGAAATCTTTGAATTGGCTTTTTTCCAAAAAAAAAAAGAAAAAAAAATGCAGAATATTCCTACGTTAATATAAACATTAAGATATATTTAAACGAAAAAAGGAAATAAAGCTTTAAAAACCTCAAATATCAGTTATCGACATTGAAAATTGCCACGAAAAAGAAAAAAAAATTAACACTAAACTCCATTAAAAAATCATTTTCGTTTTTTGAAAATGTTTTCCCTATTCCAAATAGTACACGGTGATGATTTAACAAATAAAAAAATCAATAAATAAAACCCTATGCATTGTGGTATGCTACAGTTAATAATAAAAAGTTTAAAAAAGCACCACACTCAATTTTCAAGTATTCGATGTTTTCCTTTTTTTTAAACAAAAATTCGAAAAATAAACAAACAAAATCACCCCAGTTAGAAGGTGGTGGTGTTTTAAATGCTATAGGATAGGATATATCAGATAGCATACTTTCACTCTTAAAAAATAAACAGACACACCAAACTGTCCATCTAGATTGAATTCAAATGAAAAGAGAATAAAAATCATTCGTTTTGAATGTCAAACTGATTGATTTCTTGTGTTTTGTTGATTCGTAAATAAATAAATAAATATAAAATGCGGATATTTTAAATAGCGATAAAATTCTTTGAATATTTTAATTTATTTTTCTTTCATAAAATAAGAAATTATAAATAACAAAAAAAAAATTGCTTTAATACTCAATTGATTAATTCGTCTTTCACCTGAAGTTTTCCCATTTCTTTGTATTCTATTTATGTAATTTTCGTATATTTATTCCTATCAGGTAAACAATTTTTTATTTTTATTATTTTTCATCGTCTTCTCTTCAATTAAAAAGTTTTTTTTTTCTTCAATCGTTTAACGCATTAAATACGTTGCGTGTCTCGTTTATTTAAATTTATAAAAAAATATTTTTTATAAAAAGCGTCACTACCAACTCAAAGCATATTACAATTATAAAAACGTGTTTGCTTTAGGTACATCACAAATAAAACTAAAGATTCTAATTAAAATGTAAAAAAAAAATAAAGCTCTTAAGCTTTTATCAATTTTTTATGACACAGAAAACGCAAAAAATTAAAATGGAATAAAAATCAACGCTGCAAGGCAATGACGAAAATAAAAAATACTTAGAGAAAGACAATTACAAGTTAATATTATTTTCCTTAAAATGGCTTTCGTTTCTTGTTTGATTTTCATCTTTCTGAACATTGAAATAAAATCTCATTAATTTCTTGCTGCTTTCTTCCACAAAAAAAAAATTAAAAAGGTAATTAATAGAAAATTTATCC
Organism: Ptychoptera albimana; assembly: GCA_961205885.1. Lineage (NCBI taxonomy): Eukaryota > Metazoa > Arthropoda > Insecta > Diptera > Ptychopteridae > Ptychoptera > Ptychoptera albimana. The sequence goes on from OY540801.1 coordinate 25,530,937, forward strand.
ACAACCAAAATAAAGTGGGAAAAAATTTTATTATAAATTTATGAATTTTTACCTTTTTATATTCATTCCAAAAGTCTATTCGAAATAAAAATAATAACAATTTATTTTTAATTATCAACTACACGGTGTTTTTACTGTTGTAAACTGATTTTACTTTTATTCTATTTTACCTGCCGTAAAAGCAACAGCAAAGAATGCTTGCTTTATCTGAACAAATAGACAGATGCCTGGCAAGGGTTAAGAACTCTATGGGAACTTTTTAGTTTCAACAAAAAAAAATCTTTTTTATATCAAAATAATAGTTATAATAACAATAATAATAATAATAAAAATTATCTAGGTAACTTTAGGCTGCGTTTTATGTGCCTAATGTCAACATTTTTATTTTATTTTTTGGCAGCAATGGTTTTTTAGTTTGATATTATCACAATGGAAAAAATTCTTATTTTTTAATAATTATTATTATCTTGTTCTGCCGTTTTAAACATATGTTTTAAGGAAATTTATCAAACAAACAAAAAACTAAACCTCTGTATGATGTACCTTTAATATTTAAAATTCAACTAAATTAAAAACTAACTGCCACTCGTAAAAAATAGGTAAAAATTTGATAACAAATAAACTAAATAAGCTTTACTTAATCATACCAAGAAAAAAAACCCTTCTCTCTATCATTTTATTGTCTAACAAAAAAACATAATTTACATAAATTAGCAATGCTTAACAAAATTTTCTCGGTTACACAGTTTTAGTTTCAAGCTTAAAGCTTTAGAACAGGCTGAAAGAACCTTTTTCTTTTATAAAACACTTTTTTTTTTAATAATTTCAGTTAAATTTTTCTCATTAAATCGATAATTATAGTGAGTAAAATGTGTTGTAGTTACTTCTGCATTGAAAGTAAACACTGATTATTCTCAGAAAAAATTTTGAATTCAGAGAAAAAATTAAATCATTTGTTAACTTATTGAATAAATAGAAATTTGATGAAAATATAATGTTGATACTATGAAATAACAAAGCTTGAAATGGAAACCGTAGATTTTACTTTACAGAAAAAGCTTTAAAGTCACTTACTCGTTTCCATACAAATAAGCAGACACCCTTTTAAAATAAAATCAACAAAAAATAACCTAATCGATGAGAACAGCTCCGTTTTTTTTTCTGCTTCTGTTGGCTAAATACTAATACAAGGTAAGACGCATTACAGCTAAAATACTTTAAAGGTGTTGAAATGATAATTTCGGAAAGAGTTTTTATACTTTCAAAATCAATAAAAATTCTTCTCAAATTTGTGTTTTTTTTTTATTTAAATTTAAGAAAAGCAAAAACATAACTTTTAGCATGACAAAAAACATCAAAAATTTGTTTGTCTTTAATAGCGGAGTTTATCTTTAAAGGTTGTATTGAATTAATATCATATATAAAAAAAATTTAAACACAAGACATGAAAAGCTAAAATCAAATAATTTTAAATTTATATGCTAAATTTTTTTTATTTATTTTTTCTATTAAAATAAAAATACAAAAATGTCGATCATTTGAATGTTTTTTAGCGTTTAGTATATATTTTTTTTTTATGTAACTAAACATTATTAAGCTTTAAACTATAACAACGTCGTAAAGTGTGTAGTATAAAAGCACAGAAAAGGAGGAAAAAAATCTAAACAAAATGAAAAAAAAAAAATCCCCATCCCAACATTAAAATTTACAACATTTTAAGATGCATAAACAACATGACGTTAAATTTATAGCCAAATAGATATTGGGGCTTTTGAGGCACTGGGTCGATTAATGTTACTTTCGTTTTGTTTTTCTCTTTTTTTTTTATTATATGTTTTAAACAGTTGTTATGCTGTACGTTCTTTTTTTTTTTTTTGTTTTTTTTATGTAGTTTCATTAAACAACAGAAATAACCAAAAAAGGGCGTCTATCAAAATTTTTAACCATTTGACAAAAATAAAAACTGTTTTGTTGTAAACTTGTTATCAATTTTTTTTTCATGATAGTCATAATAGTCGTAAATAAATAAAATACGCAAAAAGCCTATCTCATCTAAGTAGAGTTTATATTATTAATACTTTAATTTGTTATATGTTTTCTTGTCGCTTGTTAATGCTTGAAAAGAATAAAGATTTATCTGAATTCAAACTAACAAAATAATTTTATTTGTTTAATTAACTTATAAGGATCTATAATAATGTTTATCAGTGGTTTGATAAAAAAAAGTCTTGTAAAATACTCTCTTAAAGTATTATTGCTGTAATAGTTGGTAAATACAATCCATTGGGACAGGTCTCTTATATTTTCTACAATGGTCTACATGGTCCATTAAGATAAAAACGAAAAGAAGCATAAATTGGTCAATATAATATTTATTTTAAACAAAGGATTATAAAAAATATTAGTATTATCTCGATATCAATTTTTTCACCTTAGCAAAATATGCAATGGCTTATTTTTTAAGAGAAAAATCAACCTGTAAAATGTTAACTGATATTTTCTGCTCAGGTCGTGCAAATTCAATGATAATTTAGGTGAGTTAAAAAGACTATAAAAGCTTTTAATAAATAGGTGTGCACATATATTTTTTGCTTTATATGATATGAATGCCAACACTTGTTCTTGCAAAAAATAAAAAATATTTAGAGACACATCAATTCCATAATCATTCATTTTTAACCATTATTGTTGATTATTTGCGAAAGCATAAAACACACACATTAAAAGTTTTTATTATAAAACATTAATGTATCCAGTAAAACATTTTAGCTAAAAAACAGTTTTATAACGAGAAAGCTTCAAGATAACTTTATTGTATTAATAATGATGTATAACATTGTTTAATATACATATTTGGTTCGTTAAATTATTTTATTTATTTTTTTTTACATTAAATAAGAGGTAAAACATAATATAAATTGAAGTTTAAATAGGGAGAAAAAAAAATATGTTTCGGTGTTGCTTAAACGATAATAACGTAAAAGAAATTGAAAAAATAAAATATAATAAAGCATATTGAATGATTTTATGATTTCGTTACGTAAATATGTATTCCTTCCGTTATCACGCTTAACAGAAAATATTTTCAACCAAAAACATTTTTTTGTGTTTTTTTTATTTTTTCAATTTTCAATTTTTTTCACAAAACATTTCAAATTCCTATAGAAGCAATAAAATTACGTATTTGATGCTACAAAAATTATTGAGCCAAATTTTTATGTAATAATGATAATAATAAAATGATTGAATAATTTAAAGCATTTTGTTTGATCTATTTTTTTCGTTTTTATCAATATATATTTTATTTTTTTTAATTAAAATAATTTCAACAATAAGAATTTTTGCAAAAATGTATGTAGCAAAGCATTGAAATATGATGCATAACACTTAAAACACACTTTAATTGATATTAATTGATGAAATTCGATTTATTAATAATAATTGTATTATATTTAAGTATAAATGTTTTGCAATGACATTAATAATGTTAATAAAACAGAAGTTTAATTTATAAGTAATAATATTATACTTTTAAGTGTCGACAAACGTAATAATAAAACCAAAAGCAGACACAGAGCTTAAGCCAAGACACAATTGTATGCCAGTAAAAATAACAAAAAAATATTTATGCGTTACTTCCCAGCTTATTTAAACGGACTTATTTTTCTATTTAAAAAGAAAAAAAAACTTTATCTGCCATATAAATTTGAGGCTTTTATATACCACAATTTTAAGCTTTAATAAATTCAAGAATTAAATCTAGGCATATGCCTGACATATTATAAATTGACTTAATTGTCTTTAAAGTAATATAGATATGCGGTTTTATTGTTTTTTAAACTAATAATAAGAAAACGTTAATTACGGAAATTTATTAACTTTACAGTATCAAGACATAAAATTAAATTATGGTCTGCAGTCTAGACGTGAAAAAAAAGTCATTGAAATATAATTTTACAATAAAAAAATTATAGCGATGTATAAAACCACCATTAACAAATAACAAAAACGAGAAAAAAAAATCTCGTAATTGATACATCCGATAAATAAACATTCAATAAAAATTGATTAAAGTCTTCACTGCAAAGTATTATAGCGTAAACTGAAAAAAAAATAAAAAACGACAGACAAATTTAACCATCCACATAAACATCCCATAAAAAATTACCCAAAGTGAGTAATTATTATTAAATTTGATGGTTTCCGTGTGTACCATCCGTATTTTTCAGTTGAATTTTGTTACCTGCTAACCAAAAAAGTAACTGATTTAAAAATAACCCGAATCCGGTTATTTATTTAATGCTTTCAATATCCGCCGATTTAAAATAAATAAAACGAGAATTTTAATTTAAAGTATGTAAATCATAGTGACTGTAAAATCGGTAAAGCAAAAATAAAATCATAGTATGATGAGTAATGTTTTACAACGTGTAATATCGAAATTAAAAAGTTTTGTTTTATTTCAAAATTTCCATATTAAATTTAATCGTAACATAACGCATTCATAAAGTAATAAACATTTCAAATTATGCAAAAACATAAGTATTGCGAAGCTTTTTCATTCTATTTTTTTAGTGTTGCCAAACAAATAATAAACAACAAAAAGAATAGAAATAATGGAAAAACTATTTATTTTAAAAGAAAAAGAAAAATTCTAAATCATTTCAAGTCACGTTAAAAATGATTGAAATAATATTAAAAAAAAAAAAGAAGGAACGAAGCTTTAAAGCACGTAGATAAATATGAATTTTTATAATCAAATGAAGAGCAGAATAAGAATAAGTGCAGAAAAAGAAAATTATGATTATTATCTAGTTTCTATGTTTAATATTGAAAATGGAAAACGGATACGTTTCCATTTGTTTGCTTTTTTTCTAATTTTCTTGATAGAAAATAATCAATTTTTTTTTTCGTTTTCTCCTCTAGCTTTTCTTTTCTTTTTTTTTTTTCTTATTATTTTTTTATTTTATTTTAAAATTAAAATATTCAATGGAAATCATATTTGTATATCGTGAAGGAAGTTATAAAACTAACAGTGATTATTTTAGGTGGTTCTGCTACTAGTGAAAGCTCATTTATTTTTATTATTATTAAAATCTTATTGTTTTTTATAGATATTTCTTTTTAGCAATACAAATAGAAATAAGTTTTGAGTTTTTAATATTTTAAATAAAGGTTGAGTATAATATCTAAACACAAAATAATCCTGGTAATAATAATTAATAAGCAGAAAAAAAAATTTCACTTTTAATAAATCAACGGAAAAACCATAAAAAACCGACCAAAATAACTCACTATACGCTTGAATAAACTAAAAATAAAGCAGAGAACAAAAAAAGTTTTACACTAAAATGGGAATAATTTTTCATTTTACCAGAAGCTTTACCTTTGAATGTATGTCGAAGTTTGGAGAGAGCGACAAGCTATTACAAAAGTCAAATTTCTTGTAAATTTGTTTAAAAAAAAATTTCTTTCATAAAAAACTTTTCGCTGTATAAACCCCATCCACATTGATAATATTTTATATTTTAATTGCAATTGAAATCGATTTTTTTTATTTGTGTTCTCCAATTTTACAAGTACCCAATGTTGAAATAAATAAAAAACAGATATATCTACTCCCGCTTATTTTAATACAAATTATTATAGGATGTGGTTATGATTTTCAGTTTTTCTGTTGACAGTAAATAGGTCAGTTGAAACTTATTTTGTTTAATTTTATTTTTTTTTTTTGTTGATAATTTTTATTTATACAAATATAGAAAACAGATGAATACGTAAATAAACTTTTAGAAGAGAAATAAAACTACGATAAAACTTTCGAAAAAAAAAAATTTACATTTTTTTACAAATAAATAAAAAAAAAAAAAATTGATGATACGATTATAAATGTTTGTTAAGTTTGTATCGTGAAAAACTATCGGAATATTTAAAATACAAATATGTAGTTTATTGCATATCATAAACGTATATTATTTGGAACATAATTAAAAGGTGGTAAAGAAATATTTTTCAATTATGCAAAAATATTTGTTTATCTAAATGTTTTATATAATGTTGTATCATATCAACTGTTATGATTATGAATCACTATTTTTCGTATAGATAATCTAGTTTAATTAAACTGATAAAAAAATCAGGAAGTCAATTAAAAAACATAAAACAGAAATTCACAATCGGTTAATAAAAAGAAAAAAAAATTTTTTACTTTAGATTTTTTTTTTTAATTTTTATGTTTCTACGCAATAAAATTGCCAAATATACTCTGCGTGTAGCCAGTTGATTCAGTGTGTAAGCAAATATAGCGCGCTAACTTAATACCAGCAATAACAACAACAAAGAATAATAATAATAAAAATAAAACTAAAAATAAATTTTTGATCTCACTTGATGCGAAATTTTATTTTGTTAAAAATAAAATATATATATATTATATATATATATATATAATACTAAAATCCCACAATTTAATATTAATAAAAAATAAAAATAATAAATTAAGCCAACCAACAGCAACCAAATACAACTTAATCTAAAAAAAGTGTTTGTTGTTTGTTTTTATCTAATAACAGAAATATGTAATAATAATAATATATTTATTTATTTATTTTATTTAAAATAAAAAAAAAAATTCTAGAACGTAAACACAATCATTAAATTAAATATTTTATTTTTATTTAATAAAAAATAAAAAACAATAATAAACACTAAAAACTCACAGACAAATATTTGTAAATATACCAAAATAAAAAAAAAAAAACAAAAAAAAAATTAATTTAAAAATATAAATTGAAAAAAAATATATAAAATAAAATAAAATTTCTTAATGTAAATAAAAATGTATAAACAAAAACTCGGTTAATGCGACGTTAAATAGAAAAAAGTTTAAAACTTTTTTTTTCTAAACTTTTAATGTTTTAAGTTAAATTCGAAAATTTGCATTCATCAAAAAAAAAAATAATAAACACATAGAAAAATGTCTTCAACAAGCTAAATTATAAATATAGAATAATTTTTAAACAAACAAGATAAATTACTGAAAATATTTAATTAAAATAAAATAATAATTGAAACTTTGAAGCCAATTAAAGTCGTTAAAAATGAAGAAACATAATCCTCTTATCACCTCTAAGAAAGAACAAGTGTTTTTAAACAAATTTAAAAATAAATGTAATTATCGATAATTAGTTATAATTAGTGATAATAATAAAAGCTCTTAATGAATAATAATATAAAAAAAGCTTAACAAAAATTAAAGACCACAAGTGTTACAAGGAAATATCTAAAGGCGTTTGGGTGGCATTACGGAGCGTACTTTGAAATCAAATGTAACAAGGAAATTAGAAATCATTAAAATAAATGTTTAATAATTTATCGTTTTTTCCCTTTTTTAAACGATTTTTCTTCTCTGCTGTGAGTAGATTTTGTTTTTCTGTTATTTTGGTTAAAAGTGTTTAATGGCTAAACATTTTTCGTTCCTTTTAACTCGAAGCTAACTAAATTGACAATAATAAACTATTGTTGTATGTGATTTTGCTAGATGATATTCCTTAAATGAAATTCCCGGTTACCCTTAACAATTGGATTGCCTGTATAGCCTGTACTGCCTGTATTTCTAAAAAAAAAAATAAATCTGAAGCACCCTCATCACCCACCAATCATTTTCAACCTATTTTTTTTTATTGTTATTCCTTTCCGTTCGACATTTAACATTATAAATGGGATTATATCCTCTTTTTTTATATAAATTTCTCATAGAACCGCTGCTATAACAAACGATGAGTTTTTAACCTGCAAAGAGTTAGCTGAACATCAAAAAAAAAAATATCGTCGCATGTTTAAGGACCTATGGCTAAATAAATAATAAAACCACATATTATGTATTTTCGTTTGTCATTTTATTCTCCATCCTTTCAAATTTTTCATTTTGATCAGATTTAATAGGCACAGTGTTTTTGGTTCTTTTTTTTATTTTGGTTGGGTCACTTTATTAAATTTGTGGCGTATCATGTGTGCTTTGTATAGTTGTTTTGTTTATTAGCTTCATTTCATCTAATGTTGAGTTTTTTTTTACTTTGATTAAGAAAAAGACGTTTTTTTTTGTTCCTTTGTTTGTAGCAATTTTATTCAAAAGGAAATTGACCTACATCAATATCACGGAATGAAATCGATTTTAAAGTTGTTGCTGTTTTATTTCTATATATATTTTTTTTCTTTTTTTTTTTAACTACCTACAAAAATGTTTCTTTACATTTGTTTCGTTATTGTTAAACTTTTGTACAGTTTTAACTAAATTAATAATCGTTTATTGCAACAAGAAGAAAAAAGTTGTGCAAAACTCTAATCTAGACTAGAGTATAAAAAAAAAATAATAATAATAATAATCTCAAGAAGACGAAAAAGAAATTGAACTTTCTATTATTGACATTTATTTGAATTAAGCTTTTTTTTGTTACTTTTTTATACCGGTGACTATAAGATAGGACTGCTGAGAAAATCCTATAACTCGATTGAGTACACAAAAAAAATTCACTAAAATCGTTTTCTTGAGGATGTGATAACAACAAGAACAACAACAACGCTTCATAACAACATTTATGGAAAATGAATATTTTCGATGTTTTCGTACACTCGTCGAGTGTATTGAAATGTAATAAAAATATATATATGTATCGAGCTGTATGCTGACATCATCAATAGGTCGTATTTGTACAGCAAAAAAGGATATTCATGGTGATTTTACCAAATGACTTCCATCTTATACAGAAAAATAAATATAAATATCTGTTTGCTTCCATGTGTATATGTGTATTTTATGCCTAAGAGGATAAACGAGACATCGTTCAATATGTGATGAATATTTTTTTTATTTATTTATTTATTTATTTTGCCTCTTTTTTTCATCTTTTGGTGTTAAGGGTTCTTCACACTTTCACTTTTGCTTATATTTTTTTAATTTTTTTTTTTTTTGCTTATTTTATCGATACGATCACTAGAAAATCTATGATTTTTGTCATGTGGAAAATTTACTAGTGTTTTCTTTATTTTTGATGTTTTTCTCATATCAACTCTCCATCGTATTAATGTTAACTGTCAATATCGACCGTATATATCTATCGTAAATGTATCAGTTTAGTCAAAGTATCACACGGGTGAATAAACAAAAGCACCAAAAAAAAAAAAAAGAAAAAAATCAACAAAACAGCTTATAGTAAAGTGATAAATACAAATAAGGATCTGAATTCATTTATATTTTGTATGAGTACATAAAGGGAAAAAAAATTTCAATATCTAAGTAAAAACAATTTTCTTTAAGTTATTAGAGATAAGATTAATCGGAAAAAATAACAAAAACTATGTTAAATGATAAAACATAAAAGAAAGAAGATATACGTGATAATAAAAGTAAAAGTCAATAAACAAAACAAACAGCTCAGAAATGCAGAAAACTATTTTTTTTTATTTGTCAGAACGAATAAATCTATTCTACTATTGTTACCCAAACAATATTTTCTCCTTATAACTTACCATTATCCTTTTTTTAAATAAACAAGATGAAAAACTACCACATTTATTAAATAAATTTCTTAATTCCATAGAAACATATCGAAACTAATAAAAAAAAATATAGGAAAAAATTCCAAAAGAAGTCGTAAAAAATAAATAAAATTTAAATTGTTGTTTGTATTGCGAGCAATAACAAGCAAAATAAAATTGAAAGAAAAAATAAATAAATAAATCCATTCATCTTGATAGAAAGGAAGAAAAACTTGAAAAAAGGTTAACAAAAATAAAAAAGGAAGTGACATACAAATTGTGATCCTGGTCACATCAATGGTTTTCAAAAAAAATAAATAAATAAATAAAAAATATTGATAAGCTTTTTTATTTATTCTATTCTATTTAAATAAATAAATAAATAATTTTTTTTTATAAATGAAAAATAAGGGCAAATAGGTTTAATAATAATAATAATTCCCAATGTCATCAAATCACTTAACACTTAGCAAATTCAATCAAATTTTTTTTTCTCATACACATTTGGATGATTGACGATATAATAAAGCAAGAAAATATTTGAAAATACCTAAGATAGGTAAAACGGAGCCAAAAATAACAAAAAATAAATCTTTTGTAGATAGATGTGATTAAAGTTATCAAGGGTCAATTGCCAAAAAAGCAGGTTTTTACTCTGTTATATGCAAAGGAAAAAAATATGCTTTAAGCTTAGCTTTTATTAAATTCCAAAATTGTGAGAAAAATCCTTTATTAAACAAAAACCGAAATTAAAGTTGATGTTTGCTCGTATACAAAAATTTTATTAAATTTAAGCAAAACAAAAGGATTAATAATACCCGTTAAGAACATAAACAACAAAAAACAATAAAGACAAAATTTAGTTTAAGAAAACAAACTTAAAGAGAAATATAGCACGACGAATTAAATTAAGCTATGAAGAGATGTAATACGGGAAACTTTTTAGTTGTTTTAAACAATTTTTTAGTATTTTCTTTATTTTATCCCTGGAAGGTTTTTTTTTTCTTTTTTTTTTTGGTAAAATTGAATCAAAAACAAATAATTGTACAAAAACTGACAAAAACAGAGGAAATAAATAAAATTAGCAAGAATAACAACAACAACAACAAAAACACAAACAGCAAAAACATTTATCCAAACCGAATGATTTTCGCCTTATAAAACTTTATCGAATTAAAATGTTTATTTATTAAATGAATTTACAAAATAAAAAAACAGAAGAAAAAAAAACGAAAATTATATACACACCATGTAATATGTTTTATTATTCCAATTTAACAGAAACACAAACAATGTTTAAAGTGGCAGAAAAGTAATTTTACTCCACGTAACTTAAACGAAAAATTCCTTTCTTTGAAGCTCGTGTTTTTTTTTTTTTTTTCTAGTTGATTAATTTTTAACAAAAAACCAAACAAATCTTTCAAATATTTGCACTAAAACTTGAAACAATAAATTAAAACACAAAAAACTATAAGAATGAATAAGCTACGCTATTTCACGTTAATATAAACTAACTTTTAAAGCTAACAAAAAAAAAAACAGAAGATTTCAGTTAACACGCTTAATTCAAAGAAATTAAAAATGAAAAAAAAGAAACTTCACAACAAATCCATATAATCCTGAAACTTGAATTTATTAAATTCTTTTCATCACAAAGAATTTGTTCACTTGAATTTCATTTTTTTTTATATAACATAAACTATTATAATTTTTAATCACTGGTACTTTTTTTTTTTTAATAAGAAGCTTTTTCACTATTTTTCACATTTTTTTTTATAAATATAAAAAGCTATTATATTAATTTAAACATAATTTAATCTCCCCGAACTAAATATTTATTTTTTATTAAAGTAATTTTCGGTTTAACAAAACAGAGAAATAAAAACAAAAACTTATGCTTTGTTTAATAAAAAAAAAAAATCAATTTTAAAGGAAAACCACAAGAAACAGGATTTTTTTAAAGTTTTTATTTTTAATAACGCAAGACGGTATTTTTAAAGGCGGCACATTTACCTCTGTTTTTATTTTTATGCTTTTTGTTTTTAAAAGACAAACAAATATTAATTTCAAACTAACAAACTAAAAAACAATCACTAGATTTATCCTCATGAACGAAACGAAACAAATTTAATAATATTATAAATAAAAATAAAAATAAAAAACCAAAAAAAATTCCTTGATTATTGAAAGATAAAAAGAGCAACCAAAAGAAAATAAAAAGTCGTTTTAACCTCTTTACTTTTCTGTTTTTGTTTTTGATTAATTTATTTTTTATTTATTTAATTTTAAATTTAAATCAAAAATAGAATTAAACCCAAACTGAACGAAGACGAAGAGTTAAATATTATTATTTTTATTTATATATAAAAAGACAATAAATAAAATAATATTTATTTATTTATTTATTTTTCTTCTCGTTTTTATATAAACAAACCGATCACGTTCACCGTCTTGGACAGACTAAACAAAAGTATTTTAAATTAAAACTCTGATCTCAAAAATACAAACATACAGGCAAGCGCTTGCAAACACTAGCGAAAAACACACAAAAAAAGACACACAGGCGAAGTACGATGAAGAATTTTTGTTCGTTTTTATTTTTATACGATTCGAATAGAAATATTTTGTTTTTTTTTTTTTTTTGCATTTTCGCAGTTACCAACAACAAAACAAAAAAAAATTAAACACTAACATCATGACACAATCAGATGAGATGATTCGAATATGAATGAAATGCGCGATTTTTAGATTTATTTTTTGTTTATGTCGTCGCAGAAATTTATTTTTACTCCAGTTTGCAAATTTCTCCTTATTGCAACGACAAATTTAAAACACGCAAGGTAATGCTTGTAGTGTTTGAGGAATTCAATTCAAAAATAAAACAGCAAAAACAAAATTTTTAAATAATTTTTAAAAACAGTTACTTTCTGCATTAATTAAATCAAATGAACTGCCGAAGCTTTAATGTATTTGTTGTGTAAAATTATAAAACAGGATCTAATTTAAAAAAATATAATGTGTAATAGCACGCAAGCGTCTGTTAAGAGAAGGGACTTAACAGCGAGCTGGTGAAAAAATTGAATGAATAACGACTGATAGCAGCATATCGAATTTGTTCCCATAATTGTGCTTACTGTCATATTCCAGGGTTCACAATTCTCTGAAGAGAGTTATAAGGAGAAATGGAAACAATGTACGCATGCTTTTCTCCAAAAACTCTCTTTTAAACTTATTTATTAATTTACATGCAAAAATAATTAAACATAGTGAAAATTCCCTAATTAGCAAATATAAAGATGAAGAAAAAAAAGTAAAAATAAAACGAAAATTAAAACATTTCATTATTAATTAATCCTCGATTAAATATTGGGAGCGTATTAAGGGGTACTCACTTGACATTGATTAATTAAAGAATAATAAAAGCTGCTCTAGTGAGGCATCAGAGATATGAGGAAATAATTTAATAAAGATCTAAAAATAAATGGTTAAGGATGTTAATACTTTCTAGACAATTTTTTCTGTTATTTTTCTAGTTTTTTGTTGTTATTTGGGTGTTTTTTGGGTGGCCACCAAGTAACATACTGTTCAAATTATGCCATATTATGATAGCAAACGACACCAAGAACAAAATCAGACAAAATAGTTGTAAAAATTGTCGTCCGTTTTTATTTTGGCTAAATGTGTTATTTTTGTGGGTGGCAGGATTATAGATTGTGAATTGCTTTAGATAAAAATGAATACATAGACAAAAAATACGCATAAATATAATTTTTATTACGCGGAAGAGACAATCGAATTATTTATTTTAATAAAAATATTTTGCAAATGTGCTGTAGTGGGTGCTGTTAATGGCATGGGACTTTATATTATTTTATTAAACAAAAAAAAAATCTAAAACAAGAAGTCACAACTGTCTCTGTCATTGTTTCTTTGGTCGTTTGGTACCCCTTTTACTATTTACTCTTTCCTTCTTAAGCAGCAATACCAATAACAACGTATAAAATAAAAATCTCTGTATTGAAACACATGTTAAAGATTTTCTTTTAATTTGACTTAAGTAGAAATGATGTGTAATCAAATTATTTTCCATTTAATCAAATTAATAAAAAAAACCAACAAAAAAAAATCTGTGCGTTCGTATTACGAAAAATTTTATTACGATAATTTTTATCAAATAAATTATTTAATAATAATTCTATAATAACCTATAAAGCTATTACTAGTAGTTATATTATTTATCTTTATTAAAAATTAGATTTTTTTTTATTATTAATATAATTGTTATTATTTTTAATAAAAATAATATGGAGATTCAAATTTATATGTCGTCATAGAAATCAAAGTATTCTTCCTAGTAACATTTAAAAATAGTTTTTACAGAGAAATAAATTCCTGTAAATACTGCATATTCTATTTCTACCTTAATTAAAAAAATCAATAAAATAGTTTTTTCTATCATCAGATTAAATTATTGATGCAATTTCACAAATACTTTTTGATCTACCATTATTTGTATACGTTGCAAAGTATTTCATGTACCCTAACACAAAAAATTATACATTTTATTAATTATAAATTGCCTAGATCGAAGATCAATCAAAGAACAAAAAAATTATTAATTATTTAATGAATTAAATTTAATTATAAAGTGAATTTCTATAGACATATTATTTGAAAATGAATAATGGTAAAAGCCATTATTCATAATTGTGAAGAGCTGAATTTTCTTTATAAATACTTGAGCTGTCTAGAAATATTTTTTAAAAATTACTTTGCAAATATACCACAGTTTAGTAGTTCTTCAATAATAGTGTCTCAAGATAATTCCAATTATAAAAAAGCATCGTCGTTCTTTAAAAAAGTAATAAAATATTTAATTCCAAAATATGCTATATATATTTTTTCCGAGTTTTTTTTTTTAGAATTACAAAAATATTTCATTTAATATTGGTTAAATAAAAATTGTCCGTCAAAGTAAGATAAGAAAAATTTAAATTTTGACAAAAAGCACAAACAAATATAAAATAAAATATATGTATCAAAAAGTCACTCACCCAGCATTCGTGCTTTCATACAACATGACACGAATTATATTTATTTTCTGTCGCTTTTTTATATATATAAATATCATTTTTTTATCGCTACATTTTTGATCCACATATTTCTTCTTTTTCTTTCTTTTTTTTTTTTAGTTACAAAAACTGTAATAGTTTTCCAACTTATTTTATTCTGTTACGTTGTGTACAATTTCATATTCATTTTATGAGAATACAACGTCTTGAAAATTACATTAAAAAAAAAAAGAAACTCTTCATTCAAATTTTGTAAAACACAACTTGAATGAACAACACAAAACTTATAACCGTGCTTGTTGATTTTTTTGTTCATTCGTATTTTCGATGTAAACAAAGCTTTAAGCTCACAGACAATATAATTTTATAATTTTTAATAAAAATAAATGAAAAGAACTTCAATACGTATTGTCTTCGTGTAACGAAAACAGTTTGTATAAGAAAATTTATGAATTTAACTTGATGCTGATGATTGTGTTTAATGAATTTAATTTTTTCTTTGCTTTGTTATATATTAAGTAATTAAAATTGTTATTATGGATAATATCAGGCGCTATGCTTGATAACGATTAAAGGATTAACAACTCCTACACGATAATTTTGTGTCTTTTTGTAGGTGTCAAGAAAATTTTAAATAGAATTACTCAAACCCTTTAAAATATGTTTAGGCTGAAACTGAAAAACTACTGTTCTGTTGTCAACACAATTTTCTTTGTATCAATAAAAATTAGTAAATTGTTATATAAAATAATTTATTGTTTTAAAAAATACATTAATAATCAAAATTAAATTCTTTTTCATCGTTTACTGTTTTATAAAAATTATTATTATTATTAATTTAAAAATGTTTATCCCAGTCAGACGTTTCTTCTGGTGGATCATCCCAAACATTTGGAAATTCTTCAAAGTTAGATAAATCTGTTGGTCCTTTGACAGTCCGTATTAATGGTGCAGTCATTGTTTGTGCAAGCAATTTATCCCAATCAAATCCCATAAACCATGCATGCTTTTTAATATCGGCAATGCCGTTCTTTTGATAACCCAAACGCTCGGTTGCCACTTGTTTACATAAACGGCTAATTAATTGTTGTGCTTTGTGTGGAATCTAAAATAGAAATAAAATTTAATCATCGATAAAAAAAAAAAATTTCGTAGATAAAACTAACCTTGGGCGACATTGGCGTTGGAATTCCTTTTAGAATTAAATTATAAGTTTTCATGTGGTCTTTGCCTCGGAATGGAGGTTTGCCAGTTAATAATTCATGAATAAATACACCCAAAGCCCAATAATCAACAGCACGATCATGTCCTTTATGTAATATAATTTCAGGTGCTACATACTCGGGTGTGCCAGAGAAAGTCCACGTTTTGTGTGTGGGCCGAATACGTTTTGCAAACCCAAAATCGACCAATTTCACGTAACCCTTGGTATCAAGCATTAAATTTTCCGGTTTTAAATCACGATAAATCATATTGCTGGTGTGTAGATACTCAAAGGCTAGGACAACACAGGCGGTCATAAATCGTGATGTTTTCTCATCAAAATGTTTCATCCTCTGTAGTAATGTAAAAACATCACCGCCCAAACAAGGCTCCATTAGGAAATACAAATATTTTCTATCACGGTATGTTTTAAATAATCTAAAAGGAAATTTTAATTTATTATTTGAATTATATTTTTTTATTATGCAAACGAGGACTCCTTACTTAACGATAAATGGTGAGTTACAGCTGGCCATTATGTCCTTTTCATTGTAAGCATGATCCTCCTGTTGCAGCTGCACAATATCAATTTTCTTTAATGACTTTAATGCGAATGTTTCACCGGTTTTGTATTGTGCAAGCTCAACACGTCCAAAACCACCCACACCCAAAGTACCTATTATGTTCAAATCTTTTAGTTTAATGTGTTCGTATTTAGGATTTATAACTGTTTTTATCGGTTTTAATGTATCAGATTCTTCTAAAACTGGATCGGCTATAACGATATTTCTAATTGCCTCAAAATCACCCAAATAATTATTGAATGCGCTAAAAGAAACATAAAAATAAAAATTCTTTTTATATTGAATAAAATGATTAAACAATTAATAGTTACTTTCTATCTAAAGTTAAACACTCTGATCCCGGATCATTTGCGATAGCACTCGCCAGACGTTTATCCTGGTGTATTAAGGCCTGTTCACCAAATGATTCTCCCCTTTTCAATTGTCGGATTACTCTCTCTTGTCCAGTTTTGTCACGTTTTGTTAATGTAATACTACCGCCACGTATAATATAAAATTTATCACCTGGATCACCTTGACGTATAATTGTTGTTCCGGTTGCGTAAAATTCCTGTATATAATTATTATTTTATAGTTACTTTGATTTATGAATTAATTTTAATAAATTTTACCCTTTTCAATAAATCTGCAATTTTATTCACTATATCATCAGGTAGATTCTTTAGGATATCCACTGATTTTAAAAATTTAACATTTTCTTCTCTTTCCTGTCTCCCCGTCTTCATCATTATCTTTTGGAACATTTTGCGATCCAACATCCATACTTGTGCTTGGGATGCGACTAATAAATAAACAATAATCTAAAATAAAACTAGTTTAAAAAGAAAAGTAGGAGAAAATTCACCTCTAATTGATGCAAAGCGTTTTGCCTTGTACAAAATAGCTAGTTCGCCAAATACTACACCGGCGCCAAACGAGTCAATCGTTTTGTTACCTTTCATTACATCAAATTTACCTTCCACCGACACGAAAAAGTGTAAGCCAATTTCACCCTCGCGTATTATAAAACTGTTTGCTTCATAGGTACGGCTTACCATTGCACCAATAACTTCTTCTAATCTTTCCGCTTCCATCATATTATTCAGAAAATCATTACTGGTTATCGCTTTTTTGATTAATTTCTGTGATCTATAATTTAATTAAAAAATTTAATATTAATGTGAAATGCTTTTTAATAAAAAATATTTAAAAACTAACTTTAAATCTTTATCAATTTTATCAATATGAATCTCTTTAATTGGTTGCTTCGAGGTTACATTGTCCGTAACTAAACCTTCACGCCGTTCGTTCGCTTGAATTGGTGGATTAAGTGGGGTTTGCGGTGTATCTTTAATTGAAGGTTTTGGCGTATCTGAAGATAAATCTGAAAGTTTTTTGTCCCCATTCATTAGTTTATCACTTCCTGTGTTTGAGGAACGGTCACTGTGTTGCGAATCGCTAGTGTCGCCATTATGGGATTGTTCTTCGCTGTTCTGGGACACATTATCACTGGTTTGGGATGGTTGCACACTGTGCTCCGAAGTAGCATAACTTGTGTGTGATATTTTACTATTTCGTGATATATTTTCACTGCTAATAACCGATCCATTCTCTATTCTTTTTTCCTCACTCTTAATTAAAACAATTGGATCATGGGAATTCTCATAACTCTGTGTAATATTATCAACTTCTGTAGCAGTTGATGTTTGTCCAGTTGTTGCAACTATTACTGGTGGCTTTGGTATTGGTGGTGCATTCTTCTTACTCCCATTTCTATTTGAAACGGTAACATTGTCTTCAATAACGGTTGTTCTGGTTGTTGTGGTTGTTGTGGTTGCTGCCGTTGATGCCGTTGTCGATTCTGTCGATGAAAACGGTATCGGTGGTGTTTCAACATTATTTCTACCTGCTGGCGGTCTTATTTGTCTTATTGTTGGACGTGTATCTAGATTTGATTCCTATCATAAAAATATATATAAATTCAATAATTATTTTAAAAAACTAAATTATTAATTAATTGTTCATCATAAAATGATAACAAAAACAATTAACAAGGTTTTTAAGATAAAAAAAAAAAAAATTTTTTTTTTCTTTTTTATTATTAAATAAATAAAAATATTTTTTTTTTTTTATTCTTTCTTTTTTTTTTATAATGATAATAAATTTTTGTTAATTGTTTGTATTAATTTTAAACGGTGATAATTATTCTCTATGAGCGAAGATAAGATATATTTTATGAATGTTTTTGTCGTTATTCGGTGTTACTTTTTCTTCGTTTTTTATTTATTATAAAAATAAAATAAAGAATTAAGCAACATTCTTTATACTTGTTTGATTGTTTAAATTTTTATTTTCACTTTTTTCTTTAATAACTTTATTACTATAAAGAAAGAGATTATTTTCAGTGTTCAGTTATTTAAAGAAACATTTACATGAGTCATTTCAAATCTTAAATAAATTCTTTAAAATAATGCATTTTGAAATTAATTAATGTTAATTTTCGTCTTTAAGTATTTTTTTTTTTTAATTTTGTTATTTGAAACGTAATGAATTTTACACTTATCACGATTACGATTAACAAAAATATCGTGGCAATTTGTGGCTTATCTAATTATACATGCGTAATGATTAACGCAGAGAAAAAAAGCTTAAAAATAAAAAATACTTTGACCATAAATTTTATTTAAATTTCCAAGAAACGATATTTTAATTTAAAAAAAAAATTGTTTTTCTCTTTTGATAATCCTTTACACAAGGTTGCTTAAAATATTTTCGAAGCATAATTATTCGTTGAACTTTTTTTTTTCATGATAATTAATTAAAGATACATGTTACAATCGAAAATAATATTTTTCTTTTAATTCCTAGAAGAAAATTAAAAAAAAAAAGAAAAAGGTTTAGAGCTCGCCACTGATAAGAAGTTGTTTAAAAAAAGCGACGATAAATTCAATTAATTGTTAAATGTCTTATTAAAACAATTTACACTATTTATAACGATATTTTTTTTTTAATTAATTATTATCATTTCTTTTTTTTTTTTTTTTTATTTTATTTTATGATAAATTTTTATTTTATTAATTATTCGCACAAAATGAAACATTTCTTTTTATCATACGTCAGCTAACTAATATTTATTTAACTATTAACGTTTTTTTTTTTATTTTATTTAATTTGTTAGTACGTAATGAATGTTTTTAATATAAAAAAGGAATTATTTGATTAACCGAAATCAAGCCAAGCACTATTAAAGCTTAAATCACACAAATCATTATAATTTCTTAAAAAACTAAAAGATTTACTTACCAATCCCACATTTTGTGAAACCGTGTATTTTTTATTTTGAGAAAACATTTTTATTATGCACGACATTTTGTTATAAATTGTTTTTTAAACGTTTTGTTTTATTATTTCACAAAAAATTTTTTTTTTTTTTTTAATTTTATTACTGTTTTTATTAATTTTTTTTTTTTTTAATTGTTTTAAATTTCTTTTTGTGAATAACTTTTTTTATTAATTAGTTTATATTTCATTGCTTTAATTTACAATTGTTTTTATTTTAATACAAAATATTATGCGATGTGTTTAAAACAAGCTTTTCGCATACGAAAACAAAGGTTGAATTTATTTATTATTATTTTTTTTTTTTATTGTTTATTTTAAATTTTCATTAAAAAATATATATTTAACAAAGTAACAAACACAAATTATTATTCAATTTTTTATTAAAAAAAAAAAAATTAATTAAAACCGAACATGCAAATTCACGAGCTCTATAGTTACTGCTGGTGCTGTGTTCCGAAATAAAAATTAAATAATTTTGTATTTAAATACTGTGAAACTTGTTGCAAAGAAGCGAAATTACTATTGATAGCACCTTATAATAATTGTTATAAGTATAAATATATAAGCACTAATATAAACACCAATAACCTGCTGTTGCTACGATTTCTAAGCTTTTCTGCTGCGGCTTACGCTAAAAAGCTAAATAACCAACCCAAAAAGCGGCTAAATATTATGAATATATATTTCTATATATATATATATATATATATATATATATATATATATTTAATTGTTTTTAATTTCTTATCAATTATTAATTAATTAAAACGCACCAATACAAGTAATAAGCATTAAATTATAAATAATAATAAAAAAAAAGAATTTAATTATCTTAATCAATTTCAATAAGTTTTCTTTGATAAGAAAACAAATACTTTTTTTCTTTTTTTTTTTTCATAATTTAAATTTTTTTTCTATTGCTACATTTAATTTAATTTATTATTTTATTGTTTTTTTTTTTTGCCAATTAATAGTTATTTTTAATTTTGGATATTTTATTTTTCACTTTGGAATTTCTTCTGCAAATTATTTTTTTTTCCGCTATTTTAACATTCAAAAATGTATATTTTTACCTGTGAAATTTACAGAATTCTTGAATATTCCTTGATATTAATCATCCGATACATCAGAAACGCACACAAACGTAAAAAAACAAAGTATACCTTTAAAAGAGTTACAAAACAAAAAAAAATAAAAAAAGAAACAATATTAATTATATTATCCAAAAAACAATTCAACTTAAGTAAAGTAAAGTAAAGTAACTTAAATGAAAAATGAAAAAAAAAAACTTGTTAATTAATGTCTCGTGAAATATTTCTTTACAAACAAACAAATAAATAATAAACGAGAAAAATGATCCAACGAACAATAAGACGTTTGTAGAAGAAAGGAAAAAAAAATATTGACACAAGATATTTATTTATTTATTTATTATTATTATGAATAACGTTTTTATATTTATATGTTTTTTCATTAATTTCACTATTATCAGATAAAATGTACTAGCTCTGTGTACTAATGAGCACTAAAAATAACAATTAAGTTATTAAGTTTCATGGTTTTTTTTTCATTATGATTCAATAATATTTACTCTGTGCATCTTCAAAACACAATAAAAACGATATATTTAATGGATTTTTATATTCATTGTTATATTAATTATTGATAGAAATTAAGTTAATTTAAGTAATATCAAATGGAAATACTGTATCTAATTAGCAAATATATTTTTATAAATTTCTTAGAAATAAAATAATCATATATGCATATATCGTCTGTAATATGAATAATATAAACTAAAAACATGATCGCAATCTAATGAGTGACAGCTTCTTAATGTACATAAGATTATTTATTAAAATGAAACCTTTGTTTAGCTCAACTGTACCTGTAGTTGAGAACCAAAACAAAATTGTTTCCAGTGTAGAATATTACTATGCAACAAAACGATTAAATAAAAATCGACGCACATCAAGGTTTTGTCCTGCAAATTTAACCTAACTATTTTATTATTATGGACAAAAAAATTAATTTATTACATTAAAAAAAAAAATAATAAAATAAAATTTTAATGGAAAAAATGTGATTGCGTTTGTTTATTTTATTAATTTTATTAACAAAAAAACAAAAAAAAAAATGAAAAAAAACATTTTCACAATTTTTTTAGCGCTCGTATTTTTCTTGAATTGATATTGTTAATGTAAATAAATAAATGAATGATCAACTAATAGTTAATAAAAATATTTATAATTTAAATTAACTGAATTACGATCTCATGTGAATTTTTATTTTATTCTATTTATTTTATTTTTCGTATTATTTGCGCGACTTGTCTGATCGGTCGGTTTTTTTTTTTCTTTCTTTTTTTTTTGTATGTTAAATTAACAAAAAATAAGTTAAATCAATAAAATGTGACGATTTTTTTTTTATTGTTTGTATGAATATTTTGCAAATGACAGAGTTTATCATTTTATTTTCTTATTTATTTAAAATATTATTATCTAAGCAGTGTGCAGAAAATACGCTGAACTTTGAAGATTTTTGTAAAAGTACTTTTTTCTGGTTTTGATTAATAATATATTTATGGTTGGTTTAATGCTTTAATTTTTTTTCAAGACACAATTAATTACAGGCAAACTATTGACGCATATTGACGGGTTCTGAATGCTTTTCTAGAGATTTCTTATAATATGAATTCGACAAGGCTATGGCTATGGTAAACAAAAATGACTTTCATAGAATTAAAGATAGTGGTTGGGAGATTTAAATCAACCATAATAATTGAACCCCTATAAACGAAATGTTTTTAAATTTCGTACTAATAATCAAAATGTTAGTAAATTAAACGAGGAAACCTTATCATAACGAATCACGTCACGATAACGACCAGGCAAGAGCATTAATGTAATAAAAATGTTTTATATAAAGCTCACCTTGATTGAACAGTAGAAGAAAATATGCAATCAAAGTTCTGATCTTGAACTAGTAACATTTACTAATTTAATAGCTGGCTAAAGTGGGTTACATTTCTACGTATCGTTCATAATTGCGGCAGCGAAAAATATAATATTATTTTTTCCTATACCTTATCTACCTACAACGCACATATATAAAGCGCAACCATTTCATAATTTTGTAATCGTAGAAAGAAAAACAAACAATTTTTACTAATTAAATTAACTTTTAATAACTAAAAAAAAATTCAATCAATTTCTTATCGAAATAACAACAACAATCATAACAAAAATAACTTAATTTAAAAATAATAAATATTGTTTTCATTTTCTTAATGGCTAGTAAACTCAGTCATCAAATGTTTATTTGCTTAATAAATTGTATTTTTCACACAATCCCACACGTCATAGTAATTTACATTAAGAAGAAGAAGAATAAGATAAACAACAAACTTTGTCAATAAATATATTCAAATACAGTACGATTTATATCTAACGGAATGGCTTTTAAAGCATTAATTACGATCAATTTAAGGGGCGCATATCAAAAATTAAAAAGTCAACCTATTCTCATTGTATTATGCCATGAATAAATATAAAACATATTTCTAATTATTTATATCTAGGTAATTGATATCAATACAATAATAAATAAACCTGTTTAGATGTCAATTGTTGATTTCCGGTTAAGTAAAATTAAGACTTAAAAAGATTAATTTATTGTTATTTTAACATTTATCATATTATTATTTATATTTTTTTTTTTTTGTACGATTTACGTTTGTCTCAGTTTGTTATCATATGACTGTTAATGTTATTAGTGAAGTAATAATTATTTAATTATTAATTATTAAATTAAGTCACTTAGATTAACAAATGATATTTTGTTGTTTCATTGTGTATGACGTGCTAAAAAAACGGTTTCCACGTATGTTGATTGAAACTGAATTCATATGTGTTTGTGTGTGTTCAATTTGTTAATATTATTAAATTTTTCTTTAGAAAGTTATATTTAAAACTTCTTTAGATCTGTATTTTGAATGAAAAATAATCTAATAACTTAACTTCAGTATTATAAAGCTGACCAGTATTTAAAGTATTTATATGTATTTATAGAAATTATATAATAAAGTATTATTGGATGTCGGTGTTTCATAAAATATTTCACCGTCAATAATTTTCATTATTTCCTTATTGTTTTCCTGTTTTCATCACTCAATTTTCATCTATTACAGTTTACCTGCACATAATGCCATTTTTTTTTTTGTATTTAACACAATCTACCCGGTGTAACAGGTATTAAAGTTCAAAAGTCTTTATTTTCTTTCCGAAATTACTTTTATTAATAAAAAAAAAACAATTTTTTTTAATATTAATTAATTAAGGAAATAAAATATTAAGTTGTGTCGATTGTGATATTGATAACTGTATTATTCTAATCACTGGACATTCTTTGGATTATTAATCAATAAATTAAGTAAACAACAATACAATAAGCCCCTGCTAATACAAGTAATCAATTTTAATCTACAAATACAAAAAAAAAAAATATATTAAACTATTTTAAGCGCTTTGTACAATTTCTTATCAGGAAAAAATAATAAAGACAATAATAATAATTAAATTCACAGAAATGTTTTGAGTCATTTGAAGAGTGAGCTCAGGCATTTATGACTCTAAATAATAATAATAATAATAATAATAATAATAAAAAAAAATTGTATATTAATAAAACCAAATGTAAATAACCAAAATTAAATAAAATTATTTCATTTAAATGCAAATAATTTTTTTTTTAAACTATAAACAAATTGTGTGTTTTGTGTTGTCTGTTTTATTATTATGTGAATAATATGTTAAATAAAAACAGACAGACAGCTATACATATTTATATAAATATATATATAATTAAAACCTTAATTATAGTAGAGTCTCGTTGATATTACAAATGTAATTAATTATTCCGATGTATTACTATAGAAAAAAGAAAACATTTTTTTTTTTCGTGGAATAATAAATTCTTGATGGCTTGACTATTAATGACAAAAGATTCTCTAAATTGATTATAAACATAATATAAACTATGGTAGAGTCTCAATTATGTTATATTTTTATAATATAATTAATATTTAGTATGCAACATAACATAATATACATGACACATCATTAATTGTTAATAATTAAATCATTTTATGTGGGCGATTAGTGTGTTTAGTCTGAACATTAAAGCTGCTTATACTTTTAGTGTCATCTGATTACACAATGTTATGCTTTTTATTGCCTTTTACATATTTATAGTACATGGATTATTAATAATTCATAATAAACTAATAACAAACATATTAATTTACTTTAAATATACCAAAATTGCTTTTATATTTTAAATCTACACTCAATTTGAAACAATATTTTATTTTTTATTTCAATTAAAATAAATAAAAATAATTTATTAGCAAACATAAATACATTAAAAGAAATTTAATTAAATATAAATATAAAATGATAATAAAAACATTAAATAAATACATAAAAATAAAGTAATACGAATAATAAATTTGGTTTAAGTATTAGATGATGTCATTGAAGCTTTGAGCATTGTTGCAAATTTACCATTTACAATATTTTTCAACACTTGTGGATTACCATCTTCGACAATTTGTCCATTTTCTAAAACAATAACACGATCATAATCCAGTATGGTTGTTAAGCGGTGCTTCAAAAAAAAAGTTATTATTATTATTGTAAACTTGTTTTTAAAAAAGCTTTAAGGAAAGCTTACAGCTATTGTTATGACTGTACGTCCTTGGAATGAACGATTAGCCGCTTGTAATAATAACAATTCTGTTGCCGAATCCAAAGAACTTGTTGCTTCGTCAAGTATTAAGCAGACAGAACCACGTAATATAGCACGTGCTAAGCAAAATGATTGTTTTTGGCCGGCACTTAAATTTATGCCACCATCTTTTATTTGAGTATCTACAGATTAATTTTTTTTTATTTTAATCATTCATTGCTGTATAGAAAAATTATAGACAAGTGCAAACATACCAAGTCCAGAAGAACTATTTGTTATGAGTTCCTTGAGCTGTGCCATTTCCAAACAATTCCATAAATCACCGTCAGTGTAGTGACCACGTGGATCTAAATTCTCTCTTATCGTGCCACTAAAAAGAACCACATCCTGTGGTATAATTGACAAACGTGATCGCAGCTCATCTAAATGTATCGTTGATATGTTAACGTCATCAATTAAAATCCTGCCATCAGTTATAACTAAAACACCAAACAGTGACATAGCTAAAGACGATTTACCACTCCCCGTCCTACCGCAAATCCCAATCTAAAATTGATATTGTTTTCTATATACAAATATATTTAATTCATATAAAAACAAACTTACTCTCTGGCCGGCTGGTATAGTCAAGTTCATTCCGGTAATAATATTATTTTTTTGATTTTCATATTTTAACGTAACATTTTCAAAAACGATATCACCCTTTTGTGGCCATGATATTGGCACGGTTTTAACTACAATAAATTTAAAGAAATAATTAGAAAAATCTATAATATCAAATGAAAACCCATCAACAAACAAGCATTTTCCTGCTCCTGATGTTGTTTATTCTCATCAATAAAATATTGAATTCGTTCAACGGCACCAATGTACATTTCCATGTCCGCTAACAGCTTAACAACCCAATTTAAATAAATTGGCACTAGTAATGTATAATTAATAGCTAATCCAACAAGTGATGGTTCTATTGATAATGGGTAAAAGTATGACGTTGTCAATGACGTTATCATTGCTATAAATACAATAAATCCTCCTAAGTAATCCTAGTATTAAAATAAATTATATAATTAGTTAAATTATTTAGCAAGAATACAACAAAAAAAAGAAAAATAATGTAAAATTATTTAAGCTATATTCACAATAGATACTTTACATATGTTATGTTAATCTTGTTACGGACGTACAAAAGATACAAAAGATACAAACTTTTAATCTAATAAAAAAATAAAAAATAAAAAAAAAGGAAAATTACCAATGCAATACCTAACCATCGATTACTTGTATTCAAAATAATTAATGTTATATTATTTGATTCCATATATTTAAATAAAATCTCCATAAAACGTGACTCTTGTCCGTAGGCACGAATTGTCGTAACACCATTTAATGTTTCAGAAAAATGTTTTATTATTGGTGATATTGTAATACTCTCGATACGTTGTAATTCACGCGATGAGCATCGATAAAATGTTTGTATTAAATAATATATTAAACATACTGGTATGGTAATTATAATAAACCACGGTGTTATTGTTGTGTTTATTAGTATTGCACATAAACATAATAGTAAGAATTGTAACAAGCGTTGACTCGTTGAAGCGATTTTCTGCAAAGAAATGAAATTTTATAAATCGTAATTAAAAAAAAGAACAAATTCATAAATAAAAACCTTATCAATAACACTCATGTCATTACTGAAACGGTTCATAATTCTGCCAATCGATGTGGTTTGGAAAAAAAATAACGACGATTTAAGCAATGAATCAATTAATTTATCGTGTATTAATTTTCTGGCCCGACTGCCAGCCAGCTGTCCGAATGGCGTTGAAATTAGTGATAGAATAATACATATTACACTTAAAATTCCATAAATTTTAAAATAATAATAAATCTGCAAAATAAATGTATTATTTGCATAAAAACAAAAAAAAAACTAACAAAAACAAATTGTAAAATTACCTCATTTCTATCATAATTATCATTATTATTCATATTATTAGTCCAGTCTCGTAGCCATACATCTGTATAAACACGTAAACTTTGCCAACTAATTGCGCATAAGAAAAATATTGTAACAACCCAGTATCCACATGCATTTATGTATAAAAAATGTATTCGAGTCGGTATTTTGCCATATTTACGTTCATCATTATAAATTAAATTATTATTATCAACAGCAGAAGTCGTTATTGCTTCTTCATCACCATCTTTATATTGTTAAAATGAAAGAAGCAGTCAATAAAAATTTATGGAAAAAAATGCGGAAAATATATTCACTTAAACTAGCAGCATCATCTTCATTTTCTTCACCGTAAGCGGATATTGTTGAGATTAATCTTTTTACAGGCGGATGTAAATCTGTTTCCTCATCAATACTTCTATAAAACAAAATTTATTTAATATCTTAATAAGGAAAGAAAAAATACTAATGAACACACTTAATCGATCCAGTTGAACTTAACGTCTTTTGTAAAATTTTTCTTCTATCGCGAAGCGTAACTGTGCTGGTTGGCTGCTCAAATGATGCGTTTATTGATGATGCCCCACTAGATGTTGACCGCCTCGATGACATTTGTCGCAAAAATTTACGAAAACTCATTTTAAATGTTGTTGGCTGTATTTCAGTACTGAAATTAACACCAATTATTTTTACTTTTTTTGCTTTTTAAAATTAAATTACAATGAAAAACAAACTAACCTTGTACGAACTGTCTGTAGTGTTGTAGGCGACGATGCATTACGTATAACTGGCATACGTTGTATACGATTTGTTGTTTGTACTTGTAATGAGTTAGCACGTAAAACATTGTTTTTACGATGATTACCATCAAAGTCAAATGTTGATAAAAATGAGTTCAAACCACTGTGACGTATTGTCGTTAAGCGATTTCGACGCAATTCAATATCATCATTGTGGCATTCATCAATTGGCAATGGTAAATCATGTGTTAAATGCCGTGAACCATAAATACTAGATCGTTTGCGCGTAATTGGATGATACAATGATTGTGACTAAAACAAATTAATTTCAATTATTGATCGGAATAATAATTAGTTCTTCTAACTTACTGTATCAGAAGTATCAGTGTCATCATCCTTGGATCCAATTTTTTGTAAGCCTAGTTTTGTTATATTTTTGAATAGTTTCCATCGTTCACGAGCTGTTTTGCCAGGACTTAGCAATAATTCTTTACTATTTTCTCTTGCAACAATGATATTCCAATCACGTGTTAGATTTGGATCGGAATTATCTAATTCTTGTAATGTCCCCGACGCGCGTACTGCATTATCTTCCATAGCAACGATCTACATACAGAGAAATAAGAAGTTGTAAAAAAAATAAATTCAGTTTTAATAAAAAATAATAAAAATTACAAAATCAGCTGTATAAACAAGTTGAATACGTTGTGTTACTAGCACAGCTGTGCGACGATATTTTAACAGCATATCGCTTATTGCTTCCTTCATAATATGTTTCGCCACTTCATTATCCAATGATGAAAATGGATCGTCCTGTTATTTAAAAGAATAATGTAATAGTTATTTCTATTGCAAATATATAAGAAATGCAGAAAATGTACCATTAAAATCACATTGGCAGATGAGTACAATGCTCGCGCAATAGCAATACGTTGGCGTTGCCCGCCAGATAAATTAATACCGAATTCGCCTATTTGCGCTAAATCACCATTTGGCATTAAATCAATGTCCGGTTTTAATGCACAAACGTCTAAAACTTTTTTATATCGTTGATCACGGAATGGTTCACCAAATAAAATATTAGCACGTATTGTTGTACTCATTAAGAATGGTTGTTGCGGAACGAACGCAATCGTTGAATACCTTAATGAAGATGTAAAATTTATATAGAAATAAAAAAACAATGGAAAAGGAAATTAAAAGATTTTTTTTGTGTTTTTATATAATTAAAAATTTGCACCTTCCCGTACTTATTCCATTTAATGTCACCGCTAACGATATGCATTTCTTTCAGCAATGCTGACACTAATGAGGATTTACCGCTACCATTTTTACCAACAATTATTGTTAATTTAGATTTTGGTATTTCTAAGCTCTTAATCACTAGCTTCTTACTACAATCATTTTTATTCCATAAATATTCACAGTTACTTAACAAAACGATGGAATTGTCATTTATGATCGATGAAGTTGTGCCACGTAAATTACTATAACTGCTTATGCGGTGGGTTTTTGTTAGACGATTGCGATCGATCTTACTGGAAACACTGACTTGTTTTCCTTTCCGTAGTTTTGCTGATTTTGTTGTTGCAATTTGATGGCATTTTTGTATTTGGGGTTGTGGTGTTAGCTCAAAGTCGATAAATGGTTGTGTTATAATTGTCGTCGGGGTTGTTGGTGCAGATTTCGGTTCAGACATTCCAGACTCTTCATCCTTATCAATCACAAGACATTCATCCTTCTCATAAACGTCTAACGAGGCATCACTTTTGCTTAAAATTCTTGCCATATTTCGTACACCTTCAAACTCCTCCTTTTGCACCTCATGCTGTCCCAAGAATTTCTCTAATCGCTTTGTACTAATAATCGCTTGTATTATAATCGGCACAGTTATCGGAAATATAAATAACGGCACCGTTAACTGATTAAATAATGCCAATGCAGCAAATACACGACTGGCCGTTAACTTATTTATCATTAAATCATTATCCACGTCTAATTCGATTGCTGTGTAAACAGCTAAAGTCACAAATGTAACTAATACTGACGAAATATGTGTTAAGCAAGCTATAAAATTAAGTAATTAAATAATGAAATTAGAAAAAGCTCCTTTAATTAAATTTTAAAATAGTTACTCATTAATGTCCAGTAAATCGAATCTAAATCCAAGTAATGTAGTTCTTTTCGTCTTGCATGGTTTATTTTCTCTTTGAAAACGTTTTCCCATGCATTTAGTTTGATTAATTTAACACCTAGTAAAACTTCATTAATACGCTTCAAACGTTCATCGGTGGACTCCTTTAAAATTAAATTGAAATAATAATCAATTTTGAATTCAATGCTGTTTATTT
This sequence comes from Ptychoptera albimana, assembly GCA_961205885.1. Lineage (NCBI taxonomy): Eukaryota > Metazoa > Arthropoda > Insecta > Diptera > Ptychopteridae > Ptychoptera > Ptychoptera albimana. The sequence goes on from OY540801.1 coordinate 25,561,453, forward strand.
ATTTTTACAAATTACCGATGCTGTTTCAGAATTCGCTGACATCATTTTACCAATCAAGAATTGTAAAGGCGTCATTGTTGCAATGCAAAAAATTGAACCAATAATAGCACTTATGCCCAGCAATTTATATAATAGAAACATAACAATTCCAATCTTAAAATAAAAATGTAAAGAAATAAATATTTTAATAAATAAATGAAATTGTCTGGGCGTATGGGTGTAATTTTGCATTGTTTATAATTGATAAATGATAACATAATAATTTATTTTCAATTCTATATAATTCTAGTATAAGGTGTGAGGTATTACGCATCATTAAGCTATATTATTCTGTAACTTTGGCATTAAGATTTCCTATCTTCACTTTCATAATTAATTATGATTATGTTTCAACGTAATTATAGGGTGAAATTAATATTTATTTATGCTAATTGTTTATTGTTCTAAGTATTTGATATGTAAAAAAAAAGTTTAAGATATTTCTTAAAGAAAGTTTCCAAATTTCCAAACAACGAAAGTAAAATCAATAATAGCAGATTATATATGAATAAAAAAATAACGTTAAGCTTTTGAATACATCATTAAAGTTGAATCTTAATACATATAAAAACATGGAAAAGCTTAAAGACTTTAAAGTCACTTTTTAAATAGTTTTTATGGATAAAAAAAGAATTTTTTCCAATTTTTTTCGTTTTTTTTATGAAAATTCTATTTAGAAATTTTTTTAGCACAAAGTATTATTATATATTTCTTATCACCATTTAGTTTTTTTTTTAAATGAATTCTCGATTCACTTACTCACTCATTAATAATGAGTGAATGAAAGGCATTGTTGATAGTTTAATTAAACGAAAATAATAAAAAAAAAATAATAATACCTTTAATGGAATAGCCCATATATAGTGGGCTATCCAAAAGAATGACATTATATTAAAAGCATCTTCTGACATTAAATTTGTCATTTGACCAGCATCTATTGTCTCGGCTTTTTGTTGCTTCTGCTGTTGTTGTTTTTCATCCTGTTTATCTTGTTGAATATTCATTTTTTCATTTGTTTCATTATGAAAACAATATATGCTTGTTAATAATGTTTTTCGATAAACTAAGCCTTGTATCGCTGTTTTTAAACGTATACCAACCATATTAACGATATGCGTTGATGCCTGCGAACATGTTCCCTGTGCTATAGATGATATTAACACAATAACAGATATAATCCAGCCATTTGTTAAAAAATCATGCCACGTTGGATAATAATGTTCGTTATTTATTATAATTAAATTTTTTCTATCATCATTTGTCGCTGGTGCTGTTGTTTTATTAAAATTTTCAATATATTCAACAATTTGTGTTATTGATAATGGGCCAACTAATGCTGTTATATCGCCTATTAATTTTAATATGCCACCAACGAAAAATAAACGCCAACAACTTTTAAAATAACAATACCATAAACTAGCATGTTTATCCTATTCAAATAATAAAATTAATTAAATTAAATTTTAATATTATCTATAAAATTGAAAAATTAATTTTCAAATAAAAAATAATAAGCAAAAAACCTTGAAACTTTGATAAATGAATAGAAATTGATCGTATTGAAAGCGACTAGAATCATCCTCATACAAATGGCCGAGGTCATTTAATTCTAATGGCACCCAGTAACCCTTCCACAACAATGGCGTTAACCAGCAAAATGTCAATTTTGATAAAAATGTTGCTCGTGGATGCTGATAACCAATTTTTCCAGCATTTATATCATCATTGTCATCATTACTAGTGGTTCCAGCATCTGTATTTCCCATTATCACATGAGCACGTTTTGTTGACGAATGATACTAAAATCAAATAAAAAATTCATTAATTATAATCAATTTAACCATAAACTGATTTTAATTTGGTATAAAAAAAATAATAAAAACAAATTATTCAACAAGTGGTATTTGTATATTATAAATAAAATCAACCGTAGTTTATTTGTTGTTTCCTATGCTTTAATTGATTATATGGTAAAAATAAAAAAAAAATAAAAATATTTTAAGGCACAGAATTGTTTTCATATGAACAATGATGAAACATTTTTGCATCAATAACTTTTAACAGAATATTTTTAAAAATTCAAATTAATTATTATAGACAATACACAACAGATTAAAGGGCTGTATGTATCGTGAAAATAGTTTGTTTTGAAACGTTTTATTCATAATTATTGTAGAGTTATAAAAAAAACATCAAATAATGAATTAAGTGCCATTTAAAAATATACAAATTTCGATGAGTTTCGATAAAAAGATAGAAATATTTTAACAATTTTGGTTTTTATTTGCATTAACATTAGCAATTTGTATTGAACTATAGAAAATTAGTTGACGATCTACGTCGATTATTATTATTATCCACCATATATCTTTAAAATTTAATAATCTTCGTATAACAATGAACTTATATAATATTCCCTACTTTAATTTTTCAATCAAAAGTTAAATTTTTAATTAACATCTGTCTCCATGTGTATATAATAAGTTGCACATGTTGCATAGTTTTTTTGCACTTCAAATTAAGTTACAAAATAAAAACTTTAAATAAATTTTAAAAATCATTATCTAAAGGTAATTCTAAACTTTTTCTCTATAAATCAAGAATGTCGCTGAATTAAATCTCTTGTATTACTGATTATTGCAATGACATGATTGTATATATTAGAGATAAGATAAATAATTTTAAGTTTCTTTTTTTTCTTTCTTTTTTTAAAATAAAATTCTAAAGCTTTCATTAACATTTTTATACATTTTTTGCAACATAAATCATTACTTTTACGTTGTACAATAACTTTAAAATAGCACTTAAAATTTAGACAAAGAGGAAAAAATATAAAAATTAAATGAATTAACATAAATTATGGAAAAACGTAATTACAAAACAAGGCGTAAATATAAAGATAATAATTAAAGTTCTGATTATGCTTTTTGTAAATATTTGATTCATTTCTCATTTTTATTTATTAATAACGTTTTTCCTGTTTGTATTTTGCGTTAATGTTTATTTTTATTCGTATACATGTGGTTTGTTTATTAAAGTTTGAACATTTTAAAACAGAAAAAAAAACTCCAAAGGACTTGGGTGAAACCCAAACAAATATCTTTATTTTGTTACGTTTGATATTACAAAAAACAATTAATATTTGATGGATTCTCATGCTGTTATTAAACTTAAGGTTTTAGTTAATCAAATTAAACGCTCACCTCATTATAAATGGTGAAGCAATCAACAAAGCATAATAATATTAACAACACTAGCGTTGTTGTAAATAAAAATTCTTGCAAATTATAAATAAACAATAACTCTTTATTATTATTATAATTATTTATATTCAATTCAATAAATATAAATTTAATTAATTTTATTATAAATTGTATTAATTCGCAGAGTAGCACAATATATATCCAACCTGGAATTAAATAGAGAAAGAATTATTTAGTAATTAAATTATTCGTTTTTTTTTTAATTCAATTTCATTTCGAAAAAGCATAAAGTCATCAATATTTGCATCATTAGTTCAAGATTCGTGAAATTGATACTTACTTATTAAGGAATTGTATGGTATCATCATTTTACTAAAATTCATTTAATTATAATAAATTACTCAATATCTAAACCAACCTTTATATTACAATTCTATCACAATTTCCATTCCTTTACTCAAAAAAAAAAAAAAATTAAAATTAAAAAAAAAATTCTTTTGATACACAATGTTTTATGCAAAATATTGCAATTACTCATTGACATTTATGTTCAAATTTAAATGCATATTTTTAACGTACATAAACATTTTCAACCACAAAAAATATTATAAATAAACTTGTATCTACAAAATATTAATAATTTGTTTTAGCACAAACATTCAATACATGATTGAATTTGACAATAAATTTTTTCAATAATAATTTTAAACATGAAATAATTTACAGTTAAATAAATCAGAGTCACAACACTCCATCTCTGAATTCACTAATATTTAACTAAACACTGCAAGCATAATACAATATTTCAATTTCTGGTGTTGAAATCAAAAACACCCTATGCTGTTTAATAAAATGCAACAAAATTCTCTAAAATTTATATTTCAAGTTAATAAATTTACTTTGTGTGTGATAATTTACATAGCAGTAATATAAAAGATAACTGAAGCATATTATGCATTAAAAACAAAGAAATGTTTGTTCAAAATTTCAATTTGGATTTTTTTTTGCTCGTTTTTCGATAGAAATATTCGAAATTTTACTTTCACGTAATTTTATTTGGTTTTATTTTTTTGTGCACAATAACCATTTTCACGATATTTCATGATAAAATATTAGCTCGTTTTATTATTTATATGGTAGTATTTATAAATCATTATTTATTTCGTATATTTATTATAGAAAATTTAATGAACCTTTAAAGTCAGTGTTTACATTGCAAATGTAAACTATATGAAATAGCAACACAATTAGTTTTTTATTAGTTAGCTAATAAAAATTAATGAAAAAAAAATTTTTTTTTTTGTTTTTCTTACCTGGCTTATCACGAACTTCGACGAAACGTACAAAAATAGTCAATAAGATTGTTGAGAGCATAGTTAAAAAAACACTTGTCATCGCCAGTGGAGACGCCACATAACCGTGAGGTGGTGATAATGCTAATGCTGACTCAGCAACTTCAAATATACTTAATATTATTAATATAATTATTATAAATGAACGTATGTTGTGCAGGTAAAATAAAGTTGAACATCTGTAAGTATAAATATATATTGAAAATTATAAAAATAATTGTTTACTGGATGAAAAATAATTAAAGCAATTATTGGGTGGAGAGGTAACAAAGTCTAGTTGAAAATAAAAAATTTATTTTTTTCAATCGGTTTAACTACGTTTTGCGATTATTATTATTATTATTATTATTACATTTTGTAGCAATATTAAAACAGACACTAGTTGAATTTTATTATATAGAATAAACAATGAATATTAAGGTGTTTGCTTAAGCTCAATATAAATTTTAACATTGAAATGAATATTAAGTAAACTTCCTAAATAGTTTCAATAATGAAATTTTTTTTTTCTCCTTTTAACGTTAGTTATAAAATATTCAAAATATTTAACAATGAAATTTTCAAGAAATAACTAAATATTATTTGTTTGTTTTATGAATTTTTGTACACTTGATAAAACTTGTTATCAACGGATTATATATTAAATTTAAGATTAGCACAGTATAATTAAAGACATAATGATATAATTTCACTAGTGTTTTCCTTTAATAATTTTAAATAATTCAATAAAAAAAGTACTTTTAAATTGTTATGCAGCTGCTTTAAAGCTTTATGCTCATAATAATGACTAAATGATTAAAAAATGCAATAGTTTTGCATGTATTATACTAATTAAAACTATTAACATAACAAAAAATTATATTTTTTTTCGTTTTCTTAAAACAACTTATTCATAAAAAATATTATTAATATAAATTCATAAGTCGGAAAAGTAATGGAAATTTTTTATTGATTCATACAGATTTTCACTACAGTTTTTCAATATCTTTCATTTGATAACAAATTTCACTCTGTACCTTTTCTAGATTGTTTTAGAACATATAAAAAAATAGACGAGCAGTACATTCATAATATACAAAATTACGTTAATATTGTACAAAACTGAAAGTCTTAATTGCTGTAATCTTAGGAAAAAAGTTTTTGGCAAATAGCCTAAACATAAATTAAATTAAAGTTTTAAAGAAGCAAACTATTAAAAATAAATCAAGTAATTAAATGAAATTACAAAAAAGGATCAATTGAATTAGTAAAATTGCTAAACCATAGCCACAAAGTATAATAAAATTTGTTTAAAAAAAAATAAAAACATATTTATGATAATTATATCAATAAAAATTGTAAATTTTTTTATTTCTGCTTATAGCATTTTTGCACCTACATTCATATTGAGCGTCTTCGGTTTTCTTTGATGTATTCTTTGTACAACGTTTCTCGACTTGACTAAAATCAATTCAAAACTTTTTTAACAAAAATAATCAAATTAAGATAAACATTAGACGCTATATACCATTTGAGTTTGTTTTTAATTTTTTCGTTTGTATTTTATAAAAAAAAAAAAAAAATAGAAATCAAACCACCATCATTTTAACGCGAAATTTTTAATCGATACAAATTTAATTTAATTTTATTAGTTATTTCTGTTTTAATTTGTTAATTGTGCATACCAAATTTATTGTTAGCGTTTCTATAATTAAATTGTTTATTTAACTTATTTTCGTCTGTTTAAATTAGAGACAAAAAGTAACAAACATCCCTCCCGCTAAAATGTTTAACAAATTTTTTTCAAAACAGAGCCGCAAACTATTTAAAGCTTAATTAACAGAATTTTCATAGCATTATATTGCTTCTTTCTCTTAATTTAAACATTATTATGCAGTATACTAAGCAAAAACTATTTTGCAACTCAGTGGTACGCAATAAAAAAAAATTTAATCCAACCGAATAATAAAGCAATAAAATTCTTTTTTCTAATAAATTACTAAAATCAATGAATAACAATAAATAAAACTTTTTGTATTAAAAAGAAAAAAAATATAATAATAAAATAAATGCAAAAAACTACACTAAAAAAAGCTCGACATTATTTTCGAAAATTTATTTCAATTTTTTTTATTTTCTATTACAAAATTGGTTCAACTAAGCAAATAGAAAAGTTTTTCAATGGCAAAATGTCGCGACCTGGGTAAGTTTATCGATTATATTTTCTAAAATTTAACTTTTATGAACTAAATTAAGATTTTTCTGCTATCTTTACATATAACTTTACGAAAACTTTAAGTATAAAACGTCACCTAAATAAACCTTTTGTCTTTTTTCTTCAATAATAAGAAATTTAGCGAGAAAAAAAAACTATATTTTATGCCTTTAAGACTCGTTTTTTAATGTAATTGGAAATCCACTGTAGTTTTTTCTCATATTATTTAATTTTTTTTTTTTTTTTGTAAATCTGCTGCATCTATTTTGAAGGTTTTATATAGCAAATAAAGCTTTATAAAAAAAACAATTTTACAGATATAAAGAAGATTAATAAACGATCGACAAAGGATTATTTATATTTTGTTCATTTTTCTCGCCGGCAAAATGTCTTAATTTAACTTTTCATCACACAAACAGCACAAGTTGATAGATTTTTCTTTATCGTCTTTTAATAATATTTTAATTTTTTTTTCTTTCTATCTTTAGCTGTAAAATATTTTTCTGATTTAAAATAACTTTGGAGAGAAAAAAAAAATGTTTGTTTGTTTATTAATACTTTTATATCAATTTACACAGACAGCGATGTAAACGAAGACATTATTTTTGTTTAAACACTAAACTTGATGACACTTTATAGCGGATGTGATTTGCTGTTAAAAAAAGCAAAAAACATTTTTAATATGGAAAAATAAATATATTTTATTTAAACAGCAAATGAAAAATGTGATTTTTATGTCATAAAATGACTATTTTCGATGTCATCATCATCAACAGCAAAAACAGCAAACTTTTATAGTGTTTTTATTTTTTTTATGTGCTATTCTTTTAACAAAATACCAAAGTTGCAATCTAAATAAAACTTTAAAGTTTTTCAGACGAATAAAAAATTGTTTTTTTTTTACTGTGAAACCTGTTTATGCCACATGTCTGTTAATCCTTATGAAAACTGCATTAAAATTATGCTTGGCACCAGAAATGCATAAAAAACACTTTTATAAGGATTAAAAATTAGAAGTAAAAAACATTGTAGTGAAATTAAATAAAATTAAATTAAATAAAATAACCCCAGCATCACTGACTCTGACAGTATTTTTATAACGAGAAAAAAAATCTGTTTAAATAAAATGGAAAATTTTGAGTTTTAGAACTACTGCAATATTTTGGATACACGTTAGCTAGCAAGTGGTTTGTAAGATCATTAACTAAAAAAAAACGATCATTATCTACGAGATTCTGATAGAATGTATACGCTTTGTCTGACGATCACAACTTAGCCTAGATTACATACACTTTTCCGGAAAGAATTAGGCTTCTAATCTTTGGAATATCTTAAAACGTATCTACTGATTGATATATCTATAAATATTTATTTTAATAACGAAATTTATTTTCTAATTACACAAAAAGAAAGAATAAAGTATGTAAATGATTGTGAATTAAAAAACACAATTAAATATTTATCATTAACGAACATTAGGTTAAAGAAAGCTTATACTGTATATAAAAGCATAATTTTAGTTTTAATTGATTATTTTATTTTTTTTACTTTTTTATTCTGTTTATTTTTCGATGTAATAAGTTGGAAAAGTTTTTTCTTTAGTTTTTTTTTTTTAAGTTAAGCGACGAACAACAGAATAAACATCATCAAAAATAATAAAACTTCTTTTAAACTAATTTCTTAATTAAATTCTTTACAAACGGTTTGTTTGTTTGTTTGCTTTTTTTTTAGAATTTCTGCTTTAATTTTTTACTCTTTTCTTTTTTATATTAATCATCATTTTATTTCGACACTTAAAAAAATAATCAAAAAGAAAAATTTTAACTTTTGAACAAAGTTCGTTAAAAATAAGTTTTTATTCTGATGAATGTTTTCAAGCACTTTGAAAGAATTTTTATTTAATTTTTTTTTTTTTATTATTATTAAATAATTTAAAAAGAAATTAAGAAAAAAATTTAAAAAAAAACTTTAATCAAATTATTAAAAATAAAAAATATATATAATATTTTTTTAAAGTTTGTATAAATATTTAACTGTGAACAGTGATTTTTTTATCAGTCATAAGTTTCCAACGTGATTTAACAAGTTTTTATTTATGATTTTGTTCCGTGCTTATTATGTAAGTGAAGTAAAGTTAAATTGTGTAAGGTTAGGTTAAATCAAAATTAATTTTCCATTAAAATATATCATTATTCAAACTGATGAAAAGTTTTTCGTTTTTTTTTTTATTTTTGCAATAAGGCTTAGCCTAGTAACAAACCAAATGTAAATTGAAATAATATTTATATATTATTTAACGGAAATAACGTCATGATTAAATATTTAAAATAAAACTAATATGCTGATTCTACACTCACCGTTTTTTATTGGCAGAAGGGATTTTTTGAAAGAATTTTATATAAATGAATAGAGCAGAAATTAATAAAATAACCAAAAATGATGTAAACGATATATAAAAATCATATTGGCATATATCGGTTGTAATAATCGATGAAGTTTTATTACAGAAACTAATAAACATTATTGAAATAAACTTTTTATACTAAAAAAAAAATACACTTTAACAGCACATATTTGTATCAAATCAAACACAAAAACATTACTTTATTTAACACAACAAAATAAAAAACTTAATAAAAAAAAAAATGAATTCCACTAACGCGGTTGAATGTTTAAAAAAAACTAAATTTGAAACAAATTTTTTTTATTTTAAATAAAGAGAAATAGAGAAAAGTATTATTAAATTTTTTTTGTTAATACAAAATAATAAACAAACTCTAAAATAACACAAATTCACTTTGTTGAACAAAAACTGCTTTATTATTATTATAAATTTTTTTTTTTAATTTTGTTTATATTAACGCGAAGGAATAAAAACTCAGAAAAACACTAAAACAGTATGCTAACATAGCAGAGAATCAACTATATATATATATAAAAGAGAGCTAGAAACCAACAAGTACAAGAAATTGTTTTTAATTATTTTAATAAACTAATTAACTAATTGAATTAATTTATTAAAAAACAAAAAAAGAATGGAAACCAAATTAAATTCAGCTATAATTGTGTTTTAACATTTTTCTGTAAAATTCTGCAGAATTTTCTACAGAAAATAAGCCAGAATTTTCTTAAATTAAATAAACATTTAATTAATTTTGTATTATTTTATAAAAAATTTTTCGTGTTTGTTAATTTTTTTTTTTCTCGAGTTTTTCATCGATAAAAAATTTAAAACAAGAAAATTAGCAAAGTAACAAACCATTAGAAGAATAAAAATTTATTTAAAAAAAAATGCAATGTAAATACGAAAAAACAAATTAAATTAATACAAGGATAACAAAAAATGTCACAGGATGAAAGACTAAATTTAAGTGTATTTCAGTAATGACCGGTAAGTGTTTAAGTTTTCATACACTTGATTAACAATGAATAATGAAAAAAGGTTTACTTGTCCATCTTGCTACGACAAGTCATCATTAAACCAGAATATTTTTATATTGATCTTTATCAAAAATACTACAGATCAGTTAATAATACGAAACTATGATAGTTTTGTTGAACCCTGTTTAAAGAATAAACGATTTCCTTTTGAAAAACTTAAACTAACATTTGCAATAAAATAGAAATGGGTAAAAATGACGTAAGATAAACACAGAATATAAACAATTATAAATTAATTCGAATTGTGTTAGGAATTTGTTTTTTTTATCCAGGACACAAAGTTAGCATATAATCAAGTAGTGTGTGGTGTGTAAAAACACACTAGTCGTTGTGTCTGTTAATTTAAAAATAGATTTCATTAAATGAATTTTTCTCTGGCTTGTTTAATATAAAAGAAAAGAAAAGAAAAGAAAAGAAAAGAATAAAAATGTATTTTTCATTAATTATTATCCATGAAAATTGTGCCTCTGCTATATAAATATTTAAGTTTATACTCGCTTGCTCCCAATTAGTAGTATATTAGTGCTGCTTAAGCTGAGTCAAAAATCTTCTTTTTTTTCTATAATTTTTAAATTGAAAGAGAATTAAATTAATTTTTCTTAAAAAATAAATTTAAATTTCGATCGCTTGTCTGTTTGTTTTTTATTTTTCATCTTATGAACATAAGATGATTAATTGGGTTTTTTATTTTGTGAGTGTTTGTAATTCTAACATAATTATGCTAAGCGAGTTTGACCTATTTTGTTATTAATAAATTTATTTGTTTATTTATGTTTTTGGTATTTATTTCAAGAACTGGTAAACATTTATTTATTAATTAATTAATTAATTGAATGATCTCTTCTACTTATTCATGGGTTTCTTTTTTATATGATACATATTTACGATATTTATTTATTCTTTTGCCCACCAAAGGATTTAAACTTACTAGACTTTGGTTCAGTCGTATGATTACCAGAAAAAAGCACAACTTACCTGCAAAGTAATTTGACCTATTTATTTCACATTTGTATGATAATTTTGGAGAAAACCCAGTTATTGCATTGCGATTTTATTTTAATTAGCATTAGCTACTATCACGATTCAATTTTTTGTTATAACTTTATCATAATATTATCTCCTATGGATGTCATTATTTCCGTCGTATAATAGTATTTTATTATTTATTTATTAATCATAATTGGTGTGATTGAACCTTTACTGTTTGTTTAATTCCCCTAATAATATTATGTGCGCTTCATTATCCATACTATGCAAGATACATATTTTTTTTTTTATTATTTATTTACTAAATAAACTTCGTGCAAAAAGCATTATTTAGCATCTTCATAAAGTCTTTTAAAAAGTATATTTTTATAAAAAAAAAGATGAGAAAAACAGCATTTTAGAGCATGTTTATAACTCATTGACATAAATTAATAATTTGAAAAAAAAAACTTTATTCGTTTATTTTAGTAAACCGATTAAAACCGCATCTGGTTAATGTTAGTAATAAATTTATTTTACGCTATTTTTAAATCACAACCATGTGAAATATTAGAAGCAAAAATAAAAAAAAATACCTATGAATAAAATAATGTAAAATGCCGCAAGAATTTCTTTTAATTTTTTATTTAAATATTTTTATTTATATTTTTTATCCATTAAAACGCTGCACACTTCTGAAAAAAAAAAAAGAAAAAAAATTTCTCATTCCTATTTTCTGCTTTGTTTTTAATTAAAAAATTCTTTTCCTTATTCATTAGGTTCTTTAAATTTATAAACAAATTATAAATTCATTAATTCCACTGATTCGAAATTGCATTCAATTATTCCAACATTTTTTTCGTTCTTAGTTCGTATCACATTACATTGCAGTTCATGTATCAATGACAAACATTTTAATTGAGTCTTTGATAAATATAAAAACTAAAAGAACTCTGGTTGGTCCTTCTATTTCTTTTAAATAAAATTATTTTTGATTAAATAATATTTTATTTCTTGTTTATTTATTTTTACTACATTGAAATTTCGATTATCAGTTTAAAGCAAACAAGAAAACAACTAAAACTTTTCATTTTTGATATAATTCATAGGTGTTATTCTCAAAAGTTCAGTATCACACTCTTGGAAGGAGATATTCGTGTGATAGCTAAAATTCACAGTAGGTGTTATTTTCACAAGATAAGTAGAATAAACAATAAGACAACAATAGAGCATACGTTTAAGCCACGGTCTTGAAAGTTTATTTCTCAACAGAAGCAATTGTCAAAGATTAATGAATAGTTTGGAAATATTACTAGTTTAATAAATGTTCTTGGAATAATTTTCCTTATGATGATATTATTCGCTTACAGTGTTATTAAATTATGCTTAGCAATATACTGTCAATCCAATCAGCAACAACCAAAACGAAACTTGTAACTATCTTCAGATTCAAACAGGAGCATTTTAAATCAAATTAATGCAAATTCATTCTTTCTTATTATTTTAACAAACTCTCTACACTCGTTATTAACACAATAGGATTTAGGATATTTTTTATGTGGATTCAAAAATCTTATTTTTACCATTTTAAATTGCTTTTAAATGTCTGTTTATTTTATATGAAACAAGCAGACAAAATGTAAAAATATATAGCAAAAGTAATTTAAAATGACATGTGGCGCTAACTATGAATAAATAGATGTTTTTAACATATATCAATTTTTCTTAAATTTATTTTTATTTTTATAAACATTTTTTTTCAAATATTGTAACAAAAACATACATTTTTAATTGCAATGTATTTTTTCGATTATCATTAATATAATTAAAATTGGTTTATATTAATTTAAAATGTTCGTTTTTTTATATATCAAATTTTTTTTTTTGAAAAATTAAATAAAATAACTACCGCTACTAGATAAAATTATATTTTTTCATGTAAGGTGGCATGCAAAATTTCCTTATGTCATAATGACATTTAAAAATTTTTTATTTACCGCCTGTGATGCAAAAGTTTGTTATTGTTTATTGGAATACTGTGTTGTTTGTTTCTGATTAGCAATAATAATAATAAAATAAATTAAAAAATTAAGTAATTTATAAAATGTCTTTTACAAATAATAATGTTATACCTGATATTATTTATAAAACAAGTCCTGCACAAAAATTGGAGTTAAAAAATGCTGCACATAGAATTAAATTTGGTTCACCAAAATTACGTGATTTATTACGTGAGGTAAATTTATTTATGATTATAAAACATTTTTATTATTTGCAATAGCCAAAATTTTTATTTTTACTACAGAAATGTCGCATAAGATTAAAAGAATGCCGAGGTAAAGCATTTGACAATATGAGATTATTGTCACAAGAAGCAAAAGTTTGTGTTTTTTAGTTTTATTCGTGTTGGATTTATTGACAATAAAATAAATTCATATTTCAGGAAGAAGTAAATACTATATTAAGAGCGGAATTGGCGGAAATAGAGCATGATATTGAATTGCAAGATTTAATCTTTAACGAATTATTAGAGGAAAATTACGATTGGTTAGATTTAATGTAAAACGATATCATGAAATTTAAATAATTTTATTCTTTTTATAAATCAACAGGTTATATCAGGAATTGGAAGATGAAAACAATGCAATTGTCGAATTGAACGAATCGTTAACCGTGTTTTGTCCAATATGTGAAAAAAATATATTGAATATCGCAAATAATGTAATATATTGTAATTGCGGTTTCAATGCGGAATATAAATCAGGTTTACAACAATTTTACAATTTGTTAAATTGTGATATAATAAAACATTGTAATGAAAATACACTTGCCGCATGCCCTGAAAAATTACACTTTATTGCTGAACCGATTTTAAACAGTAAATTAATGACTTTAAGTTCTGTGTGTTTAAAATGTGAATATTTTTCCATGATATTGCCTTAAATTTGTATTGAATTATACTTTTGGAAATGAAATCTAATAAAAAATAATATTTTGTATTTATAAATGATTTGGTTTCTTTGTATTGAAATATTGAAAATATAGATGCCGGTATAGTATTAAACGCTGTCGCGCCTCTATTATTTCATAAGAGAATTGTATAAAATGTACCAAAAAGAACGTCATACAACAAACGTCACTTTTCTAGTGAACATCTGTAAAGTGAGTTGTGATATTGTTATGAAAAAAATAAATATTTTTGATTTAAATTCAATTTTATATAACATATTTGTAGTATTTAAGGAAAAAAGTGTATAATTTCTCTATTTAATATATAAATATTATTTATTTTCTTAATGTTTCTTATTACTTTTTTTTACTTCACAGTTATATAAGACAAAAGAAAAGAAGATAAAGTTTTTTAGTGTTTTCTGTTTTATTTTCTTTTAATTAATTTTTATTTATTTATTAGTATTTTTTTTTGGTGTTTAAGCGATTTAAGTATGTCTAGTAGACGATCCAGTTTTTGCTACATAACATTTATTTTAACTTGTATGTGCAATCGTTAATTTACTTATTTTCGAAAAGAAAAAATTAATGTGAAAAGTTCTTTTTTTTTTTATTGGTGCCTTTTGGTTATTAATTATATCTTATATGGAATATAACAAAAAAAATTGTGAAAAAATCATCTAATCTATGCTGTTCTAATTATAATTTTGTGCATTCATTTAGTTTTGTAGCTGTTTTAATTTCTTGTTCTTCGCAAATTGCAACAAAAGAAAAACTGCTGAAACGAAATTCTTTTTTTTTTTTGTTATTAATAAAAAGTAATAAAGAAGCGCAGCTCTAGAAAAATTTTTAAATAAAAATGACACAGACAATGTCATCGAATATTGATGAAGCGTCGACCAGCACCAGTGCTAATGGCACAACAATAAATCAAAATGCAAAACAAGGTGGAGGCGAATCAATACATTCTGGTCATTTTATGATATCACATTTTGACTCTGAGGCACAAGAGGATGATGATAATTATTTAGAAACAATAAATACTGCAACGAAACCAGAAGTAGAAACGAAAACTTATAATACAATAACAACAATACAACCTTATATACCACCAAACCACAGTAGAAACATTGAAACAAGCTTGGCTAATCTATTCAAATGTATGGAATTAGCATATAGGTATGTTTAATCAATTATTTTTAAAAGGAAATTACATATTTTCAGCTGTGACTTAAATCTTTTCATATTTAAATAGCATATTTTGACATTTCATTTCGAAGCGATAATTTCAGCTGAATAGCTGAATTGAAAAAAAAAGCAGAAAAACACTTTGCAATTTTGACTTTGTATTAAATGTTTTTATCATTAATGTGCCAGCGTTGATTTGATTTGTATTTTTCTTGCATTTTTATTTTTATTTTTTATTTATTATCATAATAAAAAGTTTATTTTTAAATTAATTATTTTATTTATTTATTTATTTAATTAATTAATACGTAATAATTTATTTATTTTTGTTTTATTTAATAATAATTAATCTAATCAATAAATAATTATGCAATATTTCTAATGACTTGTTGGTTTTAGGTTTTAGTTTTTTCTTTTATTTATGACAAAAAAAAAAACAAAATTACTTTTATTATTCCATTGAAAACTTTCACTTAAGCTTAAAGTTTTTTTTTTATTTATTTTAATAATTATTCAAAATTAATTAAAAAACTAAAGAAAAAATAAAAAACTGTTTATGAGATAAATTTGAAGTTTTGTTTGTTTAGTAAGAGGTTATCAGGTTTATCATATTATATACTTTATTGATAATAATATTTTTGTTGTTGTAATTTATTTATTTTTCTTCTTCTTGTTTGTGTCAATGTTACTTGTTGAATATGCTTTTAAATTGTAATATTATTATTTGTTTATCTTAGTTGAAAAAAACTGGGGTTAAGGATGAAAAATGTGGTATCTGAGTTTGTCTACTGTGAATTATAGGATTATATGGTATTGATAAGACATTGATACAACAACACATATCCAAAATGCAATTTGCAAAATATGTTTTTAATTTTTATTATAATCAACTAAATGCAAAAAACAAAATCTTATTTTGCTCCCGTTTTTACTATTATTAGTCAAAATCATAATAGTAAATGCAAAATAAAGTTTTTATTTTGTTTGATCTCAAAATCTAGATACTTGTTTACATTTTGTGTTTTTTTTTTTTTTATAACTTTTATGTTTAACAGAAAATGTTGTTTACATTTGGTTTTGTGTTGTTGGAATAAAAAATAGTGATACACAAATGTACCCATAGTAAACACTTATTTAAACGAAATAATTGAGACAGGTGTTAAAATAAATAGAAATTCATTTCGGTTTTTATGCGAATTTGTTTCTTATTTGCACCACCTCCACGTCACATAATAATATTAATTTTTTTTAATCAAATTGCATTATTTGTATACTCGGACGACACTAATTGAAATATTTATTAACCCATTTGATTCTAATTTTAAACTGAAATTTCTATAGAAATATGTGACACAAGAGAACATTTAATTAATCTAACAGTAGCTAGTCAACCTTTCAAATTGTATCAATCCTGAATCACAAGTAAAGTTTGTGTATTTTAGTTATAACTAATGATAGTTTACGAAGCACACCGATTAATTTAATATGTAATATACGTTTTAAACCTCAAGTATTTTGTATTGTAAACGCAAATGATTTTTTATAATAACTGATTTTTCAATATGTTATATTTACTTAAATGCTTAATACTTAAGTAATCACTTAATTATCTTATCATTTTATTTATTTTTTGCTTCTCTTATCGCATTAAGGAAAAGAAGTAGACGAAAAAGCTAAAAACTAAATTAATTTAAACAAATCTCTCATACAAGTATTTGTATATTAAAAAAAAAAAAAAAATTATAATTTATAGGCTGGTCTAATACTTCAAGTTTTTGCTATTTTTTTAACAGAGGATTTTATTTAATCTATAATATATCACAAACATTTTTTTCTTCCACTTAAAAAAAAAACTTAAATTTATTTACAATTTTACGTCATCAAGAGTTTTTTTTATTTATTTTATTATTACTTTTTTTTTTTTTGTAAATAATATTTTCGCTTTAATTTTTATTATTAATTTTTCTTCTCTTCTTTTTCTTTTTTTTTTTTTAAATTTATCTACAAAAAGAAAACATTTACAAATTTAAGTGTTAAAGGACAGAATAAATAAAATTTTCTATAAAAACGCAATAAAATTATTTATAGAGGTTTATTTTTGTTATTTTAAATAATTAATTAATTAATTAATTAAACCAAACAATAAATTTCATTTTTCTTTTTATTATTATTTTCTTTTTGTTTGTGTTGATAAATAATGGAATTTATTTTTTACTGATTAATATTTGCTGTTTCACCTTTCATTTTATTTTTCTTTATTTTTTGTTTATTTATTTACCGGTAATCAAAGTCCAAAATAATGTTTTTATTTTTTTTTAATTAATTGATTGTTTAAATATGTTAGTGTTCATAATTTTTGCACTACGCAATATTATAATTATATGGAACATACGTTTCATGTAATAAAACACGTGGTGTTTAAGCACTATCAAATTTAGAGGAAACATAATTGTTGACTATTTAACCAAAGTTAACCGTAATTAAGATTTTAATAGATTGTGCGCCCTTGATGAAGATAAAGAATTATTTTCTAGATAACCTAATAAGGGTAGTAATTTGTCTTCATTAATTTATTTAAATTTGAAGGAGCAATAAAACTAAGTGAAATTTCATATTATGAAAAATTAATCACAGTTATTTGTTATATCTGTGGTATGACTCTTTCGTAATTATAATATTGTCTTGAATAGAAAATTTCTTTGGATTAAAATTTTGAATTTTTCAGATTAATTATAAAATGTGTTTTCCTAATAATCATAAAGTTGTTAGTAATATATAATTATTACTTGCTGAAGCAAACAAGACATACGGAAAGAATTTGTATACATTTTTTTATTTTTGCAATAGAAAAATATTTAAATGTGCGCAGCTGATGTGGTAAAGTAAGGCATATGTTTGTAGGAAAGTACCATGTGTCATGGTAGGTGAAATGAAAAGGTCTCGGTATGAAACCACACATTCTCAGGTGAAGTTAAATGATCGGACTTGCTGTTTGAAATTTTTCGTATGATTATTTGAACCGAAAATTCAGCTTTGGTTTTTATATAAGCTAGTGGGGAATTTAAATTGCATTATAAATAAATTAAATTGGAAGAAGAAAAAGGACACAGTAATATATTAATTTGACAGTTTCACCTGTAATTTTGTCTATTCTCTGCCATCAGATATTGTACTATACTGTTAATAAATAACTTGTTTAAATTTTTGTCATTTTGTAATCAATTATTTGAGTTTTTATTTATTAAACGTCTGTTTTTTTTAATTACTATTTATTAGTTATTTATTGATGAAACTTTATAACACTTATTCTGTAATGTTGTTTTTTTTCTAGTTGTTTACGTTATTTATTATATGTATATTTATATATATTATTCAGTTACGTTGTAAAATAAAATTCTTTTTGCATGTAAAATATCTACTATGAAAAATAATGTTTTTGTTATGCTAGGCTAGATTATACTATAGATCTTTCCGGACTTTGTTCCTTTTTTATCAATTTTGTTATTCTATTATTAATTAAACTAAATAATTTATTAAATATTATTTATCAAAAATATGATTGATTTGTTTATTTATGATATTTTTTTAAACTAATATTACTTTCGATTACTACAAAGAAACACACAGCTGGGGTTTAATTAATCATCACATCATTTATCTGAAGCAGACACGAGCGATTTTTTTTTTGCGGGTTTTATTTGTTGTTCTCTAAAAAGTTGGTAAATTTTTATTATTATAGGGAAATTTGTATGCTTCACGTAAATTAATTTATTATTTATTACCATTTTCCAATATTGATTTTACTAACGTTATAAATAATCTCTAATTTTCAATATAAATAAAAAAAAACACAAAATAGGAAAATGATTAGTTACTGTCGCTAAATGCTTTCTTGGATAAATTACTTTATGTTACTGTTAATTAATTAGGCAAGTAATTAAACCTAATTAAGCTTGTTATATTTTAAATACGTTTACTATTTTATAATCTAAGTATTTGTTTATAAAGTATACAAATGTGCAACAATTTTGTTTATTATATATCAATTAGTGGAATAAAATTATCTTTTTTTTTGCCAGTTATTTTATACAATAAAGAAAAAACATTATTTTGCTGTGTAAATATTATTATATTTGCAGCATGGTTGATGTAATAATTATGTAGATAAATTTTATATTTTTTAACAAAGCACATATTTATCAAATGAATTATTTCCAAACCAGTAGTATGTGGTCTTATGTGCTTTACAGCGAACATTTTTACTTGTTTAACAAAACCGGTTTGATGTTTAAATTTAATAATTTCCGTTAGTAGCTTAAATAATTCTTTCAGATTTGTTTGTTTTTTTTTATCTTTAATGGTTCCTTTTTTTTTTTTATTAAATGATAAAATTAATTATTCAAATCATCATTTTATTGTATCGTTATCATATATGCATTTTTCAATTATATTACTATACGGAATTTTTTAAGCTCGGATAAAAAAAAAATGTAATTCATTGCTACAATGATAACATATAATATGAGTTTTCAGATATTTGGGAAGTTTTTTTTTGTTTTTAAATCATGAGTATTGAGTTTAAGATAACAATTGACTTTCTATAATTAGTTAATCACGTTTTAAGGCTTAATAAATGATTCTTATATACTCGCGTAAACAAAAATTAAGAAATAATGCCAATTATATTTGAGAATGTTAGTTTAAAATTATTTTTATTTAAAATTTTGTAAAAGATGCATTGATCAGATCCGCAAATATTTATGTTACAGTAAAATCTCACAAAACGCAATTTTTGAGAATCTTACTTTTATAAAAAGTTCCCAGACTAAAATATTAATGGTATATGGGAATTAATTTTAATCATTAATAGAATAATAACAAATAATTATAGAGTACAATTCTGAAATATCACAAATTCGTGTATGGTTTTGATTATGCATGAATACCACAAACCTAAAAATTATTTATTTTTGAGTTTTATTAATCGTTTGTGGAATAATTATAATATGTTATTGTTGTTATTTATAATCTACATAAACTTTATGTATGTATTTCCACTAACAATTAAGATGAAAAAATAAATTAATGTCAAGAAATAAAATCACGCACAGTTGGTCACTAAACTGGTGAACTAGTGTAAAAACTTTGAACTTGACCTATAAATCCGCCTGTAAAGCAGTAAAAAATTAAAAATTTAAATCTCGAAAGCAATTTATATTCTTTCCATTGAATCTGAGCTCTAAATTTTCCCGGTTCACATCCCTGTTTTAGATTTAAAATAATTAATATATTTCACCTAGATATAATTGTTGTGTATCTATTTACAAAGTGTAGAATTATAACAAGAAATGAGATAAAAACATTCTTTATAAATTGGAGAGAAAATCAGAATGTATTTGTCACATTGCACAATCGATATCATTAGTTGTTTATAGTAAAGTAATTATTTATGTATTTTACTAGTTGTTTGGTTTATATTATTTACTTCTAGTTGAATCTACTTAACCCAAATGTTTTTGCTACTTTTATTTGCGTTACCTACAATAATGTTCTTTTTACATATAATTTTTAATCACATACATTAATAACCGAATAGTAAATAACACGTTTCTGACAATTTGCCAAATTTTAATTAATTGTCCTGTTTATTTGTAAATGATATCATTATTATAATTATTTTTATAAATAAAATTGTATTTATTTTAAGGTAAAATATTTTTTTTTTTTTATTTTATAATAACCTAATTAATTTAGTTTAATTATTTACTTAAATATTATAATAGGATTAAAAATAAACAATCAGTGGTGACACTTTTTTAAAACAGTAGTTGTTGAATCACGAATATGCAACAGAATAATTGTTTGCTTATATAGGTCAGAAAACAAATTAAGAAAATGTATTGAATAGGGTTCGCATTAAATCTACTTTAAATAACTAGATTCTGAATGTTAGACTTTAGAACTACTATTGGAGGGTTATTTAAATAAATTAATGAACCGATTAATAAACATAATAGGCATTTAAGCATAAAAGTTCTTGTAGATAAAATGAATAGTTAAATAAATTTGTTATAGATTACATTTTGCTTAAATACAGTAAAAGATCTAATTGCTAATTTTTTCCCATTATTTTTATTTTGTTTGTGTTAGCGATATCGCATTCTAACTATTGTCATTAAAAAACTAATTAATATAATGCATCTAGGAATGTAAATAATTTGATCAATAGTTTCCTCAGCATATCTTATCATACATATATTTAACTATCTGAAAGTTTATGTATAAATACGGAATTTTTATGAAATATACAATCCGTTTAACATTTTGAAAAATTAAATAATTTGAAAAACATAAATATTATTACTCGGTTGTTGTTTATCTACTCACACATTATTATTATTATTATTATTGTTATTGACATTGGTGCTGCTGCTTTAAAAAACAAATAACACAATTAAACATATGTTTTTCTATGTTTAAATAATATTATTTCCTTTGATTGTTGTTACAGCAAAACTGTTGTTGTTGCTTATATTTGAAATGATTAATTAAGTAAATATTGTAAAACAAACAAAACTACTAAAAGAAAATTAAATATTTTTATTTTATTTTATTCTTAAATGATTTGACATTTAATTGTATATTTGTGCCGCAGCTCGAATTTATATCTTAATTGTTCGTTCGATTCGTTTATTATTATTTTAAATTAAATTGTTTATATATCTGGAAATAAGTACTATTAACATTTTATTATTTTTATAATAAAAATTACCATGAAATCATGATGCACATATATTATTTTCAATATAGAAATTATTTTATTTTTTTTAATTAGAAATTATTTATGCTTCTTCACAATGTTTGCTGCATTCAAAGAAAAACTTATTTTTACTTTATTACTTATCTATTTAATGTATTCTCTTGATCACTTATATCACTTTTTCGTTTACTATTAAAAAATATATAGAGAAGATGCTGCAACAGGATACGCTTAAAGTTATATTTATTTGATTAGTTTATTAAAACAAAAAGTGTCACTTGAGTGTCACACAAATTCTGTCATTAGAATATTAATCATGTTAATAATATAAAATAAAAAAGATTTATTATAACATTTGACAAAAACTGATAAATTTATTATTACCAATCAATATTATTATTAATGTTATTCATGTGATTGTAAATTGAGCTTCTGGAATTGAAAATCTATGAATATGGTACAGTGTGAAAAAATAATAATGAGTGGTGGTACATTGGGCTTAAAAAAATAAAAATGTATAAAGATATATTTTATCTTCTTAATCAAGATTTGTATTTTCTGATAACCTCATAACTTATAAATTTATTTTGAAAAAAAAAATGCTAATAAATAATAATAAAAATTATTTGACATTAATGTTGATTGATATTCCTTAAGTAAAAAATTATAATATGTAATAAAGAATCAGATAATTTCCATCGAGGATAATCATTAAAATATTTTTAAAATCCATCAATAATTCAATAAAAATCATTATCATATTTAATAATGATTTATTAGACCTTAATGTTTCTTTGATTCTTATTTTGATTATAATTTTTTTTTTTTTTTTATTGTTGATAATATTTTGATTTTTATTTTTATTGTCTAATTGAAACAATTTGATTATTGATTAAAACCATTACTTGTCTATAATATAATAATAATAATATTTAAATGTTATATTAATTGTCAGTATTTTTATTTATTAGTTTTATTTTTTAATTGATTATATATGAACTAATCGTGTCGCAATTAATGATAAGGGAAGTTGAGCGTAATCCTTAAATGTGAATAGTATGAGTCGTTAAACACTTACATAATTAATAAACAATAATAGCTTTGAACCATGATGATAACGTCATCGAAACCATTTACGTTTTTGCAGGAGTTGCATAATAAAATAGTTTTTTCATAGGTTTTCACTTGCGAAAGAATTGAATTTAAGATGCAATACCTTAGTCATTCGCAACAAGTATTATCGCAACTTTATTTAAGATCTTGGTCATTAAATATCCTTTAATTCCAACAACATTGAATAAACAAAACATGGAACACCAAAGTGAAAATCATTCATTATATATGTTCGACATAAAAAGACCATTTAAACCCATTTTTAATATTTAAAAGAAATGTTCTTATATTGATAATAAATACTCATTTATGCTGTAACTATTATTTGTTTATAATATGATCTTAAACTATTATTAGGTATACTTTATAATTCTTAAACATGTCAATCCTAAACTTTAAAAAATATTAACTCAAAATAATCCATTGACTCCAAACTCACTATATTTTGTTGTCAGTTACATCGCTTACTTGACATCATACCTTATTATATTGTGATATTGGTTCTTATGTAATTTTTGTTACAATCATGTTAAACTATACGATTATACAACAGATTATTGAGTATAATAGGTAATTGGTAATGACACTTATTAATTGTAATATAAAAAATATTTTAAGAATTAGTCCACTTGTAGGCGTATATGAAAATGGTAAAAAAAACCCAGCTTATTAGCCTTTTTTGATTAACCAGTAAATCGTTTCGTTTTGATTATACAATTTTTTTTGTATTTTTAATAACAAAAAAAAAAAAACAAATTCCAAATATTACCTATAAAAATAAACAATAACATAATATGTAATATATACAAATTATCGCGTTATTGTTATTGGCAGTAGCTATTAGCGCGCGATGTTTATTTTTTTTTTTATGTTTTTTTTTCTTCAGTTTCTTCATTGAAGGCTCGTCTGTTTATAAAATTTTATTGCTGTTTTATTTTATACAATTTTATAAATATTTATTATTTCATTATTTGATATTTATCTTTTAAATAATCTTCCTCTTCTTTTTTTTTAATATTAATTGATGAATTAATAAATTAATAAAAAAAAATTTTTTTTGAATTGTGATGGTTGTTGTTACACTTAATTTTTTTTTTTTGCTTTTTTAATTTTTATCAAGAGTTTTTTCTAGCTTTTTCTTTTTTTTTTTTTGCTTTTTGCTGATTGTTCAATTATCATAGTTAATTTGATTTTTATTTATTTTTTTTTGCTATTAACTAATGTCAAATATTAAGTAACGTCACTATAAAGTTTTACAGTCTTCAGATTTTTTTATATATATATTATATAAAAAAATGTTAGTTTGATTTAGGATTTTTATGTTCTAAAGCACTGTCATATTTGACTCTTTCTAATATTATTGGTGTTATTTAATATTTAAAGTATAAATAATAATCATTAATTAAAAACATAATTGACATGACAACAGGAAGCATTAATTTTCAGTGAAACCAGTTGTTGTTATGTGAACAAAGATTTATTTACGTAATTTCAGTGATATATTAATCTTGGACTAATGACCTATACTACACATAATTAAATATTATCCAATAATAGTGATTATTAAATAACAAAAATTTTATCTTTTTTTTAATAAAATTATGTTTTTAACAATCGATTCTTTGTGTATTGCATTTAAAAAAAATATATTTTAAGCAAATAATAAAATGTGAAAACAACAACAAATAAAAAATCTGGTATTTAGCTGCATATTAACAATTAAATATCGATGTCAGTTCGATTAAGTAATTTCAAAAATTGAATGAAAAATTAAATTAAATTAATTAACACATTCTGAGTTTTGTTATGTTTTTTTTTCTTGTTTAATTCGTTATGTTTGTACGCGACACATTAAGAAGCAGATAAATATTCTTTAAAAAATAAAATTTATTATTAAATTTATGTTAATGAATGTTTGTAACGTTTTTAACGGATTTGTTATTATTAGTGTGAATACGCATGTTTTTGTTATGCAATGTTGTTTAATGTCTGGCTTCAAATATTTAATTAATGTACATAAAGTGACACATTTTCTGCGTGTAATTATTTTTAGCTGCTAATTTTTTTATTAAAAAGAAATGTCAGTTTTACAAATGTCAAATGTAATTCTCTACAACGGTTTTTAAATAAAGCCTAGGTTATAGAATTTAGAAATTAGCTTTTCGGCTACTAATAAATATCATTATTCAAGGTTTTATTAAATTTATTAAAGCTCATTTTAAGATAATGATGTTGTTATCATCATATCTTTTCAAAAGCACGTTACTATCCGTAGAAAAATAAACTTTGTTGAGTATTATATTCCGAAAAAATAATTTTTACATAAAGCCACTGTTAATATGTTTGGATAATCCTAATCCATAACTTTTGTTTTGTGCCTAAAATTTCGAAATATTGACATTAAATCAATCATAATTGCTCAAATTGTCCGTCTTATTTATGATAGGTTCATATATCAATATCAAAAAAAAAAAAAACAAAACAAAACCAATAAAAAAATATAAAGAAAGAAAGAAGAAGAATTTTAAATTGTTTCATCTAAATTTCCTAATAAATATTTATCAACATTAATTTTATTTAATTACACACGAAAAGTACTAAACAGAAAATACATTTTTATGATAAAAATTATAAATTGTTTTATCACTGGTTTATGGTGATTGCTATTTAAAGACAAGAAGTCTTATTGGTTTTATTATTATTATTATTGTTTAATTATTTGTAATTTATAACTAATATTATTTATTCGTGTCTAAAGATTGTTATCAAGTTTTTTTATGATAGCGGTATGTCTTAATTTTATAAAAACTATTAATAACAAATATATGGTTTTAATTAAATTACTAACTATTGATACTCTCGTTATTAAACATTATTTATTAATGGATTATAAATTTTAAATTTAATTTTAATTTTAAATTAAGCTTTTAATGTGACATCAAATTGATTTTTTTTTTTTTTTGTTATTTAATTTATTGAAACTAAAATATAATATTTTATGTTATTGGACGACTTAATAATAAAATTTATTTTTATCAGAGGGGTTTTTGTGATATATAATTTATTGTGGTTTTCTTAATCTATTGACTATATTTTAACTTTTCAATTTATAAATAATTTGATTGAAATTGTCAAAATTAAATTTATAACATGCGATTTATTAATTATTATTTTAGTTATATATATTTTTGGCAATTTAAGTCACCACCTCATAAAGTAATAATGAAATCTACAAGGTTAAAATTTAAGAACGGGATATAAATTTAATCAAAATTGTCTATTAATATTTATATGTTAAAAATAATTTTTTGACGTGGGCGACGACAGTAGCTGCATTGCAATTGCAGCAAAGTATTAGTTTTAAATGATTTATTTAAAATTATTTGAACGATTTACCTAAAAAAAATTTTCAACAAAATAATTTTATTTTATTTTAATTACAATGCTGCCTATTTTAGCAATTTGCCTTAAAAATTTTAAGTAATCTGTGTATAAATGAAATAAAATAGCAAATCAACTAGTTTAGGCACACAACTGTGTTAAGTAATTGTTGGAAAGATATGTAAAAAAAAAAATTGTTAGTTTAAAATTAGAATTATGTGATGGGCGCGCTTCTAAAATAAATAATTACAAAATAATAATAAATTCTGTTTATCGATATACATACATTAACGATTCTTCTTTTGAACGGAAACGTTATATACGTAACTACTACATTGTACTACAAGATATTTAAAAGATATATAAATGAATGATAATTTCATATACAAAGATAAAAATTAGGATATGTTGATTTTCCATTGGAAATCTTGTATTGATTTGTACTTATCTGGTATCGATACCACCTTTTCTTTATTAAACCGTTGTAAAACTTTTTTTTTATATCTAGATGACTAGAAGGAATTTTGTCACATTAAAACCGACGTCAAACAAATACAAATACAAAGTGTACATTTTTTTTATTGTAGCATCGTTAAAAGTTTAAATTAAAATACAAATAAATTTTTGTAACAATTTTTATTTTCTTGTTTCATTAAAAATAAGCCAAAGAAACGAGCCTCCCAACAAAAAAAAAATTTTTAATTCTTTCTTTATTATTGCTTCATCTTTTTTTAACATAACATTGATTTTTTATTTTTATAATAATTATAATTCTGGTTGAAATAAGTTTTATTTATTTTTCCTTTTACTTTTACAAATTCATTTCATACAACAATAACAAAAACGAATAATGTTTTAAATTTATTTACTTTACATAATTTGTGTTTATTTATATAAATATATTTTTATTTATTTATTTTATTTATTATTTTTTTGTTAAACATTCGCTTCGTGGTTTTTTTTTCCTGAAAACATTAAAAATCATTAGGTATTTGTCATCGGGTTTTATTATTCAAAAAAAATATAAATTTAAAATTTGTTTGTTATTTTGCCAAAAATTGTTTTTTTTTTTTTTTTTTTTAATTAATTTTGCTTTGCTTTTTGTAAGTAAAACAGACAAAAAAAGCAAAAATTATTGATTTTTATTAATGTTTTGATATTTATCTTCAAAAATTAAATGAAAATAATGTCACTCTCAATAAAATTCTCACAAAACACATTTTTACAATATTTTATCCACTTTGCAGTAGTTTTCTTTCAAGTGTTTTTTATAAATATTTTTTTATTTATTTATTTATTTACTGTGAACTTGACCTTTATAACCCACTTTTTTAAGTGAAATTTTATTTATTATATTTTTATTTAAAATATTCTAGTTATTAGTTATTAGGAAGTAAGTTGTGCTTAGTAAAAATTATTTTACGAATTATATTTACTTGCATAATTAACATAAATTATTGTAATCTTCTAATAATTTTTCTATTCTATTTCATTTACAAAAGTTATTATTAATTAAATTAATATAATTTCAAGAATTGTTGCTATATTACTATCTACGCCATATATTATTGCTAATTAATTATTGGTATTGTCTGTTAACGTAAGTGAAGCCAATGAATTTCATTAACTGATCATATCGTTATATAATTTTCTAACGGCTAATGCATAGGAAATTTTAGGAAATAAACATCCAATTTCACTTGTTGCATCTGTTTGTGAAACAACCGTTTTTTTTTTTTACTTTGGTTTGGCATGTTAAGCATTTTTATGCGAAGCAATCAAGCAACTACGTCTAATTAAAAATATAAAAAAGAATCTAAAACTGCCGAATACAATCAGATCGAATTATTAGATATTTAAATTGTTTTGTAAATTTTCCATTATTTCTAATTTCATCTGGAAACAAAATCCATGACATTATCATTTACGGATTTTATATATAATTTGATATTCTGACTCGTATGAGCGAAAAACATTTTTTTTTTTCATCTAAATTTGATTTGTTTGAAATAAAAACATATTCGTTCGGCAAATAATGCGAGGAAAATCTATTTTTAATTAATTTTTTTTTATTTTTGTTTGAGAAAAATAATCTTATTTTCTTACTTTTTGTAAATAAGAAAATTACAACACTTTTAATAATAATAATAAAATAAGATGAAATTAAATTAATTTTATAATGAAAATGTGTATAGTTATTATTGTAAGAATTTAGTCATATTTTTGATGCTGCTGTTTTTCTTGGTATCTTTTTTCATTAAAATTTTATCTGGTTCAGGAATTTTTATTATTTTTTGTTGATTTATTTTCTTATTATTCGGCTACTATTTAACTTATTTAGTTATTATTTTGGAATGTTGTTCTGAATTTAAGAGAGTACATATAACCTGCATTAAAGCAAGACCAAAGACTAGATTTAAAGTCAATTAAGGTGTTACATCTGGTGGCATAAGAATCTAGTGTATGAATTAGTTTATATCACTGTATAGATTTTATATTGTATATTACACACTATGTTTAAGAAGTTGATTAATAAAAAACAATATATATATATATAGTTTGCAAATAATTTTTGTTTTCTAAAAACGCATTTTTTTTCGCTTATTATAATTTTATTTTTAAAATTTTATAAAAATTATCCGTAATAATATTTGTTTTCAATTTATTTTGCAGTCAAAAATTATCATCGCCCAAATGGAATCATTTCAAAGGAATTCGTTTACGTTGGAAGGATAAAATTCGTTTAAATAATTTAATATGGCGTTGCTGGCATATGCAGTGTAAGTTTTATCTTTTAAATATCTTAGTATAGAAAATGTAAAAAAATGTATTAACGATATTCCGCGCTTTTTCATGGTGTAACTTTAATAAATTTATTAAGATAAAAAATTATTATTATACATAATATAATATAATAAATAAAAAAAAGAACAAACAAACAAACCAACCAAAAAAAAATCATTTAATTAAAATATAATTGTTTAAAGCAATTAAAAGTGACTATGGAAAAAACTTTAATTGCTTGTAATGGTTGTAGCTTTATATTTTATCTAATTTAATAAAAAAGAAAAACAAAATTCTGCTTAATATAAGATAAGGAAATGTCTGAGGTTTTTTTTCTATTGTACAAGATAAGAATAATTTTTTTTTTTTTTGCTTATTAAAGTCGAGTAAAAATTTTTTTGCTGTTTTCATGATTATTATTTTTTTTTTTTTTAAACACATTGTTGTTAAGTAAATAAATAGTAAAAGGTAATAATAATTTTATATATATTTCATAATATTTAGTTCAGTAATGTACTTCACTTAGCGTTAGCATGATGTGCGGATACGGGATATGCGGAAATATAAATTCGATTTATAGTAAATTACGGGCATTTTAAACAATATAGATTTGTGGCGATTTCATAAATTGTTATTGGTGGAAATTTATTTAATAAAAGGAACTAGCCAATCATAATTTTAGAAATCGATGCATTCTTATTAATCTGCAATAATATTCAATTTCGTCTAGCATACGAGCCTTTAATTAATTGAAGATCGTGGATTACAATACCAATATTGGTCAAAAATAAAAATAACATATTTATAGTTAGACATTTACAAATAAATATAATATGGGCGCGAAAATTCGCAATCGCGATTCATAAGTGTTATGCTAAGATAAGCGGATTTCATTTTTGCGATTCTGGGTGGTATCACTTAGTAAATCTTGTACTCAATGCACTAAATATTTGAAAAAGGTGTGTTTAAGCTAAGTTTTTTTTTTTTTACATTTATTTTCTAAATCAAAAAGCTTACAAATACATTTCTTTTGCGCTAATAAAAAGAATAAGAAAAAGACAAGACAAAAAATATCACGAGACTTGAAAATATTATAAAATGATAACTGATAAGACCGAAAAAAAAAATTGTAATTTAATGCGCTAATAAAATAATCTAAAAAAAAATTTGTTTTTATTATATTATTTCTGATTGAAACAAAAGAACAGCCAACCATAGGAAAAAACGAAGATAGCTTGTAAAAAAAAGCCCATAAATAACAAATTTTTAACGTGTAATTCGTCAGTAGCAAAGTTGTATTTTTAGTACTCAAACGTTTTAGTATATTTTGTTCTAAAATTTATTATTATTTTTTTTTTTTTCGTTCATCAGCACGTTTTGTTTATTTATTTTTTGCACTTAATTAAAACAGTAATTTCCTGCTTATTTATTGTTTTTTATTTATTATTATTTTTTTTTTTTTTTGAATTAATTTTCATTTTTTAATAAAGTTTTATTTATAAAATAAAAAAATAATAATAATCCACAATGTAGTAAACTGATTTATAAGTGATTTTACATTGAAGACTTGGTTAGACACTAGTTGTGTCATAATGAGTTAAATATTTTTTTTTTTTTGTTTTCTTAATTTCAAATTATAATTTAGTTTAAAAAAGAAAACAATTGAACTGTGCAAAAGTGGTGGTGGTGGTTGTTCTTAGTGACTATTATTTTTAATGACTTAATTAATTTGTGATTAAATTGAATTAAAATTTATTGAAAAAAAAAACGACTACTATTAAGCAAAAAAAAAAACCAAATTTAATTAAATTACCAAAAATAATTTAAAATTTTTCCCTTGTGCATAAAATGCTTAAAATACTTCCTAATTATTGCGTTCTAAGACGCACTCGTTACAAGAATGCAAAAATTATTATTCGTTTAGATTAAGTTTTGTGCGTTTTAGTTTTATTGTGTTTTACGTTGTAAAAGAGATTTTAATTTATTTAATTAATTAATTTAAAAAAAAATAAAAATTAATTATTAAAAACAAAAAAGTATTATGAAAATTGTACTAATTTTAAGTGTAATGAAAAAAGCCAAAGAAAAGAAAAACTTTATTAAAGTAATTTAGTTTATTCTATGTTTAGTAACTAAATTTTCCTTAATTAATTATTTTAATTGTTATTTTCTTCTTCGTTTAGTTATTATGAAAAATAAAATGCCCGCATGTCAATTTGCTTCACCTTTAGACGTTGATATACACAATAAACCAGAGGTAAGAATTTTTTTTTTTAATTTAATTTTCTCTAAAATATTATTAATTAAATTTATAAATAAAGATGTTTATATAATTTATCCTTTTATTATTTAAAGACAGTTGTATTAGAGGGCAAATATTGGAAACGGCAACACCAAGTTATTGTATCAGAATATAAGAAATGGAGAAAATTTTATTCAAATCGTAAATTTGGGAACCTACCAACCATAGACAGTGTAAGTTTCTTTAATATATTATTTACAAAATGTTTTTCTTTATAAAGTGTTTTATACAATTTATCTGTATTCCTATCTTAACTATTTATTATATTAAAATTTTTAATAACAAAACATCGTTCAACAAAATGTACCAGAGAATATTTTATCCTTAGTCTTCCATGTATAATTGGTCATGCCAATTGGAATTGTTTTGTAATGCGTAATGTGATTAGTTGCAAAACTGCGTTAAATATATTTCAACCAATCATAACTATTGAAATCGACTCAATTTATGAGTATAGCGATATTAAATTTCGTCAATCAAATGAATGTAAATTACGTCAAGAACTCATGCGCACAAATTATAATCACAAATAATTGTTAAAAATAAAAAAAAATAAAAAGGTATTTCAATCAACGTCTGGAATATTCACTGGATTTTAATGAAACGATTATAATACATTTAATAATTGATAACCAGACAATACAACTCTATTAATTTTATTTTAATTTATTTTTTTTATTATTGAATTACAACAATAAAGTTAGACTAATAATAATAATAATAATAATCAATCAATCAATATTATATTAATATTCTTATTAACTAAATAACCCAATATTTGGCTAATTAATCTATTTTAACATAATTTTATTTTTCTTTAATCCATCATTTATTTGATCATTTAGAGTTTAGAAATATTTTGTGTAAATTTCTATGATAAATTTATTATAATTATCAATCTTCTCTATCTATCTTTATATATTTGTTAACAAAATACAAAAAAAAATCAACTTAAATAAATATTTGTAGTGTGTACCCTCTTATCAGTTTTTTTTTTAATTTTTTTTCGTTAAGATTAGACATTTTCTTCTGCTTTAACTTTTTTTTCTTAGCTTTTCTATTCAAATTAAAACGTAAAAGCAACAATATTTTCATTGGTGCGTAACCAATTAATTAATTAATTATTACTGTGCATACACGATATTATAACTTTAGGCTCATGTTAACACTTTTTTTTAGTCCAAGATAATATAAAGCTAAAAGTATGAATGATGCTTTTAAAATTCATGTGAAAGCTGATAGTATAATTATAAATTTTAAAATTTGTTTTTGTCAGATTTCTTAAATTTAATTTAATCATATCGATATAAATATATTAAATAATATTTATTTTATATCATCAATATTGATTAAAATACTACAATAAGTGCTGCTTAGATAATTCAATAGTCAAAGATAACAAATCAATTTCAGTTTTTCCCATGAATTTTAATTATTTACAGAATCTCAATTATCATTTAAATGGAGACTTTTATCCTATTTATCCTTCCTTTGCCATTGGTTTTGATTTTGAATTAATATCTGTTGATGATTATTATTATAACATATATAATAATATGCTGACCGTTATGGATGTAGGTCAATTGATAACGTTGCCGTTCTATTTTATTTTTATGGTTTATTAGTTTATAGTGTTTATTTTTGGTTAGATATTTAATTGTACATACGTAGAGCGTTTTTTGTTTGCTATTTAATAATTTCCTATTTATTTATAGCACACGTTATGACATATAAAACAATTAAATTCATCATCATCTTCTTCTTCTTTTATTTTGTGTTTAATAATGTGCGTTATCTTTAATTGTTTTACAGTAAATATGATTAAAATAAATTTAGATTTTATTTACTTTTTCTAATTCTCTAAATTGTATAAAAATTAGAATGGTTGTAAAGATGCCAGTAAATACCTGCGTTGTTGTTAATAAAAAGAAACTTTTTTAATTAATTATTTATATTTAAGTATGCATATATTCATTTACCATGAACAATAATGTGTTATCGATTGTAAAAAATTTAGCAGCGGTGATTTTTTTACTTCTAGTTAAATTAATAATTAATAATTTATTTATCTACAAAAAGAAAAAGAAAAAAAAAACGAATTAATAAAAATTTATTTTAAAATCAAAAAGAATGGAATTTTGTAAAATTAATTACATGGAAAAAAAAAGTTATCACAATACTTACATAATTTAATAGATAATTAGAATTTTTATTAAATAACTGATTTGAATCAATATTCCGTTTTATAATTGCAATAGTATTGCCAATCTATAATAAGAAAAAGAAGAAAAAATAAATTCATTATGCTTAGTTATTGATTTGTTTTTTAATATGCACATAGAACATTGATTATTATTTTTGCTGCTTTTTTATGATTGCAATTTATTTAGTTATATATTATTAAATTAAGAGCTTTTAAAATAGAATTTTAAAATTATTGTATAAAGTAAATTAAACGTTCGCATTTATATACAAATTTAATGTGATTATTGCATGTTTTGTTAATATAATATTTACTGTTGAAATATAGTGAAATTTGTTATCATAATTGAATAGTCGTATGAAAGCTTCAGAGTTTCACGTTGTTGCAGTCTTATCACGTTAACAATTTCTTAAGTTGATAATAAAATATTTTAATAAAATAATTACCTCTATTGTAGTTAAATGACAACTAATTGTTAATAATAAAATAACACCAACAAGTGGTAATACCCATAATATAATCAGTATTATATATAGAATAAAACTATTTTCGTATTTTTCATATAAATCGTAATAACTCATATCGTAAAGAAACCAATAAGTAACATAAAACTGTCCTGTTATTATGATAATTGATGTCATTATATTAACATATAAATAAAATCCAAATGTTTTATTAATTGTATATATATTTAAACATAATTTATTATAAATAAAAATTATTTCTATTAATTTACATCGTAGTAAATTCTTTTTATTTCTTGAATAAAAACCGTATAAACCAAAGAAGAACTCACTTAAATTTTGATTAATTATTTGAAAAAATTGTTTATTTAAAATAACAATTATAATAATGTAAATATAATAATAACAATTAATTAATATTGTATAAAAGTATATAAAGGACATAAGTATATAATAAGCATAATTCATGTTGTGTTTCATTCGAATAAAAAAGATTGAACAAAATATCAATAAGTAATAAAATAGTATAAAAATCAAAAGAAACTTATAGAAGAAAAATATTTTCAAAAATTTATTGTTGAATTTCTCATTAATATTATAATGTTTAATCGTAATAATATTGCCTAGTAGATTTTTAATTAAATTTTCATGATTTTTATACGTAAATAAATTACATAATAAATGTGTTATAAATGATATAAGGGAGCTTGTAGTGTTTGTTATTATAACTAATACATTTATTGAACCCGTTCCATGTACTATATTGTCATCGGAATCAATAACTTTTATTGATAATAGTAATCCAAGAACAACAAGTAATATATAAAAGCAAATTAATTTTAAAAAATATAATTTAATATTCTTATTTAATTGTACATCGAAATTATTATCTCGTATTAATATTTTGTATGGTATTATGTTTAAATAATAATTTATATTTATTAAAGTTAGTAATTGTTTGCACATTTTGTTGTATTGACACTAAAACACTTGTGGTGCGATGCTGGTTGTTTACAACTGGTTGGTACACTAAACAAGACTAACATTAGTTTTCTTTTTTTTTGCAAATATCCATTAACGTTAAATTAATTAGCTTGAAGTAATTTTTTTTTTAATTTATTTAAAATCTATTTATTCAATATTTATTATTAATTTAATTGATTAATTGCAATTTGTTTCTTTATTTTTATTTCACTATTTATATTGTGGTTGTGTCTATTAAAATTTTACCTTATGTACTTGTGTTTGTTATTTACCTCTTTACTAGTCGAATGGCACAAAGTAGTTAATACACTCATTAAGATAATAAGTGGTATTATCCATAATATGTCTCCCACAACATATATGATTAGCTCAAATGTTAATTTGTAATTTAAACTGTCATAGACTAACCAATAAAACATATAAACTTGACTCGTTGTCAGCATAATCGATGTTGTTATATTCCATAACAGATAAAAACCAAATGTAGCATTTATTAAATATAAATTCTCATATAATTTGTTATAAAGCATAATTATTTCAATTAATTGTCTTCTTATTACATATTTATTTTTAAAATAAATATTAAAATCTTTTAAATAATTATTTAAAATTTGAAAGT
This sequence comes from Ptychoptera albimana, assembly GCA_961205885.1. Lineage (NCBI taxonomy): Eukaryota > Metazoa > Arthropoda > Insecta > Diptera > Ptychopteridae > Ptychoptera > Ptychoptera albimana. The sequence goes on from OY540801.1 coordinate 25,597,395, forward strand.
AATAACGATAAATGAAAATAATTATTGTAATATAATATATATAATTACAATGAACTAAGATGATACAATAGTACGTAACTGTCATCAAGATATTAATATAATTATATCTATTTAAATATAAAAATAAATACATTATTAATATAAGTGTATAATAGAGAAGAATTAAAAGGAAAAATAAAATGTAAACGTTTGCAAATAAATCCATATCCTTTTTGATATTTATAACGAAATATTGTTCAAATATGATTTTATTAGCAAGAAGATTTTGAATTAATTTTATATGTTTTTCGTATAATAATAAATTGCACAATAACACTTGAAATAATGATAAAAGTGTACTGAAACCGTCCATTATAGAGGCTAATATTGATATACTGCCAGTTTCCATGACAATATAATCCTCTAAATGCATGGTACTTATTGTTATTAATAATGTTGCCACTTCAAAAGATACAATTAAACAAATTAACAAAAAGAAATACACATTCTTATTCTTGTATAGTTTTATAATCAACGTATTATCGATAATAATAATTTTATACGGTATTATGGTTAAATAATAATTTATGTTTACAAATAAGTTTAATTTATTCCACATGATGACTGCTTAACGATGATCACTTCGATACTAATGTGATTTTAGTAATTTTCACCTATTTTTTTTTTCTTTTAATCAATAATTTATGAATTATTTATGAGATTTTTTTTATTATTAAATATTTATAATATTAATATTTCTTTAGTAATATTGTAATTAAATATATTATACTTGTTTGTTGAATGTTGATATAATGTTTGTTTACATTATAAATTTATTAATTAATAATTAGCAATTCCTTCGTTAGAATTATTCCTACAGGAAACAAGATTTTTGTGTGTTAGCATATTGTGGCGTTGAAGTTACCATTTCTGTAATTTTCTATCTTTTATAGAATAAAAATAATAAATAATAAAATATTACATTAATAATTAAACTGTTGTATGCTTGTAAATGGAAAAAATCTTAGTTGTGACTTAGTTAATGAAATATTATTACTACTGCTTATAGATTACGAACCTGGTTTTTGTTTAGTTAAAAGTAAAATAAAACAAATAAGTGATGAATAGTTGATGACACACCAAGAACATACTTTATCTGTTGATAAATAATTGATAATAGTATATTATCGTTTTATTTTCTTTTTTTTATAATTTAATTACAGATATCAGATAGTGTGGAATCATATAATAATTATATTAATTCTATTACGAAAGAGGAATTAATTTTCACAAGTGAATTATTAATACGATCAATAGGAAGTTGGAATTTTCCCGATTCAAGAGAAATATGTAATAATTCAATTCAGTTATTCCTTTTTTCTTTAATTTATTTAATTTTAACTTATATATATGTATTTATTTTAGCGCGAGGAGTTGGCCGAGCTGATTTTATTCAACCAAGTCTAGGATCATTAGAGCCAACAACACTAGAGAGTATGGATGTATTTGATCCATATTATGCAAGAAGTTTACCACCAGTACCTGAAGAGGAGTCTGAGGAATTATTCAAATCATGTGGATGGTTTGATTCAACAGAAATAGGAAATAATCAATCAATAATTGAATCTTTCGCATCGGACGTAACATCAAATGATAGTGGTAGCTTAATTGGTGTCGATAACCCGACAACACAGCATATTCCTGCGATACTAAGAAATAATTTAATTAATAATAATAATAGTCATAATAATAATTTAAGTAATATTAATAATAATACGTTAATTAATACTAATAATAATAGTACAGGACAAATTCAATATACCGCTGAAATATTTATACAAGAAATGAATTCGCCTGTACAATCACCACCACCACAACAGCAATCTATTTTAAATCAACAACTGCCGCTTGATAATTCAACATCAATGTGTATTGATCCTAATTTAATGCAACAACAACAATCGCAGCATCATGTATCATTTCCATCAAATAGTACATCTGATGTACATTATGATCATGATTTATCAACACAAAATAAACAACAACAACAACAGGTGCTTTCAGTGAATAAAGCGCATGATTATGGTATTAAAGGAAAATTTACCCGTTCAAATTTTCGTCATATTGGGTAATTTAATATTTTGTGATAAATTATTGTAATTTTTTTTAAAAAATAAAAAATCTTTCTTAATTATTTTCTGAAGGCGACGTGATACACAAATTTATGATAAAACACCACCAACACCACATCAAACAATTATTTACAAGCAAGTTATGGAACAACAGCAACAATTACGTCAACAACAACAACATCAGCAACAACAGCAACAGCAAGTTCAAGTAAATGCAATAAATGATACAACAGCATATCCACTTTTCTCAACAATTAGCAATTTATTACCATCAACGTTACAACACACATCACCTATACAAACAACAACAAATAATTATAATGCAAATAGCAACCACAACAACAATCATTACATAATTGACGCAATGCAACAACAGCATCAAATAAATAATGCAGCAAATTTACAATTACAAAATATGAATTTAATTACTGGTAATTTAGTATCATCAACCAATAGTAACATAAATAATAATCATCAGCAACAACAAAAATCTATATCGCCAATGATTAATACAATAAAAACGGAGCAAACACAATCTAATAATAATAATAATAATAATAATAATAATATTAAACAAGAAGTTTATAATTTAGCAAATAATTATCAAAACACACAACAACAACAAAATATCACTTATAATACCTATTTAACACAACAACAACGACAACAACAACAACAACAACAACAACAACAACAACAGCAGCAGCAGCAGCAACAACAATTTAATATTGTTCAACAACAACAAAATAATTCTGCACAATTTAGTTAGTTTGTTTGTTTATTAATTGGTTTACTGAAAATTAATTGATTACAAAATTTTTTTTTTAGATTATAGACAAACAATGCAACTCCCATCACCACCTGGTCTTATTAGTACTTGTATAGGTGATCAGCAACAAGTTGACCAACAACAACAACAGCAGCAAACCAAAGAAATGATACGTTCACAAAGTTTACCAATAAATGCAACACTACAGCAATTACCATATAAAGATGAAACCTTTGCAAAACCAAAATATCAAGCAAAAAGCCGTACACGAACCCGTAGCAATTCAATGGTTATGAAAAATCAACCATTTTCAACTGGTATGCACTCGGCAATGAGTGATCCCTCATTAAATGCTTCGAATAGTGCATTATTAACGCAATTGTTGACAAACAGTAATGCATTATAATTATTATAATTACTTTTATTATACAATTTTCATTTATGAATTTTAATTTGTTTATTTTAGACCCATTAATTAATAATAAACAAAGTGTATCATCAAGTGCCATATCACCACAAACAAATTTATTATTTCGAACTGTTAGTTCACCTTCAACAACAGTGCAAATGCAACAACAACAACAACAACAACAACAACAGCAGCAGCAACATCAACAAAGTGGAGGATTATTAGGACCATCAATGCTATATTTGCAATCACCGTCTTCATCACCTCCTAGAATAAAGTCAATTAGCTTGCCATTAACATCTATAACTTCGGCTGCAGGAACAGCACCAACACCAATTATAAAGCCATTATCACCAAATTTACCTTATGATCAGGATGAGCCAATGTCTCCAGCGCACACCAATAATACAACGGTGACAAATAGTAATAGTTTAAAAACTCGACGTGCTGGTCATATACATGCTGAGCAAAAACGAAGATACAATATTAAGCATGGTTTTGAATTATTGCACACGCTAATACCACAATTACAGCAAAATCCAAATCCTAAGTTAAGTAAGGCGGCTATGCTCCAAAAAGGCGCTGATTACATAAAACAATTAAAAAGCGATCGGAATGCAATTAGTGAACAAATGGATGCTTTACGAAAGGAGCGAGACTCACTGAATAATTCATTAAAGTAATTTCAGTTTTAAACCTAAAAAAAAAAAAAAAAATGTTGTGAATTCCACATAAATGTTAATTTCTTCTTCTTTTCTCTTCAGTCATTTACAATCTGCTTTACCAGCTAACGGTGGTCCAGTGTCAAGACAACGTACTGGTCGTATTAAGGAAATGTACCAGGAACATGTTTTCACCCAAACAAAGGACAATTGGAAGTTTTGGATTGTAAATATTTTTTTTTTTTAATTAATTTTTAGTTTAATTAATTTTTTTATTTATAGTTTGGATTAATATTTGAACCATTTTTGGATTCATTTAATTCAAATGTTTCAGTTACAAATGTACAGGAATTGTACCGTACAGCACAGTCTTGGGTAAATCAACATTGTTCACTGATTGAATTAAGACCGGGTAATTTAGATGAAATTTATATTTTTATTATACTTTCTATGCATGTTATTAATTTTATTTTTGTTATTATTTAGCTGTTTCAAATAAATTACGTTATTTATCAACAACAACCGATATTCTATCAGATCCACCATCTACATTAAAAGATGAGGTTCATAAGGCAATGGCTAACAGTACAAATGGTGGCAATACACAAGCAAAGTCTTCGTCGTCATCAGCATCTTCAATATTATTATTACAGAAAAAAAATAATAATAATAATAATAATTCATAAAATTTATTATTCTATTTAATTAATTAATTATTCTTTATTTTAGTTTTTAATTGATTAAGATGAGATTTTATATTTTTATTTAAACTATTGTAGAATTTTGAAATTTGCTTGTTATGCAATTCATTTTTATGTTAAAGTTAAAAGAGAGTTTATTATACAGACTTTTATTTTAATTAATTCATTAATTTGTTGTTTTAAGGAAAATTTGTTTTTTTTTTCTTCTTCTTTATTTTAATTAATTTTAATTTTATAAAGAAAAACTTAAATTTTTACTAATTTTTAAGGTTATATAGAGAGAAAGAAAAAATTCACAAAAATGTGCCTTAATTAAATATTTTATATAATAATTTTGTTTTGTTTATTAATTAATTTTATATTAAAAAAAAAAAAAAGTGATTTTTATGATTGTACAAAAAAAAATTATAATAAAATGCTGGACAACGATTGTGTTGCTGATTGTTGACAAGAAAGATCACAAATAATAATTATTTTGTTACCATACAACTTTTGTTTATTTAATAATTAATGAATTAACTTTAATTAAATTTATTTTGCAAGAAAATAACACATGTTATCATCTGTCATTTAATTATCATAAAACAATAAAAATAAAATATTAAAAAAAAAAAAAAATAATTATATGAAAAAACAGAAAAAATTATTTCTTAATTAAATTAATCAAAAAAAAAAAAAAAAAAACCACAAATTCAGCAAACTATTATATAGAAAAATCTCTTTAAAAGCAACTCTCATAGTTAATTAGTTAATACAAATTAGTTTTTAGATAAAAATACAATATTTTGAGTCACTCTGTCGCTCCTTGTTAATTCCAGACAACAAATTTATTAAATTTTATTTGTTTATTACAACACAAACTAAACAATGCAATGCGTTTTCATAAACAAATAAATAATCAAAACATGTAAATAATTTAAATCATATAAGAATAATTCGCGTGTAAAACAAAAAAAGAAGAAACAAAGAATTGTTTATTTAATTTAAGTAAAAATATATTTTTATTTAATTAAAAATTGTTTTATTTCTACAAAATAGAAAATCAAATTCTTGATTATTTTTGTATTAACATTTGTAATGTTTAATAGAATGTGCAATTTCGAAACAAAGATTCTAATACGATAATTGATTGCGCTATCTATATAAGAATAGTTGTAAAATTTATAAAAGAATGAAGAAGATATATAAAATGACATTTAAAATAAATTTGTTACTGCTGGCAATATAATATTTTTTTTTATCCTAAACAAATCTAATGGCGGCAGTGTTAAATTTTGGAAAATAATTTTTTATTTTCTATTATTTATGGAATATCACATTAATTTTAAATGAAAACTAAATAGTGAAATAATAAAAATGTTCTTTAGAATATTAAACAGAAAAAAAATATTGTGAAAAAATTTTGTAAATATATAATTATGACTGATAGAGAACTGGATAGTAAGCGCGTTGATAAATCATTAAATTTATTAACAAAACGTTTTGTACAATTATTAAAACGCGCTAAGGACGGTGTCCTTAATTTAAAATTTGTAATTAATATTTTTCTATTAATTTTATTATATAATTAAAAATATAAAAATATATTTTATTTGAATACTTTTAGGCTGCACAAGTATTATGTGTACGTCAAAAGAGACGTATTTATGACATTACAAATGTACTCGAAGGTATTGGCTTAATTGAAAAAAGAAGTAAAAACAGCATACAATGGAAGTAAGTAAATTATTGAAATAATTTTTTTTTTTTTGTATATAAATATTTAAATAAATGCACAGAGAAAAAGAAATATAAATTAGAAATATTAAAAAAGAATCATAAGACGCGCGCTCAGTTGTAGATGGCAGGAGTTGGGGTAGTTGCAAAATGCAAAAAATAACAAAAATGGAGGTTTAATTTGAATAAATAAATTTGACACATTGGAAATAATAAATTCTGAATCCTACATTTTTCACCTTATAAAAAATTAATTTTATTAATTTAATTGTATTAATTTGTAGAGGTGGTGCACAAAATTCCCGCGAAATATTCAAAAGAGCTGAATTATTGAAACAAAAACATTATCAGTTGGGTGTTGAAGAGGAGAATATAGAAAGGTTCTTAGATTGTTTTTAAATAATTAACTAATTAATTGCAATTGTTATGTTTTTTTTTAGACATATTCAGTGGATGAAACAAAGTTTAAAAAATACTTTATGTGATAATAATAATAAATATTATTCCTATGTGACGCGTGATGATTTAATAGATTGCTTTGGCGATGATATTATATTGACAATAAAAAACCACGACGACGATTCAATAAAATTAATATTAAATAATACGAATAATAAGATTATTGATGGTATAAGCATAAAATCATCAACAAATCTAATTGATATACGTTTAGTAACCGATAGTAGCAAAGCATTAGTCAAGGCAACAACTAAATTAAAAGTTAATAATAATAATAATTACCTTAGCAATGATAATGATTTAGTAATAAATAGTGATAATAAGAGAAAGGGCGATAATGAGCCATCAGGCAAAAAACGTCCCGGTCGCCCGAAAAAAAAGAATAATAATGAAGAAAATACAAATAATTTAAATAATTACGATTCAATAGATGATGACGATAAATTAATTTATATCGAGCGTAGATTAAATGCAAATATATTATTAAGGAAACAACGTAAACGTCAATTTAATTATGAATTACCGTATGAATTTTTAACAAATGAAGGCAAGTGTTTACCTAACCTAACTAACCATCATGTATAAAAACTTATTTTTGATTATTCTAATTACAGTGAAGCCTCCATTAATCAAGGTAATGCCACCAGTTGAAAGTGATTTTTTATTTGTTCTACATAAAAATGAAGGTTTATACGATTTATTTGACATTCCTAGACCAGATTCATAAACCTAAAATTGCTTTTCTAATCAAAAATTTCTAGAATCCTATATTGAAAAATATTTGTAATAAGAAAAAATAATAATCTATATATAGTGATAAGAAAATTTATAAAAATATATATATTAATTATTGTGAAAATATAATTTAATTATAAAAGTAAAAGAAATTATTGAAGACGCCAGTTTCAAGTTTCGAAGCGCATGTATAAAGTTGTAAATCGAATTTTTATTTTAAATGGTGAAATAAAATAATTTATTGATCCTTAATAATTTGTCAATTTGTTGTGTTTTAGAAAACCTTTAAGATAAAAAAAAAAAAAAGTAAAACAATCAATTTTGAGAATCACAATGATTTTAGCCCGCCATTTATTAACTCTTTTTAAATTTATTATTTTTATAATTTTTGCCACCGAAACCACCTCGGCCACCGCCACCACTTCGGCCGCGGCCACCTCCTCGACCTCTTCCTGAACTGTTTCCAAATCCACCTCGACCTCTTCCACCAGATTTCCCATTATTTAACCGTTTTCTTGCACCAAGAAATTCTTCAGTGTCATCATCGTCTCCTCCACGACCACGTTTACCACCTCCTCCTCCTTTTCGATCATCAATATCTTTCATTTCCATTTTGGCGGTACGTTGAGCTTCGCTAACACGTTCTTGCAATGACATAACCTCGTCTTCCTCGCACTTGTATTGTGGCAATTGCATCCCAAGCAAATGCTCAATCCTCTGATACAATTCCACATCGTATTGAGTTACAAATGTCACAGCTTTACCACTTCTTCCAGCGCGGGCTGTTCTTCCCACCCGATGAATGTAATCTTTGCTGTGTGTTGGTATGTCAAAGTTTAAAACAACATCCACGTGTGGTATGTCCAGACCTCTAAAAAATTAATAAAAATAAAATTATTAAATAAATATTTCCAAATTCAAATAAAGAAAAAAGAATTAAATAAAAAAATGATCAGTGGTAGTGACGAAACTATTCAAAAATGCATCAAAGATTTCTTTCAGTTTCTTGAGTTAACATCATATTAGTTCTAAAAACAAAATTAAAGAAATTTGAAAATATCTCACCTTGATGCCACATCTGTCGATATCAATATGGAGCGATTTTTCGCTCGGAACTTATTTAACGATGCCAAACGTTTGTTCTGTGACATTTGACCGTGCAAAGGAATGGCTGCAAATCCTAATGCCCTCAACATCAACGCTGTTCGCACTGTATTATTACAGGTACTGCAAAATATCATAAAACTGTTTCCGGCCAATTCATTTAAAATGTTCACCAAATACACGTCCTTAAATTTTGTCGGTATGAAGATGTAATATTGTAATAGTTTTTCGGCAGTTTGAAATTTATTTGAAACTTCCACGCGGCAAGGATCACGCAGTGAGGCGCGTTGTAATTTCTTCACCTTTTTGGTCATTGTTGCACTGAACATGTATGTTCGTCGTTCCCGCGGTAATATTTTCAATATTTTATCTATTTCTATTTCAAAATCCATATTTAGAATACGATCGGCTTCGTCCATAACTAGGTATTTGATTGCTTTCAAATTGAATCCCTTTGTATTCTCTAAATGATCCATTAGCCGTCCAGGGGTTGCAATTAAAATGTGTGGTTTTTTCGCCAATTGCAGTGCCTGTGAGACCATATCCATACCGCCGACAATAACACAACATTTTACACCAATAGAACTTCCCAATGCCTCAAATTGTTCACCAATTTGAAACGCCAACTCTCTTGTTGGAGTTAATATTAAAGCAAAATATCGTTGTGGCGTTTCAAGTAATGATTGCAGAATTGGTAATGCGAAGGCACCAGTTTTACCTGAACCAGTCTCGGCTAAACCTATAATATCTTTCCCTTGTAATGCTACAGGTATTGCTTCTCGTTGAATTTTGGATGGATTTTTCCATTTTAATCTTTCGCAGGCCACACACAATGTATCAACAAGACCCTTTAATTATAAAACAAGCAATTAATAAACAAATATTTTTCAACCACGTGGGACGGCCATTACACACCAATTCTTTAAAAGTAATAGTTTTGTCAGGTTCAATAACGCTTGGTTCTTCGATTATAGGTTCCTCGGTTGACTTGATATCATCGGAATCATCTTCCTCGTCCTCGTCCTCGTCATCATCTTTATCATCGTCTTCTTTATCACTTTCATCTTTAGCAACTTCCTCTTCTTCGATAGAATTATCTTCCTCGTTGTCTTCACTTAATTCACTATCACTGCAAGCTTGACTATCACCATCTGAATCAGACATCGTGCTTATGCTTTATGTTTCTTATACTAATCATAACCTCACCTTTTTGTCATTTCCCCTATTTTTCGAAATATTTTATATCGAAAAATATAAATTCTGAAACAGTTTTTGAAAATTACAAATAATCTTTACAACCAACAGTGCCATCTAAACTCAAATAGATAATGATAATGAATATGTTTCAAATAAAACCAAAAATCAAGTTTTTTTTTATTTTCTGTTTTTCCATAATTTAATTTTTTTTTTTTTTATTATTTACTTTAATTTTAATAATATAATTAATATTATTGAGCAAGAATAATTTAAACATTATTTAATATATAATTTTATAAAATTAAAAACTAAAAATGTGTGTTTCTTAAATAAGTTTAATTAATTTTAATATCATTTTAAAATGTAAGTGAAATGCTATCTAATTTTTTTTCTTTCTTTTTGTTTCTTATGTAACTAGGGAGTTAAATCAAATTAAATTTAATTTAAATAAAATAAAAATAAATAAATAAAGAAGGAATTTTTCAAGGCACTCAATATCTATTAATTTAATTAATTAAATAAAAGAAAAGCTTGAATACAGACAGATTTTCTGTTTTTGTAGTTTTCTACTGATTATACACTGTGCCGTCGTTATAAATGTAAAAATAATGTTTTATTCTTTATTTTCTTTAATTATAATTATAATTTTAATTTTAAATTTAATTAAAACTTGCTCACACATCTAAATTTAATAAATAAATTGATTATTTTATTTAGATTACTCGCATCATTTTAGCACTTGAACTTGGATTAGGATTATTTAGTTTACAAATTTGTTTGTAATTTTTTTTTATTTTTATTTTTTTAGTTTTATTATTTTTCAGTCTCGGTGTTTTTTTTTGTTTTTTATTTTTTATGTTTTATTTAATATGATTTTTATTTGTTTTTTTTTTTAATATTTAAGCTCAAAATACAACCTAATCCATGTCCATTTAAATTTTTTTTTGTTATCTAAATTTACATTTTTTTTATCGTTTTCTAAGGCAGATTAAATTTTACAAAAATTACTTTTAAGTAAAACATTAATTTTATTATTTAATGTAATTAAATTAAAAAAAAAACATTTTGCATTTATGTATATTAATTTTTAATTAATTTCGTTTTATTTTTATTACAAAAAAATATTTTTGATTTTTTTTTTGTTTTTAACTTGGTTATTTATTAATTTAATTTAAATATTAATTTTGATATGAATTTGTGCTTATAAATTATATTTTATATGTTTAACTCGTTAATTACTTAACTTTTTACAAGTATTTATATTAATTTATAATTATAATATTGCGGATTTAAATGTGATAAAAGATGTTTGAAATTTTGATAGTTTTTCTTGTGTAAACGAAATTTTTTCTGGATTAATTTATTTTACTTAGGCTAGTTTTAAACACGATAGTCCAAACCTAATATTACTTAGTTACATCCGGTATAGGCAATCAATACCGCATTAAATGAGCTTTATGCCGCTAAGCCGTAATTAATATATAAATGTCTTTAATTTTTTTTTTTTTGAAGGCTTACATAAACAAAGAAAGTATTAAAATAAATAAATAAATAAAATTGATTATAACCAATTTAATGACTTCATTTCATTTATTTTTTCAATTCATAAATTGCGTGATTAAGCAGTGTGTGTTAAAAAAATGGCTAAATCAATCATCGTACTTATTTCGCACATAATTATTTTATTTTAATTTTTTTTTTTGTTTACTAATCCGTTATAATCGTTTTTATGTTTTTTTTTCTTTCTTTTATTCACAATTAAATTGTTTTTTTTTTTTTTTTTTACTAATTTTATAAATTTTTTTTTTTTTACCCTGATTTTTTACAATTTTTTAATCTAAATTAATAGAAAAAATAATTACAAAAAAAATTTTGTTTTTTGTGTCCTTGTATTTGGAAATGTCGAATTAAAACCATGTATAATGAAATCACTGTTGACTTGTAATCAACAAAAAACAAGCAGACTGTAATTGGGAATGTTTGCTTTTTTTATATTATAATAATAATAATAATAATAATAATAATAATAATAATAATAATAATAATAATAATAATAATAATTCTAAACATTTTTAATATTATTTAGTTTTTAAACTAATAATTACTGTAAGAATTTTTTTTATAGATTCAGAATCAAAAACAATCAGAGTATAAAGCGATTACCAAAAACAACCAAATAATAAATTAAAGTTTTTTTTTACTACTCTGTATAAACAATATTATTTTATATAGAGAATATCACCGATTAAATGTTTTTTTACCACACTAATAATTTTCATTAATTTTTTTTTTGCGTTTTTAATTAAAAAAAAATATAATAAAACAATTAATTTCATATTTTTTGTTATCTTATTTTTGAATTTTAATATTATTATAATTGTTTTATCATTCAGGAACAAATAAATAAAAAAAAAAATATTATTATTATTATTATTATTATTATTATAACAAATAATAATAAAAAGAAAATTATTTTACTTTCATTTTATCTTAACTAATTAATAAATAAATTTTAATTTATTATGTTTTCTATAAATTTTATTGTTATTATCAAGGAAATCATTTGTAAATGACGAAAGGTTCACTTATAACATGATAAACACACCGAGACTATTGCCAATATACCGTATTAAAAATAATTAAATGCTTAAATAAAATTATTTGTTACTTTAGTTATTATTATTATTAATAATATTATTAAATGCATACACGATAAAATTAATCAAAGCAATTAATTTAATTTAATTATAAAAAAAAATATTTTTATTAGAATTTTATCAGTAAAATAAAAAAAAAAAAAAAACTTGAAAAATTGATTTAAAGAAAATAATTTTTTTAATTTCTTTCTATTATTTTTAATTTAATTAAAATATAAATGAATGAAATAAATACAAAAAAAAGAAAGAATATTATTAGTGTTTTTTAGGTTAACTATTTTTTGTAATGAAATTGTTGTTTAGTTCTTTAGTTGTTTACTTTTGTAGGTTCGTTCAAGATTAGATTATTATTTTTACATTTATTTTAAAGATTATTATCATATTTTAATTATTATTATTAAAATTATTACAATTAATTTAGAAAACCTGTAGTGCGAAAAATAATAATAAAAATTAAATCAAATTAACACATAAAAAAAAAAAATGTTCCATAGAAGGAGCAAAAAATTAATTTTTTTTTTTGTAACATCATTTTCTCCTTAGAATTTTATTTTTTTTTTTATTTATTTTACTTTTTATTTTTTAATTAAAAATTTAATTAACAATTTTACAACAAGAATAACACTTTTATTTATTTTTTTTTGTTTACATTTGTAACAATTAAATATTTAATTAATATAATTATCACCTGTATTACACAGTTTGCTCTTTATTTATTTAATTTCCTTATTTATAGTTAAATAAAGTTATTTAGTTTAATTTACTTTAGTTTAGTTTAGTTTTTTTTTTTAAATTTATTTTCTCATTATTATTCTACATAATGTTAAATAATAATACAGTAAAATAAAATAAAATAAAATAAAAATATTAAATCGAGAGAAATAGTTTAAATTATTAATCAGTCAAAAAAACAGAAACAGAAACAGAAACAAAGAAACATTTAAATAATAAAATAAAATACGATTTTAATATTTATTGTTCGTTGCTTATTGTGTTATTAATTAATTAATTTCTAACTAATTAATTAATAATTATGTCATGATATGCTGACAACAATAATAATAATAATAATAATAATAATAATAAGTAATAAAAAAACTTTATTATTTATTAAGTTTTAATCATAAAAATGGAAATTTTAATAAAGGATCAAAATTCTTATTTAATATTGTTTCGTTTTCCGCTTTTTTATAACCCCATAATTCCATTGCTTTTGTACAACTCTCCTGTATTTCACTAATCTAATAAATTAAAATTTTTGATTAAAGTAGAAGAAATTAAGCAAGAATTAATAAATTATTTAATACATATTTGTATTTTAGGGAAAACTTACTTCCTCAAATGATAAGTCTTTAATCCAGTGAAATGGTGCTGATTTAGAGTCTCTAAATGTTGAGCTAACACCACCAATGTCTTGTTTTGTGTGCGAGTCTAAAAACTCTTCAACTGCTGGATCAAATGGTAAACCATAAAATTGTAAAACATCTTGTGCCATATCATACGGATTTAATGATAAATCTTCATATCGCAATGCTCTGTTTTAAGTTAATATAAAACGAAAAAAAAAATGTATGTTTAAATAAAAAAAAAAAAAAATAAAATAAAAATAAAAAAAATCTCACCTAAATCGCATAGGATATTGCCTTAATAAAATTTCCGCTGCATAATAATCCGAAATCATATCTCTACACACAGTTGGTGCATGATCACAGTCCGGTTTACCAGGACACCAATTTCTATGTTTTCTTGACTGCAATGCTCCCCGTGGATCACGCATCAATAATACAATTCGTGCATTTAGACTATAAAAAAATATTAAAATAAAACAAATGAATTAGAAATAATAAATTGTTTACAAGCCTATTTTAATTAATTTACTTTTATTTTTAGTATGGTGTTAAAATAACAATTATTTATAAATAAAAATGTTTTTTATTTATTTTTTATTTTTTATAATTATTATTATAATCTATAACTATAATTATTAATTACCATATATGGTTAATTATAATTTTAATATTATATTTTATTTGTTAAGCACATTTTTTGTATTTCTTATTAAATAAAATAATTAAATTAATTGTTCCATTAAAAATTAGATTTTTCATTTTATTTTCAATTTATTTATATATTTTTTCCTCCATTTCCATTATTATTATTATTATTTATTTTTCTTTTTTCTTTTTTGAACAATGGCGGTAATTTTTCAATTCAATTTACCGGTGTGTTTAGATAGAAGTGAAAATAAAATAAAATAAAAAATTTAATTTAAAAAATAACGCAAGATAATAAATAATCATTTTGTATTCCCTAAAAGTAATAGAAGACAAACGGACATTACGTTACGTTACGTTACTAACATTAACGTTTATCATTTATTTTTATTTCTTACGCCTAGGCTTTTTAGTTAGTATAAATTCAATTTATATTTTCCATTTATTACATTATTGAAGTTTTCTCTTCTTCTTCTTTACTTAACTGAACTTTTCTTTTCTTTTTTTGAAATTCTCACTCATACAAGTGAAAATATCACATAGACTACATAAAGTTCTGGTTTATGCTATTACATCAACGTTGAACAATTTCTAATTAAATTAATTTCCAACAAGCTTTTAAAAAAAAAATTTATTTAATATTCATATTAAAAAAAAAAAATATTAAAAAATCGATGCAATTATTTTAAAAATAACAAAACACAAATCACATCCTATCTGTAATTTAATATCCTATAAACAAGCATCAACAGCGAAGGAATACATTAAAAATTGTAAATAATTCTTTTACGAAAAAAAAAAAAAAAAAGAAAACTAGGGCGTTGGGCGTTAGGTAAAAAATCACTAGAAATTTTTGTCAAAATATTATTTTTTAAAGTTTCATTTAAATTAATGACTTAAAAGCTTTTATTTATTATATTTATTTTTTTTTGGTTCAAGTGAATTTTTAAACTTTTTTTTTTTTCTTTACCGTTCGACGAAAGTAAACGTCATGATTTTTACTCTTTGTTTTCAATTTGCTATAATTTTATGAGCTAGCGGAGTAATACTTTCTTGTAAGTCGCGTACAACGGTCGAAAAAGAAAAGATTTTTTTTTTTTGTTAATAATTTATTATAAAACGAATTATTACAATATACATACATAAGAAGAAAAATAAACGTTTTTTTTTTACATACAACATACATAAAAATTTGACTGTACTTATGGGAGAGTAATATTGAACCAATAGACCGATCGTTATCATTATAATAATCAAACGCATTTATCATAATAAATATTTTCTATTTTTTTTATTTACAATATATTAAAATATTAAATAATATTAATAGTAATCATGAAAAAAAAAAAAAGATTACAGTAAATTACAGTGAGAGATTAATATTTATTTATATTTATTTTAAAAAAAATTATCTTTTCTTATATAATTTATTTATATCAATTCATTGTTATGATTTTTAATGCTTTATTTCTACTGATACATTTTTATGTTTTATGTTTCTTTTCTTATAACAACCAAACAAACACACAATGAACCAAAAAAAGTAAATTCAAAAGTAAAAAATAAATTAAATGGGCTTGAACTGATTTTTTTTATTATTATTTATATTTTCTCTAATAAATAAATAAAACATGAATTAATGTTACCATTTTTATTATTTTTATTATCGTATTATAGTAAAATACGCTTTAGTTTCGTTGATTTGTTTAATTCGTAATTTAATTTTATTTAATTTAATTTTTTGTTATAGTTTTTTAAATAAATAAATAAATTGTTTTGCCAAAACGAAAAAAAAATGGTTTAATGTTGGCTTTTGTTGATTTTATTGTTTTTTATTTAAGATTAATAAGTTATTTGTGTGGATATTTTTAATTTTTTATTGTTTGTTAAGAAATTATGATGCTGGGACTTTTAACTATTTCTATAAATATTGTACTGTTAATTAGCCAATTTTGTTTATGCTTCTGTGGTATTATAGCGACAAGAATAGCTAGCTGATAATGTTTGTGTTAAAAATAAATGAAAATATGTTTGATTAATAAATATATGCAGCGAAAAATTCATAATGGTTGAACAAAAGATTTTAATAGAAAGTAGTATGCTTTACAAAAGACCATTAATTTTGGCAAAAATATTAACTTTTAAATGCGAGAAATGCAATGATACAAAAATACCAACAGCATTCATAAATAATCTGAATTCAAAATGTATTTTAAATTACTAAAAATTGTCTGTTTATAATCTATTAAATGGTTAAATTTTAATAGCATATTATAAAAAAGGAAAAAAGAATTGCAAATACAACAAAAGAATAAGTAAATAAGTAGCAATAATTACCACGACTCAACTTCCATTGCATTTTTGAATTCAAGGTAACTATTATTAATATACATGCAATATTATTATTATATTTCTTATAAAATGCACATCATTGTTATATAATTAATTTAATTGTGCTTTTTCCTGTTCATTCTTATTTAATTTTTATTTATTTATTTATATTTTCTTACTTAATTTCATCTAAGCTATCGTTAACACTTGGCTGAACAAAATTCTATTTGCCAGACAGTGAAATTTTTTTTTTTTTTATTTAATTTTAAAAAATGTAAACAAAACAATAGTTTTTTAATTTTAATTTTCATTAACTTGTTTTGTAATTAAAAATAATAAAAACTAAACACAATAAATTAATTAATGTTTTAATTTATAGATTTATTACATATTTAAAACAGAATAGTGGAAGAATTTGGTTCAAGACAATTAAAATGGACAAAGTCTTTCAGCAAGAATATTAAACAATAATTCAATGTACCCAGAAGTAAAAAAAAAACAAAAAAACCTCGGAACCTCGGAGTGAAAATGAATATCCGTTCACTGAACCTTTTACGTAAGAAACAAATATTCATATTGAATGGCTACTGACTCCGCAATTAAATCAAATTAAATTACAAAATTAACAAAAAGTGCGAAAAACAATCAATTATTTATTGAAATAAAAAAAAAACTATGTAAGACCGAATAATACTTCAAAAAATTAAAAACAAAATCGTTAAATTTTTAATTAATTGGAATAGGTTGATTGATTAATGTTTTTTTTTGTTTTTGTTTGTTTGTTGTTTGTTGAAAGCTTGTATTTTGCTTTATTATTATGCTCAACAAATAGAGGAAATAGTTTTACAGTTACATACAAATTTGTAGTCAAAATTCGTTTTTCATGTTTTATTAAAATTTTATTTTAACCCAAAAATAGTGTTGAAAATAATATATTAATGATAAAAAAAATATTTATAAATCGATAACCCACCCTAATTATAATCCTGTTAATATAGGTTATAAAGAAACTCATACCCTTTTGCCCAATCAAAACATGGAATAATCCATTTACCACTTATTAACCTCAAATAATTATTTTTTCTTGTTCTTCTTCTTCTTTATTTTAACAGTACCAGTTCAGAAATATAACTATCGGATATAACAGCAACTGTTATTATTATAAGACATCACACTTGATTACGTTTTAATAAAAAAAAACACACAAAAATAAAAAAGAAAACAAAATTACTTTTAATTATAATTATTATTATTGTTGTTAGTTTTCTTTCTTTTTTTTTTTTTCTTTCATTCTTTTTAATAATAATGATAATTTGTCAATGTTTTGTCACCAAAAACCATGTTATGTGTTTATTTGTTGTTTTATTCGTTATTGCCACAAAAAAAAAAGAAAGAAAAAAAAAAGGTTTGTTCAGAAGTTTTTTTTTATATTTTCGGGTTGGATAATTATCAGTCATATAAATATATATATACATACATATTATTTATTATCATTATTTGTTTGCGATGTTGTTGAAAAATATAAATAAATAATTTCTCTTTTTTATTTTGGTTATTACTTTACTTTTCTACTTCTGGTTATTAAATTCTGTACTTTTTCCTATTTCCATGCGATGGTAAACAAATAATTCTTCTATTTAGAACCAATGTTAGAAAATAATATCAATATCGATTCAACAGAAGTTGTATATTGACAAATATTGATGTAAATCAAACATATGTAATATTTTAAATCTTTTAACGTAGTGACGGATTGAGAAATTGTTGCAATAAATTAGTATATAAATTAATTAAAAAAACAAGCATTCAAACAGTTTCCAAAAAATCCGAAACTGGTGCTTCAGAAGAGTAATAGTTACATAACATTTTGCAAGTCGTAGAAGGAATGTTTGTTTATTCATCATAACAAAAATTGTGGTCAATCAGAAATGAAGAATGTCATTCGAAATTTAAAATATTTTTAAATATTTTTTGGTATTCATATATTAAAACAAACATCTTTCATCTGTTAATAAGTAATTGCTTCATTTAGTGTATGCCTACATTTTTAAAATCACATAATTAAGGGACTAATTCAATATAATTTATTAAAATTCAATAAACAATTATAAATAAGATATGGAAAACAATCAACTAAACACATCTTTACCATTAGTTAATTTAATAATTGTTTATTCAAATTTATTATTTAACACGGTCACTTACTGGCAACGGCGGATATATCACGGAACGTAATTTATTATAACGTTTCAACCAGAAAATAGTGTTATAAAAAAACTTCTTCTTCTTGTTATTTTTCTTCTTGTATTTAATTTTGTGCCTCTATGTGCTATAATGTAATTTATTATTTATATTTTTAATTCATATAAATATTTAGGTCAATCTTTTAATTAAAGTTTAATAATTAAGCATAATAATAATAACAAATAATAACAAACAAACGAAGAAATTTTATTTTTTTTATTGAATTAATTAAAAACTACAGGGTAATACAACAACAAAAAAATTTCATATTTTTTCCAATTCATGCCCAACTTGTGCTTTTTTTTTATTATTATTAATTATCTTAGATGAAGTGTATTTTAGTCTGAAGTACTTAAAGTTTATTCAATGTACAAGCCGCTGTTACTAAAATGCTGCAATCAATAATAATATAGCTGTTGGCTGTTTTAAGAGAAAACCGCAAAAAAAAAAAAAAAATTAAATAAATAATAATAATAATACTGCAGCATATATTGCTCAATTTTTAATAAATTTTAACTTTTTTTATTGAATTCCCAAAACAAACTCTGTCCATATCCATACTCGAAATAATAATAATAATAAAAGAAAAAAATACACAAAACAAATACAGTAGACCTCATATCATACAATATATTGATTTATACCACACTGTATTATGGGTTTAAGCTAATAATCCAAAAACTGCAGTAAACTCTAGCATAGGTCATTGCTTGCGATATAATTATTCACGTTAAATATAAAACAAATTATTAACAAAATAAAAATTACATACGTTTAATGATTAAATCTAATCATATGTTGTAATCATAACACATTTTATGGATTTTAGAGACGACCTAAATTAGAATTTTTAAAATTCTAATTTATTTAAAATTATTTATCCAATTGCGCGTACAATACTTTGTTATTACATAAAATTTAAGAAGAATACGAAGAAGAAGAAGCAAAAAAACTGATAATTGACTTCTAATAATAGATAATTATGGTGAATTATTGTACAAAGAAAAAAAGTAAATAACAAGACAAAGTATAAAAAAGGTCAATGAAACACAAACATAAGGCAATAACACTTGCGAAGTGCATTTTAACATAATGTTTTCTATTTCTTTTTTTTCTTTTTTTTTATACTAATTTGTAATTTTATAGTTTTTTTTTCCCTTTAGTTTATAATTAATTTAAAACATGCTATATAGTATATAGTCGCTGATTAATTAATTTTTATTTTTTTTTTGCTTGGAATAGGATAAATTTGAATTTTTCTTCATATATATATATATATATTTTTTTTTTAATTAACTTCCTTATCTATACAAACTTAATTAATATTAATAAAATATATTCATTATGGGTGTGCTGATTAAATTATTAAACCAAAAAAAAAAAACAAAAATTCATAAAAATTTATTAAATATATATTAGTTTGGCTGTTGGGTCACTCCTTACAAATATTACAAACTATATGCTCCAGCGTTTATTATTTCTTGCTAACGTGTGGCGCGTTTTTTTATTCGCAATACTTAAAATCAATAAGAAATTTAGAATTTTATGTTTACCAAAGGAAGAAATAAAAAATGAATCGACACTTATTTAATTTTTTTTTATATCATTTTTGTTGACAAAATTAACTCCTTAAACCGTCGTTTATTGATATTTATAGCAAAAACGCACATAAATAAAAACATAAATCATTGTTCATGATAATATATCTCAAAACGTATAAACAGAGCAAACAATTAGTATATAAAAAAACATTTTAACAAAGAATCAGCAGAATAGTTTAAATAAAGCGATAAAAATAAAAATATAAACTTAAAAATAAAACTTTTAAATTTATAAAATTCATAAAACATCTAAAGACAAGGAAGAAATTCCGTAAATTTTCTTTTTATTATCAAGAATAAAAGAAAAAACGAAAAAAAAGCACAGAAATTCTTTTACAAAAAGCAGGGTAAATATATTTTGCTTTTATAAAAGCAGCACAAGAATAGTAAAAATATTCAAAATTCTTTTGTGAAAAAATGTTTTTCCATTTTCGTTTTTATGTTAGGGAAATTAGTTAGGAAAACAAAAATTAAAATATTAATACAACAATAGCATGAAAAGTGTAACAAGAAAAAGTTTTTCTTTTTCAGAATTATTTGACCTAAGTTAATAGGAAATATATATTAAAGAACAAAACTATAAACGTGAAGTCAAGCAATTATTGATTTATTTAATAAAAAAAATGAAAATTTTTAAGCAGGAACTATTATAATATTTGGCTAGACGAAGTAATTCTATATTAAGAAGACATAATTTTTAGTATTTCAAGTATTAAAGAAAGCTGAACAAAGACTGTGATAAGCTGAATACTAATTTATTAAACTTATTTGTTAAAGTATTATAATATATTGGACAATAAACATTTGCAACTAATGCCACCAGCAAGATACTCAAACAGATAACAACTAATTATCAAATAATTTTAAATGAAGCATTAAGTCTTCAAAATTATCGTAAAAAATTATATTTTTTTAAAAATGATTGAATTAATTTTTAATCTTGTTATATTTTTAGCGCTTTTTTAAAATTTGTATTTATATTCTCAGTTAATTATGTAATAAAAATGATTACGTAAAGGAATAAGATCTATTTTATTATTGACATTTGATAATAATATAGATATATTGTCAGCAGGCATTATTGTTAGCACAAAAAAAAAAATTAATAAACACAAAAAAAAACTTATCTTCTTTCATTATTTAGATAATAAATCAAAATCATTATAATTAGTTTATATTTGAATTGAAAAGAAAAAAAAACCCCAACAAATATTATTGAAGGTACAAAGTTACATTTTTTTTTTGTCTTTTTTAATACAAAACCCGCGCACTTCACTGACCACTAAAACTAATAAAATATGAATTAACAAAAATATGATTTATATGTTTAATTAAATTTAATTAAATTAAACTACAAAAATAAATAAATAAAGACAAAATAAAATAAAATCGATTAGTTGACGTCATACGAAACCAGCTCAAGTAAAAATGTAAAAAATAAAAAAGAATCAACATTTGCACATTTTTTGTACCACTTATTCTATAAAACTAACGTTACACAGCATATTTTATAACTCCAACAATTATTTTCCGTATTTACTTGTATCCTCCCAAAATAAAATATATAACAAAAAAAAATAAAAATTTAACACCTTTTACATGGCTGAAAATAGCGGAAAATTGCCAATTTAAGCATTTACTTAACTTAATTTTTATTGTTATTTCCACTGTTGTTTATTCAGTTAAATGAAAACAAGCAAACAAAATAAATAATTAATATAATCCACAAGCAAATAAATATTCTAATTATTATTTGATTTGTAGACATATTGCAGCAGCAATTTTAATTAATACTGTATGCAAACGATAAAACAGAAGCAACGAGAATTATTTGAAAATTGGGACAATGCGGTAATATTTACGTTTATTTTGTTTATAATGATAACAAGGCAAACAGCATATAAAATAAGTATAATAAATTTTACGAAATATTTATTGGTATATATATATAAAGAAAATAATAATAATAATAAAAATAATAAATAAAAACTGATTTGTTTCACTTGATTTCATAAATTTAAATAATTTTTTTGCTTTGATAGTTTTTTTTTTTTTTTTTTTTTTTTTGATTTTTATTTAAGCATTGAAAAGAATTTTTATCTCGATTTTACTTTACCAAGTATTTAATTAACAGAAGAAAAAAAAACAAACAATTTAATGAATTTGATAACAGAATAAATTTTTATAAGCTGTAATCGTATTTATGGTATAAATCAAACCATATATGTATTTATTACTTGCATTACTTTTATTATATAAAAACGGTTTTACTCTTTAATTTTACTTTTAAAATATATATATATGTATAATAAATAAAACGAAGAAAACAGGCCAACAAATAAATGTTCAAACGTAAAAATAATAATAAAAGCACCAACAATCAATAAAAAAAATAAAATAAAAATAAATTTCTTGTTATTTTTATTTACATTGATTTATTTTTTATTTTTTTTGCTTTATGATTTTCATTTTTAGTATTTTTCTTATAAGCATAAAAATCGCTTGATGTTTTGATTTTTATAAAACCGAAATATATGTTTGCTACTATAAAAATACAGCAGAATACACATCAATTGGTTTATTTTATGTTTGCTTAGTGGTTTGAAACAAATTTATTTAAAACTAGGTTAATTAAATAAAACAACAATTGGGTTTCCTTTAATCGATAATTAATTATTTATTATTCACGTTTGTTTTCTTTGTGTTGTGGCTTCATTTGTCTATATCACAAAAAAAAAAACAAAATAAAAAACAATGAAAAAAATTAACAATAAAAAATAAGAAGAAAGAAGAAAGACTAAACGTCTAGTAACATATACAAAGCATTAATGTAATCAAAAAGTCATTCAACAAATTTCTATTGCCAAACAGATTTTGTGTTTTTGAGAAATGTTTAAACATCAATCGAAAATCATAAATAAATATTATAGCACGTTGTTGTTTTTTATTATTATTATTATTATTATTAACAGAAAACATAAAATTAATTAGCAAAAATAATCATAAGTTTATGATAAAAACGAGTTTTTTTTTACATTTTATTTTATTTTATTTTATTTTAGTGATAAAACTTTTGATCTTTTCAAACTATGTTTTATCAGTTACATCCGTTAATTATCAGAATATTTACAGTAGGATACACATTTGATTCACTCAGTCATATACTTAATTAAGCTAAACTAGCATTAATATCTGTTCTAAGAGAATGTACAAAAAAAAAAAAAAGTTTTTATTTTTAAAGAAGTTTTTAATAAAATCAAATGTCTGCAGAAAAAAAAAAGAAACTAACAGAAGCAACAACGACCAAACTAAACCTGGTTGACATTAAAATAAAAAATTTATTATGAAATTACGAACTCTTTATATATCAAAGTAAATAATAAAAGTAAAAAAAAAAAAAAAAACTTCTTCTTAAATCAACCACCCAGTTATAACGTTAACACGACAAAGTTTAACACTCAACGTCTCAACAAGAATATTTTTATTCCTTTTTATCGTTGTTTAAAAGTAAAGTAAAAAAATTCCTGACAGAGTTTTATTAATTTTTATTTGCTGCAGCATAAAATCTTTAATAATAAATTTTAAAGTGGTAATCTGGTTATTACTATAAATAGTAAAGTAAATTTAAGATAAAGAGGGAACAAAACAAATCTGAAAAGAACAACAAATTACACACTTTAACAACAATTCTGTACAAGTCGCTTCACTTTGTTTTGTTCATCGATTTTTATTTTTTCTTTGTATTAAAAATCATTTATGCTTCGATTCTTTGTTTGTTCTGTTTATTACTACGTTTTTATTTCTTTTCCTTTTCTTTAGATGATGAGTTTTTCTTATTTACATTAACTTTATTGAAAACAAACGCATCTCATTAAAAATCATTATTTTTTTTTTATAAAAATTTATAAAATTTATTTATTTACATAGATAACACGCATACGAGTTCGTTATTAATTGTAAAGAAATGAATAATTTATTTGATATTTAATATCACTGTAAATATCATTGTGAAAACAATGTGAAAAAAAATAAAATTTAATGCAAGCACGGAAAACTTAACGCACAGACGACTATTATGAATTTAATATTCAAAAACTCAACCATTTGACATAATTTTAAATAATAATAATAATGTAATAACGTTTACAATTTACTTTCACTTCAATTAGGGGCAATAAATCTTTGAAATAACTTATACAAATTATTATATAAGTATCGATTAAAGCTAAACAATTACCAAATTGTTCATTTATATTAAATAACTAAAATCACCTTGACAAATCAGGTAGCAATATGGCAATTTCTAATTCAACTAAATATATTATTTGGTATAATAATACCGTGATGTTAAAATGTTTTCCTAATATTTCTATGATTAAGCATTTCCTGCTTGTGGTTTGCCTTACACATTTTTAACTTAAAAGCATTAATTAAATAATTATTTGTAGGCAGTAATTTTTAACTAGTTAAAAATAAAGTTTTTTTTTTTTAAAAGATTCAATATAATTAAAATATGTTTAGGGGTAAAACCACACAGATAATAGATTTTATATTTAAATATAATGATTATGTTAATGATTAAAATACCACATAGATTTTCCTTAATTTTAATATAGAGAAATTAATCAACAAAAAAAAATTGAATTGAAGGAAACTAATTTTATAATTTTTAACAATATTATCATAAACCTATTGAATAATAACGTATTATAAATAAATGACTTAAAGTTATGAAAATAAAAGGTATAACGTAAGTTATGTACGTAATAATCAAAATATTTAAATTAAGTAAATAAATACAAGATTCAGAGAAGTTTGATATAAATTATTTGGTTTTAATGTAATTATTAAAACTTTATAAATTAAAATAGTTATTGGTACACGGAGAGAATTTTGTTTTCTAAGTTAATCCATTTCGTTTCTTGAGATAATTGATATTTGATTGATAATTGATTGATAATTGAAATGAAATAATTTCTGATTTAGATTTATATTGTTGGTATTTAGTTTTAATTTAAGAAAATAAAAAATAGTTCTCTTGAACGAGAATAATAAAAAAAAATTCTTGATTCATTTCATAATTTCGGGAGATTTAGAAAATAATTCTTTCCCATTATGTACCTATTTCCAATTTTAGTGATAAATTTCAGTTTAAATTTACTTTTAAACCTTTTTTTAATATAAAACATTTAAGTTTTAATTAGTTAAATCACTAACAACTAAACTTGAATACAAATTTTAATTTGGTTAAAGTATATATTTAGTGAAATAGAAATAATTGAGTTTTCAACATATTTTTTATTAATTTTTCAATCATATTTGAATGTAAAAACGGTTGTTAATATTAATAAAACTATCGAAATTTACAAAACATTAATTGATTCTGTTTTAATGTATGAAATTTTAATTTTAAAATGGTTGTTTAGGGGGTTCATTAAAATTAATATGTTCTCCTAAATCATTGAATGAAAGTTATAAAGAAAACTTTAAAATAAATATTAAACAATAAAATTTGAATAACTTTATTAATATAAGTGTAAAAACTGCTAAAAAATATTCTTATTACGATTAAGTTTCATTTGATAACAAAGAAATATGTAGATCGTAATTCAGTTCAAGACAAATTTAATTGTAATCTGTAGAGTTCGAGTTCGTTTTCAGACTAAACATAAAATAGAAAACAAATTATAAAATCAGTATTTTCAGTATTCCAACATTAATTATTTTATCAAGTTGATAATTAGTCGTACCTGAGGCATAAGATATTTTCTTAATCAAAAATTACACTTTCTCAACTTAACTCTTTAGATAAATACGATAATAAGAAATGTTTAGATAGAAAAAATAGAAGAAATAACAATTTTAAATATTAGTGAACTCCACTTTTATAATTAATATAAATATAAAAAAGATTTTGAACAAATCCTCATTGCATTATTAACAAACAAAGCTTCCAAAGGTTTGAAAAAGTAATTAAAATTACTAAATTATAACAAATTGTAAATTAAAGATTGAATTCATAAATAGTAAGATAAGAGCAACAAATACAGCTATAGCTAATAATTAAACGAAATTATGGAAATAAATTAATAACTGTCAGTATTAATACATATATGAAGCATTTCAGCTGAAAGAGTTAATAATAATTATAAATAAAATAATGGGTCTATAGCCTTAAATATCTCTATAAATTCGTGGAATAAAGTCGCAATTATAATATTTAACTTATATAAAATAATTTATTTATTTCTTAGAAAACCCTCAATCATACGATAAGAAAATATTTTTAATTGAATTTACAGAAACTCTTATCAATCGTATATACATTTATATTATTTCTATTTAATAATTTTTATTATTAAAACCCCTTAAAAGGGATACATACATATTGATTAACAACAAATAAATTATAAAAAGGACGTACAAAAACAGAAAAACCATTCAACATATGTGATTTTTTGGACATGAAGAATATCAGTGGCAGAGACGAAAACACATCGAGTAGAACCAAAAAAAAAAATAGAAAAAAGAAAGAATCTGAAGCAATTTTAATGTAAATATTTACAGAAGGAGAAACAAATGTGTTGTCTGTGTATAAATTATTATTATTATAAAGAAAAAAAAACACACAACGAACATATTTCTTCATTTTTTCTTATACAAAAAAAAAAAAAATTACAAACGAAAAATTATTTTCTAAAAAACAATAAAAAAAAATTCTCCATTTCTTCCACATGTTTAATGTTGATTGTTAAATTCATTTAATTTTAATTTAATTTTATGTTTTCAGAGAAAGAAAAAAACTGTTAAATACAGAAAAATCAAAAATAATTAATTTCGATATAAATTTGCCGGTAGATTTATGATCTGATCACAGGTTGTGCAATTTATTTTACCAATTTCATTGCTTTAGACGTGATTTTTTTCAATTTTGCTTTTTCATTTTTTAACTTTAATCGGATTTACTTGTATATTTTATAATAAATGAAAAATATTGAAAGAAACTTTTTGTTTACAGGTAGATAGATATCTACAGTTTATTGGCTAAAATAATCCCGTTGGCGATTGTTGCTCTTTAAAACCATCAAAAATTCTATTAATATTTGATCAAGCAGAAATATAATCGTAAATTTACATTAGAAATAAATAAATTAATATTGTTGATATTCAGATGCACACGATTTAATTTTTGATTCGCCGCATATTTACTATTCATTGTTACGTATAAGTCCTTTGACATAATGTATCAAAGGTCTTGGTTTTATATGCATCAAGAACAACAGTTCTGTTAAACGACAGAATAATTAACAAAAAATTGATTTGTCAACCCAAACACAACAAAGGAACCACACACCCACCCTTATTAAAAACCCTTTACAAAACTTATTTGAAACAACTAAAGTTTATCAAGCCTTTATCTTTTTGATGTTTCGGTTCTGCTTATTGATTATTTCAAATAAAAATATAATTATGCCATTGAGTTTCTATTATTTTAATTAAATAATTAAAAAACATTTTTTTTTATTGTTGAAATCTTGTTGCCGTAATAATTTATTAGTTAATTATATTTTTAATTAAGCCAACAACAACGTTAAGTAGTTACTAGTAATTTTGTCAAATGTCTTTAATTATTTTTTCTACATTTCTATATTATATTTCCGCATTAATGTTAATTAATTTTCTTTTATTTTCACGATATTAAAGTGTCAAAATAAAGAAACAACAAAAATATAAAAAAAAAATGTTTTCTTATTTCTTTATTGTTTGCAGAAAGTCAACACAAATTTTGATGATGATGATTTTTTGCTAATTTAACAATTTTTTTTTAATTATATTTCTATTTGCTGATGAGATTTAAAAAGTTTAAACATGGTAAATGATGAAGATAAATACAAAAATAAACAAAATTGAGGAAAATTGAATTAAAATATAATTACACAAAACCTTAGAAAAAAACAGAGAAAAGCGAGATAAAAAAAATTCAATTAACTTAAAATAAAAGTGTGAATTTCAATAATCACCATAAGCAGAAGCAGGCAAGGTTCACCGGGTAACTGACCCCAACAATTTACAGCTTACAGATTCGTTTTCAATTTCTTTACAACAGAAAATAATCCGATTTGTTTGTTGAGTTTGTATCTCTAGCTGTACCTTTTTTTTTGTATCAACAACCAATAACCATAAACAAGGAAACAACAGTTTGCTGATAAAAAAAAAGTTTTATTGTAAAAACAGAAAACTAATTGAACAAAAAATGCTCAGTGCCTTTTAAATTGGATAAAAAGCTTTGGTTTCCTTTCCTTTAATTCAATAAATAAAAGAAATGAATGAACCTGATCCTTAGAAGATATTTTTATTTTTTTTTTGTTTGCTACTGATGTAATAAATTTAATTACTGATTGTCGATGGATGTCTTTTTCAAGTTTTTCTTAAAATATTTGCTTTTTTCTAATAATCAATTATCTAAATTCTTCAGGTAAACTAAAATAGAAATTTTGTTTATATTTTAGAAATATATTTAATTACTTTAAGATGTCTTTAGTTTGAGAGTTTTTTATACTAAAAAAAACTATTTCTATTAGAAATGCCACAAAAATTTTCAAGCTTTATTCATTTAACTTTCCAAAATTTTTAAGTAAGAGTAATTATGGTAGAACTTTAAAAAGTGAAAACAAAAAATATTTAATTTATTACTACAATGAACCACTAACAGACTACCAGAAGAAAAAAACATTAATTAGTTCAAGCAAAATCTTTGTGGTTTATATTTTGACGTCCCTTTTATATAATAGAGAAATCCCTATTATAGTCTCTTTACCGACAAAAATGTTAAACCACGACAAGTTTATTTAATAAAAGTAATAAAAAAAGAAAAAAGTGGAATCAAAGAAAACAAAAATAAATCAAGGTACCATCAAGAAAACAAAAAAATATTTAAGTAACAAGAAATCAAGTTTTTTATTTATTTTTTTTTTAAGCTAAATAAAGAATTAAGTCAAGTTTAAAAGTCAGGCCAGCAGACAGCAGTTAGTTGAAAATGAAAATTTGCTTTAAACATCTTAAAGAAATTAAAACAACAAAAACAACGACACTCGACTTAATTTCATTTCGTTTGGTGTTTTGCAGCAGTTTTTTTTTTTTTTTTTTAATTTCTTCTCTTCGCCGCTTCCAATTATTATTTTTTAATTAAATTATTTTTATTAGTATTTTTCGTCTTCTTTTTCTTTTTCGTATTTTTTTTTTTTTTTGAAACAGTAATAATTTTGTTTATTTTTTTTTCTTTAGCAAAATAAAAAAGAAATAAATAAAATTCTATAAATTGTGTGCGCTTTTTGCCGTTATAAAAGAATTTTTACTCGTTTTTTATGTGTGTTTTTTTTCTTAAGCTAAATAATAATTAAATAAAAATAACAGTTTTACAAGTAGAATTTAGTTAAGCATATCGGATGTTTATTAAATGAATTGATAAAAAAACTTAGAGAAAATGAATGAATTAAAGCAAAAATAATAGAATTAATTCTGTTAAACGTAGCCACGATGAGGTAACTGAATGTTGTTTTAGTTTCTATCCGTCTTGTATTCAACTTTTATTAATTTGTTTGCATATGGGATTAAAATAAACTTTTTTTTTTAATTCTTTTTGTTGTCTTTTGATTGCAATTAATGAACTCGTTGTTTTACATATTAACCTTGCTTGTCAATTTAATGGTTTACTATTATTTACAGGTGATATTATTATTATTATTTGCAGTTAATTTCGATCATTTTTTTTAAATTGTAAACACAAATAAGGAAATTTGAAATGCGACAGCGCATGTAGTTTTAAGAAGGTCGCCTTGTTTTCACATAATAGCTTAAGTTCATGGCTAAAAGTCCAGTTTGAGTTTATGAGATTAAACATTTTTTTCCATCAATTCTTTTATCTTTAAACAGGGTTAGTGATTGTTTGAAATTAATGCAAAAAATAATTTTACAAAACTAATTCCTAACCTAGACCCAAAAATAACAATCTGCTAAAAAGCAAAACATTTTGTTATAGTTTAAGTTCTAATTAAGTCCCAAACGTCATTAATTTTTCTTTTTAATGAAGTAAATATAGTAATAGTAAATGTGGATCAAGTAATATTATAGTTCCCAAATCGTTATTAAAACCAAAAAACAAAAAAAAACTTGAAAAGCTTCAATTTTTGATTATGAAAAAAAAAAACCATAAAAATATTCAGAAACCTACCAAAAGATTAAAATTTAATTAAAGTCAAAACCGGTAATTCACTTTTACTAGATCAAACGCTTATAACAAGAATACCTACAACAACCAAAAAAAAGTCAAAAAACGTGTAACACTTTCTCATATTTCCAAAGTACTACGATAAAAAAAATGCCTTTTCTCTGCATTTTTAAATAATAAAAACATAAAAAATGTAAACCGTGGACGTTTTATCATATTTTCTGTATTCATTAAAATAAATAATGTAAAATAAAAAAAAAAACAAAAACCACTTAGCAAATAAATGTAAAAAAATCAATTTTTTTTTCGTTTTTTAAATAAATTACATACAAAGTACAATTAAAATAAGATCCAATCACAGACGAATCTGCTGACACAAAGAAAAATCTGCTGACAAAAAGTGAAATAAAAAAAATGGGAAAGAATCGGTTGCGTATCGAATGCGTTACGGATACGTTGCAAATACTCAGATTAATGTTAAGAAAACAAATGAGATTAAAAAAAAACACATAAACCAACATAATTACCGTTATTTGATGTTTGCAAATAAAAAAATAATAAAATTAAAATTGCATACGTTAATCGTTTATTATTTTTTTTTTTATTATTGTAGTAATTACAGTAAAATAGCACAACGACAGCCTGTTATTTTGCCTTACGGTACGAAATGTAGCAACGCGACTGAAACTGCAGTACAATTTTGCTACGAAGTACAACACTGAAAAAAGTTTTATTGCGGAGAAAAATGAAAAAAAAAAAAACGCTATACGTAGATACCTTCAATTATCTAGCAACTAGAATACAGCTTTTATAGATCATTTGTTTCTTTTTTTTTAATTTATTATTTATTTTCTGCAGAAAAATATTTTTTTATTCTTTTGTTGCTTATTTATCGTTTTTTTTTTTTCTTTTTTTTTACTTATAGCACATTATTTTCCATGTGCTGTGCTTATGCAGTTATATTTTTTTGTTGTTGTATTATTACATACTTTTAAGGTTAAAAAGCATAATAGAGACAGCAAAAGATAACTTTAGCCAACCAACAAACAAATATAAAATATAAATTAAAAGATGCCAACAAGAAAAAGCAACAAAAACATGTTTAAAGGCGTTATTTTTTGCATAAATTTAATAAAAAAAAAAAAAAAACAAAAAAAGGTAAGAAATAAAGTTTTATGCATGAATGATGGGATGTATTAGGGTTTGGACTGGTTTTAACACCGGTTCCACAATAATAAGATGAATTGATGAGGAGAAAAACATTTTTATTATTATTATTCATTGAAACTAACGTATTAATGACATCATGTCTCACTTCATGATGCCACGAAGATAGAAAAAAATACAATTCTTATTTCTTGTGGCTAATACTAGACTATGGAGTACTAAATTCGTTGTACAGCATACAGACTCTAGCTAAATGTACATAAGCAACCATTATATACAACAAAAAAGGTCAAAAAAAAAAATTAAAAAAATAGAAATTAAACAAACAATAAAAAAAAAGAATGAAGAAAACCTAATTAAAATAACAAAAATCATATTTTCACCTTTTTTAATCGGTTAATCATTTTATACGAATAAATATTTACAAGAATGAAAAAAAAGGCAAATTGTAAAATCATCAGCAGTATTTCTGACTATGTTGGCATTAAATTTCGTTTTTTTTTCTTCTTTATATTTCATTATTAATAGAATTCTGTGTCAATGTACTTTTATTTCACAATTTCATAATAAAAAAAAATACAAAAAAAAGCTAAAACTTAATAAAAAATAATCATACATTAATTGTATTTAAAGTTTATTTAGTCGATTTTATTGATTTTTATGTTTTGAGCTTCTGTAATTTAATTTAGCAAAGACAAAAACAAAAAAAAATTATTTATTTACTTTTAGAATTCTATACAAACGAACGCGTTAAATAAAAAAAAAAATAATGCTCAAGTACGCATATAGAATACTTAAAAAATTAAATAACAAATCCGGATGAATTTATTTATTTATTTATGTATGTCTTATGAAAGCTCTTAATACCTAAATGGTGCTTAATTATGGTTGATGTTGTGTTATATTGTATTACGTTACGACAAACTGCTTTAAGCATACCTCTATAATAAAATTAATAAATCTAACTAAAGGTAGATTACTAAGGCAGTGCTGTGGGTAGTAGAATTTTTGCATAAATGCTAAAAAAAATGGGTCAGCAAAATATAAAATAAGAATCGAGTAAAGAACTCTTAGCTTTTAAGTCACTTGAGAAGAAAAGAAAAATACATTTTTTTTTTTTTCTCTCCTCTATTGAAAAATCGAAACAAATTTAAAAAGCTTTACGTCCTAAATTAACATTCATTTATTCCTAGTGTAGTTAAGTTAATACGTAAATAAAAAAAACTGTTCAGCCTACATTACCCTCTTAAGGCACTACCACTTGAATAATCAGCATAGTAATTAGTTATTTATTTAGATAAAATTAATCGCTTGATAAATTGTGAGGAAACATCAATCCAAATTTATTACTGATTGTAATAGTGTTGTTAATGGATCACATGTAATTAAAATTGTGAAAATAATTCATAAAAGGAATTAAATATGATTAGGTAAAGTTAATTAAATGCCTATGACAATGAGTGCTGCCAACAATTAGTGGTTTACAACATTAATTTGAATAAAACTTACTAAACAAAACATGAAAAAATAATTAAATAAACACTTCATTAAGTCAATAAGCAAGCAATAAAATAAAAATTAATCATCGAGGCTAATAAAAGCTAAATAAACAACACTTCGTTATTTAATTGCTTTATTGACTTTGTGATAAGAATGAACAAAGGTATGGTTGCCAAAAGCATAGTCACAAAATTTAATTTCTTATTTTATTTAGCGTTCGTATTTCATCCTTAAAACTTTCTAAAAACAAAATTATCGTGAGGAACAAATTTATTAAAAATTTTTTTTCTTTTTTTGAAAGTAACAATA
This sequence comes from Ptychoptera albimana, assembly GCA_961205885.1. Classification (NCBI taxonomy): domain Eukaryota; kingdom Metazoa; phylum Arthropoda; class Insecta; order Diptera; family Ptychopteridae; genus Ptychoptera; species Ptychoptera albimana. The sequence continues at coordinate 25,631,289 of OY540801.1, forward strand.
AAGATGAAGATCTCTATATACACACACACACAAACACAAACGAGCGAAACATTAATCATTTGCGTTGTTTCTTCTTTCATTTCTTAAAAATGCTTAAACAGCGTTCCAAACCGAAATTTCACTGTGTAAACCAACCAATTTTTCTTATGCTTAATGTACACTAATCTATTTTGATTAATTGTTTTTATAAATGTTCGGGATTACAGCACTGCATAATTAAAAAAAAAATGTACAGTGCTCGGCTGCTTAATGCAATTATAAATAATATTAAGCAAAAGGCTGAGTAGAAAAAAAATTATTACTCATAGTCCCAGCATAACTAAAAACATGGAGTGAACACCAGCATCTCCGACAAACACAAATTTAAATAATTATCAATTTTAATAAAAGAAATTAAAAAAAAAAAAAATTTATAAGAAGGAGCAAATGGCGGCGCAATGGTTTTTTTTTCTTATTTTTTTTTTTTATTTATCTTTGTGGTGACAAATATATAATAATTAATTAAATTTAATTAAAAATGCAAATAACACTTTTTGTTGTGTTTTCTTTATTAAACAAACACAGATAATAATAATAAAATAAATACAGACAAATAGAGTATGAAGTGTGTCCTCTGGAGTATAATAAATTGCTGGTTATTCGTTTATTCTTCTTTAATAAAAAAAAAAGTATAAAGAAATAAATAAAATTAATTGTGTTTAGGCTGTTAATTACATAATTCGGTTTTAACGATGTATACTTAAATTTGCTATAACAAACAACCAAAAAAAAACCGAAAAGGAGAATAAAAGCCAAATGTTGTGTGCCAGCCGTTGTTAATGCAAACCAAGTAATAAACCGCGTGAGAGACTTAATCGCTAAAAAAAACGCTAATTAATTATTTATCTGCACGATTAGACAGAGGAATTTTTATTAGTAAAATTTTCCATCTAAAATTTATTGAAATTAATTAGGTGTTAATGACAAATTAAAAAAAAATTAAAAAACAAAAACACGGAAAATTAATTAGAAAACTTTTCTATAGTAAAATGTAAAAAAAGCTTCAAAAGCTTCAAAGTAATTAAAAAGTACTTTTAAAATATAATTATTGGAATAATTAGCTATTCAATAAATTCACAAAGGATTGAATAATTAACACAGAGTGAAACCATTGTGTTTGCATGAAATATTGCCAACAAACAGATGTTGAAAGCAACAACAAAAAAAAAAAACAAAAAAAAAAAAACAAAAAAAGAAAAACGCAAAAGAAATCGCGTTTTTAAAGTAATTAAATCGATAAATACAATAGAATAAAAAATAAAAATATATATTAGCAAACAGCAACTAAAACCGACTGTTGGGTGATCACCAACCACCCACCACCGATGTGATTTTTTATATATTCCTTAAACCTGATTATTTAAAATAATTATGCCGTTTTATGTTGTTTTTTTTTCTATTTGTATTATTTATTTATTCAATAATTTCTCTTTATTACATTTTTACTACTTGGAAATAAAACAATGGGAAAAATGGAAAACCACAACGAGACTATTATAATGAAATAATAATTATAATTATTATTTAATATTATTATTAATATTATTATTATTACAGTCATAAAATTAGTATTTGTTGACAAAAGCAGTTAAAATACTTTATTAGATATTAGGCTTTGATATTTTATACATTTTTCTTGATTAATTTCAATTATTTAATAAATTCCCATAGGTTAATAGGATAATTAAGCAAGATTTTCTATTTAGTCATTTAAAGAGTTGTTTTATTTAATAAAATTCTCAAACCTCATTGAAATAGCATAAAATTTTAGTAAAATGCCTTTTTTTAATACTAAAAATCGCGCAACATAACTGCTAAAAGATTCTACGTTAGTGTATTAATGCAACGTTATAAAACACCGAAAATGCTGATTTTAATTTGAAAAAATATAATTATTTCATAAAGATAAGAAACGTAAGGTTATTGTATTACCACCAAACAGAAGGAAAAAACAAATTAATTTTTAATTTAAATTAAAAGAAAAATAACGAAAATGCTGCTTAATTTTTCCGTTTTATTCTTATTCATTTTATTTTTAATAGTGAGAAAGAAAACCAAATTAAAAAATGCAAATTTCATCACCCTTAACCCAATGTTTCAAAAATGACTAAATAAATAAATGTTTTAACAGGTAGAAACAGGACAACCAGACACGTACATTTACTAAGTAAGGTTATGCTAGCCGGTGGATGGGGCACTTTTGTATTGTTAAAGCAGGATTAAAAAATACAAACAAATCGTTATTGTGGTTTTTTGTTTGGCAAACAATAATAAAAAAAACCCTAAATAACCCCCAATAAAAAAAAATTCAAAATTATTTTGTCTTTTGTTTCTTAATTTTTTAATTAAAAAATTTGTAGGAAGGCATTTGTTTTTTTTTTTTTTTATATATATATTTTTGTAAAGCGTGAAGGATTTATTATAGAAAAAAAAACAAAAATACACAAAAAATTCACCAAACATAAATGAAAATTATCTTCCCTTTTTTTTTTTGTTTTGTCTGGAATATAGCATTATGTTTCTGCTTTTAAATAAACAAAAATAATAAAAAACGCTTGCATGCCGCAAAGAAGACGTGAAAGAAAAAAGAAAAATAAATAAATAAAACAAAAGAACCTGATTCACATATTAAAAGCAACAAAACTAACAAAGAATTTTTATTTGTTTTTAGCTTTAATTTTTAGATAAAACATAAAATGTATGTTGTCAATGCTTCGTACGTATTAAAATGTTAATTTTAATTATAAATTTTTTTTTTCTTTTTGCTTCTTCTATTTTTTAATTTAAATAAAAAAAAAAGAAGAAGATTAAAAAACGAATAAACTATAGAAAGGAGGAGACAATATACAAATTATAATAATAATAATAACGAAAAAATAATAAAATCAGCAGAACCTTGAAATATTTTTTTGCTTTAATCAGAAAAATAAAAAAATACGAATGAAAAGAAAATAAATTTATTAAGTGATAAAAATACATAAGAGAGTTTCTGCATGATTATGAAATTGTTATTATTTATCATTTTACGTTTACGTAGAAATAAAGAAGACGAAACTCGTTTCATTTGGAAATACGATCCTAAAATTATCTGAAAATTCCGGTGAAATTTTTAATGAACCTTACAAATGCTGATAGTGATTATTGTTTACACTTGCTGATAGTTTTCTTTTTTTTATCTATATTTTATATGGATAGTCGAATATAAATCACCCAAATACATCGCAAGAATAAGCGATTTAAGAAGGTCTCGCACTGTAGCCATTAATTCAATTTGTGGGTAGAAGTTTTTCAGATAAAACTATAAATTGTACGTCTCGTGCTATATAGCCCTGGCATTTGATACAAACACGTCAACTCAAAATTAATTTAAAAGAAAAAATGCAAAACATGGAAAAATTATATTCATAGAACGATACAGTCATAGAATATTTTCCTGATCAACGAAACAATTATTCTGCTAAATCGTGATTTTTACTTTTATCAAAAGAAAAAAAAAAAAAAAAAAAAAAAAAAATTTTCCTAGAATTATTTAAAAACAAAAAAGCTCCAATAATTTAGCTGAGTTGGTTTTTAATTTTTTTTTTATTTGTTAAATTAGGAATTATAACAAATTTCTATATAAATAATACAAACAATGAATTTATAAGCAAATAGAAAATTAGGAAAAACATCAAACGTCTTTTTTGTGGAAAAAAATCCACCTTTTATTGATTAATCAATCAGAATAAGTGATTATTATTATTATTATTATTATTATTATTATTATTATTATTATTATTATTATTATTATTATTGTTCATTTTTTTTTTTTTGTTTTGTTTTATTTAATTTAAATCAGTTTAATGTGTTGTAATTTTTTAATAAAAATTTAAATTAACTACAGGACAATAAAATAAATAAAAATAATAAAACTAAAGCACTTGAGAGTAAAACACAACTTTAATTAATTTATTTATTTAATATTATACAAAAAAAAATAAAAAAAATTTAAGTGGTTAAATAAAACGAATCAATTTTACTAATTTTGTTGTTTCTTCATCAACAATGAAAATTCTTTTAATGGGAGAAATTTTATAAAAAGAAAACAAAAAATCCCACATAATAAATAAATTTTCAATTTTATTCGAAGATTGTTTTCAACATTTGCCGACTAATTTTCTTTCTTTTAGTCTCTCTGTCTCTCTGTCTCTCTTTCTTTCTTTCTTTTTTTTTTTTTTTTTGTTTGAACTTTGTTTTCTAAACATGAAATAAGTATATCATAGAAATGATTAATTAATTAAAATTCAAAATAACATAATAAAAAAGTGAATTAAGAAAATAGAAAATTTTTTATATGAAAATTATGCAAAGAAGAAAAACACTGATTAACCAGAGCTGAACGTTTCATAAATTTTAAATAAATTGAAAAAGTAAAAAACAAAATAAAAAGCTCTTACCTTTCATCTTCTAATAATTTAGCAGCCAGTGCTAAACGCAACCGTACCACTTTCATACTCTGCAGTGGGAATAATTTACAAAACGGTTCTAAAAATTTTGGCTCCCAACAATAATTTGGATACAATTTACATAAACGCCACAACCGTGTATTATGTATAAATAAATTATTATGCTGTTGGCCATAGTTTAAATACTCGTTCATATTTTTATAATCACAGGTGAGTAATTTCTTTATATTATTTATCGCAATGTGATCATACGGTGGCCCCCGTATTTGTATGATTTCATAATTAAGTAACGGTTCATAGTGATAATAATTTGCGGGCAATGCATTCAGTATGTCACCGAGAAATGTTGAGCCTGACCTCCATGTAGTTATTATTATACTGCGATAAGGTACTCCGTTTGTTTCTGGCGTTAATTCACTCAACTTGGATGCATCAATACCAAAACGTCCGTCCGGGTACTCAAAATAGGACATCTCCTCAACAATGCGCTCACGTTGCACATTCAAAATATCATCAATCGTTATTGTTGTATTTTGTGTTGCCGGTATTGTCACCGAATTATATAAACGATTATAATATCTATTTACTTTATTTATTTTATTAAAATTATTATTATTATTATTATTATTACTATTACTATGTTTTAATATAATATTATCATTTGTATCAGATTTAATATATTCGGTTGCATATTTGGATAGTTGTGATGTTGTCGTTGTAAATCTATGACTTGCAAATAATAATAAAATACATAAACAACTAATTGCACAAATACCAATTAAATTAATACGTCGTGTCATTATTACGATTTTTATATTTAAATGAAAAAAATAAAACCATTTACTATCACGGAACTTATCTAATTAAAGAAAAATAGAGAATTGGCAGGCAATTAAAAAAGAGATATAATTTAAAAAAAAAAAAAAAAAAGAAATAATTAAAATCACAGATTTTTTTTTCAATAAAATATGTAAAACTTTTTTTTTTTATATTTTATTTTACTATTAGTAACTGAACACTATGTTATTATTTTTGAAATCATCAAATTAGATATAGTTCATTATGAATGTTACACCCAGTAACAAAAACAAGGAAACAGAAAACTGAAGAACACTTAAAGAACAAAACAATACACAAAAATCATTGATTTTCCTCTAGCTTAAAAATTAATTTGACACATTTTTTGTTTCTTTTATTTGAACATTCTTAACTCACTTAATTAATCCATTGTATACGAAATTTACATTTTTATTTATAGTAAATTTTCAGTTTTCTAAATTAATAATAATAATAAAAATTTTTTTTTTCTTTTTTTAAATGTTGAGAAAAGTAATAAACAAAATAATAACAACAACAACAATAACACAGAGCCACATATAAAACACAGAAATAACACTTGCGTTTGGATATATTTTTTTATTATTTATGCAATTAAAAAATAATATATATAATAATTTGTTTTTTTTAGTTTTTATTTCATTAAAAAAAAATATTTATCGTCCGTACAATTTGATTGTTACTTTTAAAATGAAAGCTGTGTAGCTTTGTTGGCTCCATCGTAAGTCCCCCATTTGGTTTCGTATATTCACTTAACACACAAGGTAGCGATTCTTTTTTTTAAAGAGAACTGTCAAAAAAATTTGTTTTTCAATTTAAAAATAAAAAGTTTATTCAAAATGTGATTCGAGAATGTTTATTAAGTGATATCGAGTATTTGCTTCAAATTTTTATTGCAGTTTTATTTTTTAATAAAGAAAATTCACAATCATTAAGTTTTTAATTTATTTTATTTTTATTCAATTTTAATACAAAATCCACACAAATTACAATAATTTTTTTTTTGTTTTTTTAAATCATTTTAATAACGTTGTTTAAAGCCATACTTCTTCCTTTCGTAGAATAGATCTGTTTTAGAACTTCCAAGATTTACAATTTTAGGACAACCGTCTCTCTATAAAAAAAAATAAACAAAATTTGCATATTAATTTAATTCACTTCTATTTATATGTTTTTGCATTTTATCTTACATCTTTTTCTTGTATTGTGCACTCTTTACAGTAATACGCGTCTGATACACCGGGTCCACCACAAATAACACAACGTCCCTGATACGATCCGTAATTACATTCGTCACAGATCCTAACTAATGTACATGGCCTGACATAAGAATCACAAATTACACATTTTCCATCACATTTTTCACATAATCGCCCGATAGCTAAAAAATTATCAATTAAAAATGTATTTAAATTTCAAATATATATTTAATAAAATTAATATTTACCAACACCCGGCTGTTTACGACAAAATATTAAATCTGGATGATGTTTCGCCATATTTACTTTATTTTATTTATTATTTTCTATTTGATTAAATATCTTTAACAAACGAAATGATTAGTTTATATTACAATATTTCAGGTTATGTTGTTGTTTGTTTGACGTTTTCATCAACAATAATAATTATAGCATTTTTATTTTATAGAAATCAAAATCTCGAAATTAAATCGATAGTGTTTAGTAAGCACGTGATATAAATGTTTATTTCGATACCGCACTGTCAATTTGACGTTAGTGACGTTCAGAAATAGAAACGTTACTGTGAAAGTGTTTTTTTAATATTTGTATACAGAAATACAACAAAATATTGTAATTAAAGTTTAAATATAATTGCTTCTTTTATTGGAGATTAATTTTTAAATTTATCGTTATCATTTATTTTAGATAAAATAATTTTTTCTTGGTAAAAGCACGTGGTACAGTTTGTTATTAATTTGTTAACCTAAAAAATCATGGAGCCGACTGATAAAATAAACGTTGGCGATTATATTATAATTCAAAGGCAAAAATATACAAAATTGCATAAATTCAGTAGCATAGATTCAAAAGCAATATTGGCCAAGGAACAAATCGAACTCAGAAATCTAGATGGACAAAATTATAATACGACATTTAAAATGATACCGAAGGAGAACCAAAAAAACCGTTTATACTTTCTGGACCCGTGCATTGAGAGCAAGGACGATAATATTAAAGATTTAATAAATTTGCAGGAGTGTGGTAACGATAATCGTAACATCTTCGATGACGGCCAATCACAAACTTTAAAAATGGAAGACATAAAAAAATTAAAAGATGTTGGTACAAGCTCCAAGGAAATTGTGGAACAATTGGTTGAAAATTCAAAAACATTTGCTTCGAAAACCGAATATGCTCAAGAGAAGTACCTGAAGAAAAAAGAAAAAAAATATTTTGAATATATAATAATAAAAAAACCAACAATACGTTTAATTTCGGAAATATTCTACCGTCAGGATTCAGATAAAATATTAGGTTTACGGCCGGATTCTCTATCACAGATAATTTCCTATTCCGGTGTTTGTGACGACGGAAATTATCTACTTTATGAAAGCGGAACAAATGGATTGACACCAGCTGCAATTTTAAATTCAATTGGAAGTAACACAACCGGTAAATTAATTCATATGCATCCCGGAAACGTGCCTCAAAGACAAGCAATATATGCTTTAAATTTACCTCGGGAGCAATATGAACGTTGTATATCTGTAAATATTTATTCAGTGCTACGACATTACTATCAAAATGTAGCCACATCGAATGGTGAAGAAAAAGCTCTCGAAGAAACTGTCGTTATTGAAAATGACGAGAATAACGGAAAATTAGACGATGATGAAGACAACGAAGTAAATATAGGCGCCAAAAGGAAATTAAACAGCGGAACTAGTGAGGAAGAGATAATTAAAAAATTAAGATTAAACAATAACGACGTAAGTAAAGTGATTGTTCCCGGCCACCAAAAATGGATTTTAGACAACATAAATGCTTGTCAGCTGTTGGTAGAAAAATTAGATGCGTTGATAATCGTTGCGAAGGAGTATCCACTAAATATTATTAAAGAATTATTATTATTTATAAAGCCGGGTCGTCCGATGATTATTTTTAGTTTATCGCGTGAATTACTAATGGAAATGTATGTGGAACTAAAACAATTATCGTATGTAACAAATCTCCGATTAACATCAAATTGGATGCGAATGTATCAAATATTACCGAACCGCACACATCCAGATGTACACATGAACGGCAGTGGCGGCTACTTATTATACGGTTATACACTGGGCTGACATTTTAATGATTATTTTGTTATTTAATTAATTAAGACTTAAGCAAAAAACCTTATCAATAAATAAATATGCGAAAGAAAATAAAATTAAATTTTGTTTTCATTTTTCTTAATTAAACAAATTTTAATAAAACAAAAGTGATTAAATTCTTTAATTAGAAACAATAAAAAAATATCAAATTTCGTGATTTTTATAGTGTCAAGATAGGAACAGGGAGCAGATATAATAATTATTGTTGTCTAAATTTTGTGTGGTTTCTCTTCTTTTTTTGTTATTAGTTCGATTTAAATTCAATACCACCGCACACTCACCCTGTAACGTAACGTTTTTTTTCTTTTAATGTAATTTTATCTCTTGTTTCGTGAGTAATTTATAAGTTTTCTTTTAAATAAAATTTATTATATGGATTATTGAAAAAAAAAACAATTTTTTAAAAATTTTATTCGATTTGGTTTTAATTTCAATTCAACTTTCTAACGGCGAACTTGTTTTTTTTTTTTTCGTTTTTTGCTTATTTTGTTAAATTTTTCAATAAATTTTTGTTGCATACATAAAGTAACCATGGTAGCAAATATAAGTGAATTAAGTGCAGAGAATTTGGAGAAAGAATATACACCGAGTATGTGGACAAAACGTTTTAAAACACGTGAAGAATGCATCGAAAATCACATTAAAACAATAACGGAAGGTGAATTAATTAATTTTTTTTTGTGTTTATGGTAAAACAAATTGAATTTTCTTTTTTTAATCAAAAAAGCCAGCGACGAAAATCGATCATCAATCAATTGTGAATTAGACCTAAGCTATGGCGATGGAGATATGGAAAAATATGATATTTTCCATGGTGACTTACCAGAAGGTTCTAAATAGAAAACAAAAAAAAAAAATTATATTTTTAAATAGAGTGAAAATTATTGAAATTTCAGATGCACCAATCTTCATTTATGTTCACGGTGGTTATTGGCAGGAATTAAATAAAAAATTGTCCGCTTACTGTGTTAAGCAATTAGTTGCAAATGGGTGCAAAGTAATAATTATCGAATATAATTTATGTCCAACAATCACATTGACCAACTTAATTAAGCAAGTAGTAAACGCAATTGATTTTCTCGTCCAAAAATATAATTCAGCGAAAAGTATCAATGTGTGTGGCCATTCGGCGGGTGCCCATTTACTCTGTTACGTATTAAACGATGAAAATATAATAAAATTAAATAAAATCAAAAATTTCTTTTTTATATCCGGCGTTTATGATCTAACCGTATTGCGTCACATTGACTCGATCAATGTGAATAATCTACTTGGAATAAATGATGAAAACGTTAAATTTCTGTCACCAAATTTATACTTTTCGTATGAAAATTTAATCAGCACGCAAACGAAACTCCAAATTTTTATTTACACATGCGAAAATGAGAGTAAAACATTTATCGAGAATAGCATTGAATTTGCACAAAAATTAAAAACAATTAATTTTCCAAATTTAAAATATAAACTAATTGAGGGATGTGATCATTTTGATATTGTGGAGAATTTACGCGACAGCAATTACGAAATAACAAGAGAAATTATTAATAATCTTTAATTTGAATAAAATCAAGACCAAAAAGGAAAATATATATTTGCATAATTCATAAACATAAAATAAAGAAAATTAAATTCAGTGAATGAATTTGTGTAAAGTTGTTATATAAATAAATAAAAAAAATTAAATTAAATTAAATTCTGTTTGTTTTAATATTCATCATCTGAAACATTTACACTGTAAAAAGCCGTCACGTAGCTTTTCTCAAAATCATCTTGTGTTGTTAATATTATACCATTGTCATTATCACTAGTTATATCGTTAATATTATAATTGCTTAATAAATCAGTTGAATGATTGATACACTCATCGGGATTCCATTGGTTTTCTAATAATATTGAAGACGCCACACCACCATTATGATTATTATTGTCTAAATTTATTATTGAATTTATTGCTGTTTCTAAACTTATTTTATCTAATTCCTCCGCAATTGTTCTATTGAAATCCTCATTTGTTATGATGGATGGTATTATTGTCATTGGAGGAGGTTTTGCAGAATCTGCTATTGCTTCTATAGTGGATTTTTCATCCTTTATTATCAATCCATCTTCACTTGTGTCCGTTATTTTTTTACACTTATTATTAATTTTATTCTCTTTGATTACACCAGGATCTTCATTTTTTACGATTTTTAAATTATCCGTGTCATCATCGTCATCCGAAGACTCATCAATTATTATACTTCCATCACCATTTGTATGATCATCAATAATCATATCAATAAAATCTATTTTTTCCTTTTTCTTTAATAATTTATCTAATTTTTTATCATTATCCACACAATTTTTATCCAGTTCACCATTTATTTTCTTTACTTCTGTCTCATCACTTGGTTCCTCTGGACCATGCTCTTGCTGTATTGCAAACCTAATCAAATAAATTTGAAAAAAATATATGAAACAAAAAATTCCGAAAGAAGTTCTCAGGCCGAGATATCAATTTAATGAATAAAAAAAAAAAAAAAAATCAACATACTTATCAATAATGTCATTAATTCTTGATTTTAATTTTGTATTATGTGTTAACTTCGTTTGTAATAATTGATCTTCATCGGCCGGATCTTTCTCACTACCAACAAAATATGACGCTGTTTCATACAAATCAGCACGACGTCGATTTTGTAATAATTTTCCAATTTTTATAAAAGCTTCTTGTGCTGCAAATAAATTATTAATGATTATTATTATCAATTATTAAGAATATTGGAAAAGCAAAAACCTACCAATTTTCTTCATTTCAAGTGCAGTCAACTTATAATGATACTGTTTGTTGCATAGCTCCAAACACTGCAGGACATCATAAAAGTCTGGAAAAATTTTGGTACGATTAACAAAATTTTGTATCGTGTGATTAAATTCTTTATAACTGGTGCCACGAAAGTGTATTGGTTTTCTAAGATTCCGTTGGGCATGCTTACTTTCACCAGTCATATCGCATATTTTATCATAAATTTCCCATGCACGTTTTTTACAACGCTCCGATTGTATATACGACGAATTTAATTCATCATCAAAATTCACAATTGTGTTGTCCAATTCGATGATTTTCTTTTGTAAAACACATAATGCACGATTTAATTTCCTTATCTGGTACTCACGCTTTCGATCCACCACTTCGGTGTCATCAACGCTTGTAACATCGTTACTTACGCCACTCTCATTCTTATCAAGTTGTAAATTATTATTACTGATTGTGCTATTCTCTTTGCGTGATTTTAATTCATCTAAAACACGTTTTAATTTAATATAAACTAAATCGGGTACCTTTTCTATTTCATCAGTTACCTGACGTACAATTTTGCAAAATGACTTTGAATTTACAAATTCTGAATGTACGTCCTCATAGTAACGAATAATACGACGCTGTATAATCATTTCCATGTCCGTTGACGAATCCGCCTTGCGACAAGTATCTATTAACTTTTTATAATCTTCGTTTAACTCGGTTTTCGTCTTTATTAATTTTTTATCATTTTCATGATTCTTTTCATTTTCAATTGCGACGTCCTTGTTGTCATTATCATCAGATTTCGTCGTTGCTTCCGGTAGTTCAGTTGTTTGCCTGACTGTACATTTATTTTTTGGCTCCAACTCATCTTTCTCATGTTTTGTTTCATCGTAAATATTTTGATAATAATCACCAATCTGCAATTGAATTTCCTCAACTTTAATCTCACTTAATAGAGTTGATCCTGCCAAGTTGCTGTCATCGCCTGACGCCACTTTATCGATGCTTCCGATTCTAGTTGGTTTTATTCGTTTTATAACTTTATTTATAGTATCTGTTGATTTTCGTTTTAAGTCATTTAATTGATGAACATTATTTACTTTTTTAATAACAGACGTATGCGGTGATGGTTGTTGTTGTTTTTCTGATTTTATTTGGCCCGCCTAAAAGTAAAAAAAAAAAAAATCAATCACCTTACATTAGGTTAGTTTAGTATAAACAAATGGTAAACAATCATTAAGTAAATAAATTACAGGAATACCACTACTATGACGTAGTTTTTCTTCTTTTTTTTTATAATTAACTTTTAATGGCCTTTTTTCGACACTTATTATTCCATTGAATTTTCATACAAACACGAAAGAAATTTTTCATAATTTTTTTTGTCTTTGAAATAATTAAAATTGATTACAATGACTTACCTCATCATCGGAAGAATCGATAATAATTATCGACGCTGTATTATCCATTTATTTACAAATAAATGTATAAACAACTTTTAACAAAAATGGTTTCTTAAATTAATTAATTATTAACTATCATAAAAAAAATGTAGCACATATATTAAAAAAATAAAATTCTTAATTTTTATACGGATTTGCGTTGTTTTATAATAAAAATAATTTGTCAATTCGATGTTTTTTCGACGAGTCTTATTTGACATTTTATTTCGCATTGAACACCAAGAAGCGTCAAACAAACATAAAAACCAATAATAAATAAATTTTTTTCTGTTTTTAGTAGTTCTTTTACTAAGAATCTACTACTTTTAATAATTGCAATGTAAATTTTTTTTTTGTATACAAAAATGATTAGTTTTTGTTGGTGTAATTTCGAGAATGAGAAAATCGATTTATCGTTACTATGTGGAACATAAATTATTTTTGGCTCTAGAAAATTAAGTTTGAGAAATATTCCAGAGAACATATTTCAGCATACCAATAAAACTGAAAATTTTAAAAATTAAAAAACAACGCATATTAAATTATTAAAGATTTATTAGCTTAATATAAAAATTTACATTTTATGTTGGATAGATTGTTATTATCATCTTAATAAATCCTTAATAATTCCTGAAATACAAAAAAAAAAGTAAAATTATTAGTTGAAAAGTCACACAGATACAAAAAAAAGCATAAACATACTTTGACAAAACACCGTCTTTCTTTGCTAATCTTGCGATACAATCATCTGATTCTCCCATTCTTCGGATAGCTCCACAAATTGCATATACTTTTGATGTGTCTGTACGGATTCCGGTTTTTGGATCTACATCGACAACATTTATTTGGATTGAAGCATGATCCTTAGCGTGAATGATACGGTTACTGGCTGAGCTAAAAATATAAATAAACTTACAATTAATTATCGAAATCACTAAACTTCAAAAAAAAAATTAGGTTATGTTTTAAGTAAAATCATATTTGACATGCAAGCATTACTAAATGCCAAATTTTGGTATTTCAACAAAAAAAATCGCAATTTCGGCAAATTTACATACAATTGCGTGAATAATTTTTCTCCCATACATTTTATTTATTGAAATAACACGATACACGTGGAGACTTACCATTTTCTTGGACAATACAAGTCAACAAATTCACCACTATCGTTTTCCATTTTTATTTATTTATCTGCAATAAGATTTAAATTATTAATTAAACACAAATTTATAAATTAATTTTATATATTTTAATAGAAAATTGTTAATTTACTTTATTGATAATGTAAAGACACAGTCAAATCGCTAATGGCGGATTTTAGAAAGAAAGAAAACCTCAGTTTTCACTTTTAATAGTTGTCAGCACTGCAATTTAATGTCGATAAAAAAGTTTAGTAGAAAAAAATGACAACCTAACGAACAAATTTAAATAATTTTAATATTTTACTTTTTTAAGTAATAATTAATTAATAAACATTATTAACTAATTATTATTAAAAATTTTAAAGTATTTAATCAAAATAAAAAAAATAAAAAAGTAATTCTAATTTAGTACAAATAAAACAAAAAAATTGACATAGCAAAACTAAAAAAAAACCCATAAATGTTTATTTAGTATTTCGCCTAAAGTTCGATACGTCACAATATTTTGTATTTTTTTGTTGTTGTTGCTTTCATTTATTATAACAAAATTAAGCCAACCAAAGTCTGCTTTTATAATACAAAAATATATCAAAATTAGTTTTCATTACAGTTTAAAATTATAAAGTTCAATTTCGTGATATGTTAGAATCGAACTAAAAAATAAAAATTAAACAATAAAGTTTGTGAAATAATTTGAAAGTTTGTTTTGTATAAAAAAAATGTTCGCTTTATCTGAGTACATTACTAAAAGCTCAATCAAGATAAGGAAAATGTGAAAATTAATTAAAAATGATGCACCCATCCACCCATAATTACTGAGCAATTTTAATTATCAACCATAAGCATTTGTTTGTTTATGTTTGTGAAGCCACAAAATAATAACGCGCTGAAGTCAAATAAAACTAGAGCAAAATTTAACTCACCCTAGGATGCCGCCCTCACAAACAATCCATAAGCGTGAAAGCACATACAAGAAATTGAATCGTAAAAGCACAGGAAACATTTTAAAAGCGCCGTATAACCTGCAACCATTGTATTTTCTAGTGTTTATCGCGTTTACAATTTGGTTGTTAACAAGTGGTTAGGGGTTAATAATATTTTTTTTTTTAAATGAAATTTTTGTTGTTTTGCTTTCAACAACGGATTTCGGTCAGTAAGTTTCGTTTTTTTCTGTTTCTTTTTTCATTATTGATTAGAAGCAGCAAAATGTTTTTCAAAATTATTATCGGTGAGAAGGGAAAATTCATCTGCATAAGAAATAAACGAAAATTTAGGAATTTTTAATTTTTATTCTTAATAAATAAATTAATAACAGTACCTTGCCGTTTATGAAACGAGGCGGAATCACCCACGCATAGTTCTAAAATTCAATAAAACATTCATTCATCTGAAAAAATTTATTTAAACAAATAAAATAAAAATAAAATTTCATGACGTGACAGCATTAAAAAAAAAAAAAACGTTTTCTTTGACGTCATATTTTAGATGACTTCACTTGACTTAACTCGCGACTTAACATAACTTCGCTTAAAATTTCTACACAAACTGTATTGTAAACATTTGACCGCATACGAAAATAAAAGGAAGGAAATTAATTGATGGGGGAATTTATTAGCTAATTTTTTACTGAAATGGAGCCAAAAAAAAAAACAAATAAAAATTTATGTTTAATATAAAATTATCGGATAAAATGGGATTTACTGATAAACAATTTTTGTTTTTGTTTTTGTTGAACGCAGTAGTAGAAAAGTTCTTGATTGCGCTACCGCACACACCGATTTGTTTACATATATTCTAAAGTAGACTTCACTTAACATAACTTAACTTAAGTAAACTTGAGTTAAGTAAAGTATTTTTTATTTTTTTCATTTCAGTTTAATTTCAACTGCAAACGTGTACGTACATCGCATTCGATAAAGTTTTTTTTTTTTTTCTTTCTACATAAATAAATTTTACTTTCATTCTCACCGATTTATTGCTGCGTTTTTTCGTATGGTTTTATGTTAAAGTTAATTAATTAATTTTTTTCTGTTTTTTTTTTTTAATTTAACAGTGAAGTGAAGTGGTTTAAATAATTTTTTTTTTATTTATTTTATTAATTAAAATATGGGAAAAATGAAGAAACAAAAAGTTTTGTGAACAAAATGTCCTAACAAAAATTTTTTTTTTGTCAATCGCTATATTGTTTTGTTTGTTTATTTTTAATTATAATTCGTGTTAATTGCAAGCTTTTAAATATAGACAATACAGTTCATAAGCTTTGTGGATTCTAGTGATAATAAATAAAAACAAAAAATTTAACAAATAAATTACGCAACGAATACCGTTTAGTGAAATTTGGTTTCTATTTTTGGTGTATTATTGTGGCTAAGCCGTTTTTTTTTTTTTGTTTATATTTTTGATTGCAGTTTAAAGTGAGAAAATTTATTAAAATATTGTCTTTGATTTTGTGAAAATAATCTCAATAAGGAAAATGTCGTTAAAGGTAAATAGATTTTAGTATTAATGATGAGGATTATTAATTAGAATTAAGTTAAGTGTACAAAACAAAAGAGTTCATTTCAAATGTTTGCGTGACAATAAAGATATTAGATGAGGTTAAATCACTTAGCAGGTGTCCAATAACACGTTAAACTACATTTAAAATGTAGATGATAAATCCTCTTATACCGACACCTACGTAGTGTAAATTATTATTATTATTTTATTTAATAAATACAAAACTACAAATCGAACATTCATATAATCACAGAAGCTACTGTACTTACCACAAATATCGATAAATTTATTTCATACATACAATACGCAAATGTCAAACCGTCGTGCCATTTAAATAATTAATAGAAACAGCAACAACAACAGCAAATTACCGGTATTTGTCGGTTATTGCATTATTAACAAGGAAATAAAATTGTAGTAAAATTTTAAAATAATTAAATCGATCGACTTAATTGACATTTCGTGCAATAAAACGCTAAAAACTTACGAACAGCATATGCTAGCACCAGAGTAACTACAATTAATTAATAGAGTTTATTTCCCTTTTCTTTTAAATAAATAAATAACATAAGCTCATTTGCTGCTGATTTGTTTTTATTTTTATATCATTTTATTTGTTTTTGTTTTTTATTTTAATTTAAATTACCTAATCGATAAAGAAACGAACATTCATTTAAAAATAGAAGAAAATAAAAAAAAACCAATCAACTTCCTATTTTGATAAGAAAATATAAAAAAAAGCAAGAAAAATTAATTATTTAATAGTAATATCAATGAAATTAAGTTAATTAGTTAATTAGTTAATTAAACTAATTAAAATTAAGTAAAATTCATTTTTAATTTCGATTTACTGATGAATTAATTTTTATTTTTCTCTTAAACGTAACCACATTGTTTTTTATGGTTGTTTCGTGGTTGCTGCTCACTATTACAATTTCCTTATCTAATCAACAATTAAAAACGAAAATTAATAATAATAATAATAATAATAACAATAAGCAATACAATTAAAATAATAATTCAACAAATTACCAACACGAAAAATGCCAAAAACTTATTTTAAATAACCAAAAAGCATGCAATGTTCTTGCAATAAGCACGACAACAGTAGTTCCTGCTAGAAGATGGTTAGGGCGGTATTTCGTGTATGTTCCTTGCTAACTCTATTACAATGATGACTTTGCAAAATGTGTTTAAGCTGTTTGTTTTTGTGTTTATTCGCAAACACTAGAATAATAGATTTGTTTCAGTATCACTAACAAGCGACCATATTAAATGTCAGATCAGTATCGCTATTTTTAAAAGCAATGAAAAAGAAGTAGAAAAAAACGTCACGAGAATCTGATTAGAAACATTTTGCTAATTAATAATAATTTTCATTATTTTGTGTTAAAATCCAGTAGAAATAAATCGATTCCAAAACTATCACGATTTATCATAGCGCATTTATAATAAACATTGAAATTCTTTACAAGAATTCTGCAATTTTATTTATGCGCTCTGAAAAAGATTGAAAAAAAAAAACAAAAAAACTTTTTGGTTTTCTATCTTCAGTTAATTATCTTATCTCGTTTGGTGTGACGGTTGACGATTATAAATCTTTTTTTATTATTATTATTATTATTATTATTATTTTTATATTTATTAACTCTTTGTGAGATAATTATTATTATGGTTTAGTATACTGTTAAAAGCAAAAAAAAAAAAAAAAACGATATTAAACAGTTTATTATTTGCTTAACGTGGAATGTTGTTATCAATTGTGAAAATGAAATATTTTCAGTGAGCGTAATGCAGTTAATTTTTGGTAACCTTGAATGAGAATTTTTGTAAACGAATATTTGCGTATTGGAGTCAGCAGTGGAATATGCTTGAAATCGCATAAAGGGTGGCACATCAATTGATTGTTGAATGACTTCCCCTTTATTTACAACAATAACAAAATCTGCTTATTTACTTAACCAGTTTCCATGATCTATGATTTTTGGTTTTGTTTTACATAATTATCGTTTGGTAGTAAAGGGTTTAAACAAGTTCATGATGCATCTATTAATCGTGATTTTATAGGCGTTTTACTAGTTTGTTGCATTTTAAATTTATTTTTATTTAAAATAGGAAATGAAAGAAAAAACAAAACAAAAATCAATTAAATGTTTATACTAATTTACGTAATTCCCCCTTTCGTTTTGTTCACAATAATAATCATAATAAAAAAAAAGCAGAAGAATTATTTAACTTGAAAATGAAGAAAAAAAGCAAAACAAAAATCATAGGAAATTATACCTTTAAACGCTGCTACTTTGTATGTTAACACAGAAGTTAACAGTTGTTTTAATAATTTTTATTCTCTTTAATTATTATAGCTGACAGTGGGTTCGTGTTATTCTTTTCAATGATAATCCTATGATGTTTGTTTGAATTTAGTAAATTACATCTAACTGTGTTGTGAGAATGTCTCGACAGAAATCACTGTTTCTGACTGTTTTTGGGTTCTATTCCACTCATGACTAGATTGAGCTTTACATTTGTGCTATATAATGCTGGCCGTATAAGTTACGATAAGGTTTCTAAATTATTATTGATGGTTAATTACTGGTCAGCAAGTCGTTGCTTCCACTTTTTGATATAATTGCGATAATCGCCTTAAAAATTCGTGTTACAATTATTACATTAAAATAACATTAAAGTATCGTAGCGTCCAATATTTCTGAAGCCAAGGATATAAAACTATCAAAGTTTGTGAGTCTTTTACCTAAGGCATACAAATTGATTGATTCGAGACTATACTGTTACGCTTTTTTCAGAAACTTCTAATTAGACGTTTAGAAAGATACTGATTTTAATTTAATTTGTTTTATAGCTGCTGCTTCAAAGATATTTTGTTAATTTAAATAGAAAAAAATATTTATTTCGATTTGTATCGTTTGTGATACTTAGCATCATGGTTTTTGTTTTTTTTTTGTTATTTTCAATTTTCTTCGAAATTATTCGAAATGAATTTTGGGATTAACAAGAAATGTAAATAAAGTGGTTTATTAAGTTTTATTTTAAAACATAAGTTTTGCATTGTAAACCACATGAAAGTTGCCATATTTCGTTTTTTTATTTGTAATCTCGGTTGGTTAATCCTAAAATAGAGAAAAAAAAAACATCACATTATATAATAATTACTTAACTGACGCTGTCAATGGATTTATAAGTTTTTTTTTTATTTTCTATTCGTTAAATCACGCTTAATGCTTTCCGTATTCTCGTAAACTTTTGAATTAAATTTTCAACAATTGCGTGATATTTCATGATAAAATTATTAAATTGCTTTAAATATATTAAGAGAAGAAATACGTTTTTTTGTTTATAATACTTAATTAAGTATAGTTTGTTGGAGTTAATGCAGTTTTGTTTTGGAGGAATTGTGCTGGTATCAACCAATCAAAACTAACCGATTCGTCTAAACTCGATATTTTTGTAACAAAATTTTTTACGTAATAATAACGAGACATTACTGTAACAATTAATGTATACTCAGAACTTTTGAGCTTTGATTTTAAATCAAATAAATTAATTAAAAAGTAAAAAAAAATGTTACTAAATTACAAAGTAAACGTCACGCTCTGTGTTTTTTTTTTCTTTCTTTCTTTTTTTAATTTATTGATTTGCTATGGTTGGTGGTAGTTGTTGTTGATACATAAATATATTTTTTTTTATTTTGGTTTCATTTATCGAAACCCACAAAAAACATTATTTAATGTGGATTTGATTTACAAGATTATAAATTGTTTATTCAATTTAAGTATTTGTTTTTCTATTTGTTTCGCTGTGATAAATTAAAAAAAAAAATATATTTTTTTTTATCTGTACTGTATTATTTTAGTGGTTTTTGTTTGGCTTTTATATGATTGAGATAATTAAAATGCCGTGCCTAAAATTGTTTATTGTGGGTAAGATGTACACTGCTGTAAATAAATGTAGATTCTTCTGATTTTTGAATTATCATATAACAAACTAGCAGAGTGTAAAATATTTTATTTTCGATGCGATACTTTTCAGAAAATAGGGTAGAACTTTATTTGAACCTTGTTGAAAAGTTTTTGGTGCACATGATTCAGAATTTGTAAATTATAAAGCTCAATTCCGATTACAACTACTGTTAATTAATTCGTTTTCGATTTGGACCCATAAATAATTGACAAACCACCGTTTAAGTTTCTTTAATTATACGAAATTATATTTGTAAAGGTCAGGATAAAGTAATAACGCGTTCAGAATTTAAATGCAAAATATATAAAAAAAAATTCTATTTATATTCTTCGTGCATTTGTTACAAAATATCAAGATTAAAAAAAAAAAAACAATTAATTTGTTTCATAAACACATTTTTATGGCAATAATTTATTAATAAATCAATAAAATTTAGTAAAAACAATCGATTTTATAGCATTTTTAATGCTACTTACGATTCTTATAGAAATTTTTTTTTTTTTTAGGTTTAATTTTATGAAGAGAACAAATCAGAATTTAATAAATTTCCTTAAGGCTTTGTTTTATTAATGAAATGTATCTAGATAATAATTTAAATTGTGCATGAAATACGTAAATTAAGAATTAATCGTTGTTCCAAGGTCTTTTATTCATTACATGACATTATATCATGGCTTTGCGTTGGAAATTATTTATACGAAATTTATTTGTGTATTAGAATGAAAAGAGAATAAAGAAAGCAAATATAGGCACGAAGTTACTCAATAAAACAAAAAACACTAAACAGACAAATTGTAGAAAAAAAATTAAATTTTAATGAAAACAGTGATGTGTGCTGTACTCGTAGTAGATACATAATTCCTTACTTTGTTTATGACCATCGTAGTATATACATATATATAAACAATTATTTCTTGTATTAATTTTAATGAAAAATATTATTTTTCACAGAAAGAAACACCATCGGATGTTCAACTTCATTTAGCAGCGTTACGCGGTGATGAAATTACATTGAAACGTGTCTTAGACAGTGGGAAAGTGCACGTTGACTGTCAAGATCAGGTAAGATGGTTATTTTGTAATGTTTTTTATTTTATTTCTTGTTTTCTTTATATAAATGAATTATTAATTAAAAAACAAAAGAGATAATTGAATGCAGAAGTAGAAAACACATAGTCAAGGAGTTTCTACAGTAGATTTCAGAATTCACATGCATATATGTGTGTGTGTGTGTTATATTTGGTGGTTTTTTTGCTTTGTTTTGTAATATAATTAAATAAACTTAAATTACGTAATCTATATTTGTTTATTTTGATAAATAAATAGAAAAAAAAAAAATTTTTTAAAGCAGATATGTTAATTAAGTAAAACATTTTTAATAAAAGCAGACAACATGAGTAAATAATTAATCAAAATAAACATAGAAGCAACTAAGTTGATTTTACGGTAGGATATTTAAGGATGATTCAGTCCGTTTTCGTAGAATAAATAAAAAATTTATTGATTATTCAATTCAACAAAAGGATGTCCAGCAATGATTCGTACCAAGAATTACATGTTAGATAAGTATACTTAACCTGGTTAAGTAAACTTATCAATTTAAGTGAATTTTATCACATCCTTTAGTAAATCCAGCATTTGATCAGTATATAGGGGTTTATGACATTTAACCTACGTATGAATAGCCTAAGCGATCATGTTAATTTATGTGGTCGTATTTGAGACATTTCTGAACATTGGCTATTAAATATGGGAGAGAAATAACTATCGAGTATATATACTTTCCGTTTTGTATCGGTACGCATGCTTTGGTATTTTGCGGTGCCATATAAGAAATTTTTACTGAGTGTGCCAATTATTAAGCCCTGGTTAGTTTCCCTTAGTTGAGTTTCCCGAGGAAGCCTAATATCTTTTTGAGTAGTGTCTGTAGCTATATTTATAAAATATTATGCGACGTTTGGACTAAGTTTAAACGATACACAATTTGAACATAAGTAATTAAATGAAAGCTCGGCTAGCTTAATTTATGATTTGATAAACTTCTAGTCGCAAAGTGGCAATTTTAAAGTATTCGCTGACATTCAATTTATTTAACCTTTCTTGATACTTACATCTGTTTTTACTTAAATCTGTTCCAATAAATCAAGACATACACCAATATTTTACTATTACTCTATTAATTTTAATAAAAAACTGATTTTTTATAAATTTTAATGCAAATTTTTACAATTAAATGAAAGAAAGTATTCTAACGGCTTTTTTAGTTCCATATATTATAAATTAATAAACTTTAATCAGGTCTTATTAACATTTAATAATATTCAAGTCTTATAAAAACAATATTTAACAATTAAGCCCATCAGCATTGTATTGTTTAGGTCAATTAAATCACGATATGCATCATTATCATGCTGTTTTATAAAACGTATCTGTGCTTCGTTATGTTATGTTATAACGTTAGCATTTTAATGGTGATGTTACTGGCAGTAACAAAACATTCAAAAAGAATTCTTCTTTCGATAAACTCAAGTAAAATAAGAAAATTTATTGAAAAAACAAGATGAGATGTGTCTCACATCTTTAGTTATCTGCTTTCATTATTTCTTGTTACAATTATTAAAAATTGTTTTATGATTGTCTTCTTTATTAAAACAAAAACAAAATAAAAATGTTAAACCGACAAGAATCACCAACATAACTAATTGATTTCCTTTTAATAATAATTACATCTTTAAAACATTAAAAAAACCAGAATAACATGACTTAATGTTTTTATTTTCTTTAATAACTAGAAAAAAAAAATCTGCAATAAATCAATTAATTATTTTAATGATTACTAAAGTGACGCATTAATTTTTATTCTTAACTCTCGAAATTGTCTAATTTGTTTGTTGGTATTTTTTTTTTATTATTTAAATGAATGAATTTAAACTTTTTTTTATATATATAAATATAAATAAGAACTTGTTACGTTCATAATATTCAACACTTGTGCTATTTTTGGAGGTTTTGTAGACATGAAAAAAAAATTAAATAAATAAATGAAAATATGAAAACAAATAAATAACTAAATAAACGTATGTTAAAATTTGTATTAATAATTTTTAACATACGTCTAGTTATTAATAATTTATTTAGAAAGATTTTAATATTTTTGGTGACAGATATGACTAAATCAAAATTGGTTAAAAATAGACGAGAAAAATAAATTGGCGTTAGAAAATTGACGTAAACAAATTTCTGCGTTTAGAAAATATTCCGTTAAAGCATATGAACTTATACCTAGGGTTTCCAGTATCGAAACATTTTACTAGTATCGATATTTCGATACTATCTCATAAGAAATAATGATATTCTCGATAATATCGACACTGTGTTTGCTTCAAGAAAACATTTCAATTCCAACTAATTCATTAATTAATTTTTTATTTTTTAAAAAAAGTAACATAAAATATTTTAATATTTATAAGATTCTTGTATAAAAAAAAGTTTTATAATTGAAATAAAATTTCTTATCTAATATGCGTTGAAAACATTAAACAATCCCGTAACGATGTATTAAAATAATAATATAAATTATCGAAAGTATCGATATTTTTGCTGATAGTACCAAAATTCGATATAGATACTATCGATACTGGAAGCTCTACTTATAGCACACGTGTAAATACACGACACATGATTTTGAAGCTAAATAATATATATTTTTATATTTTCACACATTACGCAGATTGTGTTGAAATTGCATAAAATTAAATAACAAATTTAATTTAATAATATAATATTAATTTATGTGTATTGCATATTTATGAAAGAATAATTGACCACCGTAATAAGCAATGTGACAAGATTTTTTATTCATTCTCGGGTTAAATCACACTCAAAGTCAAAAATTTAAACTGCAAATTCAGCTTTAATTGTAGCGAGCTGTACTGTAACAACTTTAATTAAGCTTCTCTAACTAAAAATAAATTAAAATTTAAAATGAAGAATAAAAATTATAATTCATACTAACGCGTGTTATATTCAATCAAAATTGATGTGTGTAAAGTGATTCTAGTAGTGTACTTGCCTGCAGTTCAATATTTGTTGCGTTGCATTGTGTTGGCGGTACGTTGTTATTAAATCACTCTAAATAAGTTAAAATAAACCTACTACAGATGCACATGATAAGTTTTAGTATTATTATTATTATTATTTATTAAGTTTTTTTGAGAAACACTGATCGAAAGTACATACATAAGCGATATTATAATTAAAACAACGATGAACTTGAATTTAATGACAGGCAGTAAGGCATAATTGTTAGGAAAGTTTAAACGTAAAATGGTTCTATTCTACGTATATTAAAAAAAAAACAGCACAAGCTTGTAATAAAAATAAAAATAAATTATTTTTTAATTGACTTTATTAAATTAATAAACGTTTGTAAAAATTGTAAATGAGAAATAAAAATAGAAATAACAACGGTTGTCCATTTCCATTGCTTTAAAGTTGGTTGACTTTAATTAACCAAAACAATGTTAGTCGCGAGTACTATTTGTCGCTATTGTTTTTTAATGCTTTGATATATTTTGCTTTTTTTTCTTTCTATAATTAACATATTATCAATTGTTATTTTCTATAATAAACGATGATAAATTAGAAAATTATTTGGTATTAAAAAAACAAAAATAAAATAAATAAATATATGCTTTGTGTATCATCCTACACATCGTGTCGTTTTGTTTGCTGATTATAATCGCGCATAAAGTAATTTAATAGGCATTTATACCAATGAAATCAATATTTTATTGTTATTTTTATTATTATTTATTATTTTTTTATTTATATCAGCTACGATTAATATTATTAAATTGGTTTCTACAACAAAATAAAGTCATAAAATAAAATAAGAAAACAGAAAATGCAAATAAGAAAACGCACAAAACACACCTACGATTATTTAGGTCAATGCATTTTGCCATATGAATTTGAAATAAACTTCACAGACATTCTTCTTACCTCTCTACTTCAATAATGTTTACCTCATTAAATTATTTTTATAATAATAAGTAAATTTATGTCTTAATTAATTCAATGTTAGTTGGTTATTATTATTTTTTTTTGGCTTAGATTTAACAGATGTAATGATGATATTCGCGTAGTTTTTGTTGGCTATAGAAATATTTATTTTTCTCTTATTAATTAAATAAGTTTTTATGTTAAAAATTATGCAAATAAATGACACAGCATATAGAGAGCAAGTTCAAATAAACTATAAATCATGTGAGTCAAATCAAAGCCTATAACCATGTAAAACAAGACAAAAATTACACTAAAAAGGAAATTTATTGACTAAGTACTATGCTTTGAAGTTGAAATTGAACTGATATCAAGGATTTCTATAATGATTAGAAATTTACTTGATGTTGGTGTTACGAATCTAGAGTTATTTTAAGATATTTTAAGATTTATTTAAGATAAACAAATGTAATATTGCTCAGATTCTTTCAGTATCAGTAAAAAGTTCTGAAATGCTTTTATCCACAGTAACAAATAACAATCATTTGCGAATGGATGATATCATGTAAATTAAAGGATTCATTATCTAGCCACAAACCTATATATTAAATTGGTTCATGAACATCTAAAATTCCTTTAATAATTCTTAATTATATTGTTTTTGGGGGTGCTGAATCGATAATAACACTTAAGCTACAGGTAAAAACCAAATACAAATTAATTGGTTAACTTAACGCCATACAAGGTTTCAAAAGATACTTAGCTACTACACTTGCTGTATAAACAATAAATAATAGTAATAAAAAAGTAAAAAAGGCATTAAAGAAAAGAAGAAAAGAAAAGAAAAATAAAAAGACTTAAAAACGTTGATGAATCAACAGAAAATCCATTGAAAATTGCCGAGTGTTTTTGTTGTTTATTTCTTAAATAATAATAAAAATAAATTATAAAAATCATTAATTATCATAAACATTAAAGAATAATTAAAAGGAAAAGTTGAAAAAAAAAGAAAGAAGTAATAAAAAATGATATTCAAAAATCATTTAAAGCATGACTAAACATATATTTTCTAATTTTTTTTTTATTTCGTTTTTCTATCTTTTCTTCACTTTTAATTTTTTATTTTTCCACTGCTTCTGTGTGTTAAATGGATTAATAATTAATTAGTCACGATAAAATGTTTATTTATTTATATTTATATATAAATTTTTGTAATGTAACGCAAAAATGAGTTTTTAATTTAATGAAAACATAAAAATAAATTTTTTTTTCACTAAAATTTTTGAAGAAATTATCAGCAAGATAGCGCTATGATGAATCCTAAAAAGTGAAATTAAGATGAAAGTTATTTATTTACGCGTATTTTATTTTTTTATTTTATTTTCTATTCATTAGTTTGAATTTGTGATGAAAATGATAAATTTTTAATTAAAATTAACAAAAAAATGTATTCCGAGGTTTGTGTCTTTGTTAAATCTTTATCGTTTTATGATTTTTTTCTCTTTTTTTTAAGGAAAATATAAATCATAAAAATCTTTTTTCTTTACTTATAGGATGGCACAACGCCGTTAATATTAGCAGCAGCAGGTGGTCGTACACCGTGTGTTGTTGAATTAATAGAACAAGGAGCAGATCCAAATGCTAGGCGTAGTGTAAGTGGATTTTTTTTCTTCTTTTGCAATTTATTTACTTATTTAAGGTGATTAATAAAACGACATATTTCGATTAATTTTTACATTTAGACGGGAACAACGGCGTTATTTTTTGCTGCACAGGGTGGTTTTGTGGATGTTGCACGTATATTAATTAAATCTGGAGCGACTGTGGATTGTGCATCAATTGTAAGGAATTAATTGTGTGGAAATATTTTAATAAAAATTGTTTAGTAAAGAAGTTTTATTATTGTATGAACAGGATGGCGGGACTCCATTGTTTGTTGCATCCCAAGGTGGTCACGATAATATGGTTAAGGAATTAATTAGCTGTGGAGCGAATGTACATGTTTGCATGAAGGTAGCTATGCTTTTATTTAATCTTAACTATCGTCTACACTTAATTAAATAAAATTACAAAATATTTGTTCCATTTGAGAATTGTGTTAAACCGTGTGACACACTTTCTCCTGCTGTTCAATTTGTTTCTGGATACTCAGATCACACATTATTAATTTTTTATTTTGAATTCAGGATTTTGCAACTCCATTATTTATAGCCGCACAAAATGGTCATCGATCTGTGTTACAATTATTATTAATAGCTGGTGCGAAACCGGATGCACCACGTAACGATGGTGCAACAGCATTGTGGATTGCGGCACAAATGGGACACGATCACGTTGTTAAATTATTATTATCAGCAAATTCGTCTGTGGATGCTGTCCGTTGTGTGAGCTAATTATTAATTTTCCTTTTCATTTCTTTATATCATTTTAATTTCGGTTAAATATTTAACAGGACGGTGCAACACCACTGTTTAAAGCGGCGCACAAAGGTCACAGTGCTGTTGTTCATGAGTTACTTAAACATAGGCCAAGTCTCAGTATTCTTCCGGTTTGTTTTATTAATTTATTTAAAATTATTCTTTTAATTGTTTCTATTTTTTATTTTTGGTTTAAGAACGGTGAAACTGCATTACATGCGGCAGTGCTATTTGGTCATTTACCAATTGTTAAGCAATTAATAGCAGCTGGCAGTGATATAACGTTAAAGAACAACGATGGACAGACACCGATAGATATTGCAAAGCAACAAAAATATACATCGATCGTTGATTACTTAAATGAACGTGAATTCAATATAAATTCTTGTAAAATAAATGTATTAAATGGTGGACCAGTGACGATCACATCATCCGCCACAGGAGCAACTAATCATTTACAAATAAAAAACGGCGTAAAATAATAGTTAATTAATGTTTTGAATTAGGAAAAAAGAAAAATGTTAACTAATTTTATATATTACCAGTTTTGGGTCGTCACCTAGTTAGAAAACTGTAAAAAACATCTTTTAATTTTTATCCTATATTTAGTTTTAATTTGTATTTTTTAACTTTAATTTAACTAAGGACACGACCTTTGTGTGTTCATAAACTCGAAACTATTAATAAATGAAATTAAAATTTACTAATTTATTAACAAAAAATTTTTAGTTTTAAGTCTAAAATTTCATTAAATAAACGGAAGAAAAAAAAAACAAAATAAATAAATCAATAAGAAAATTTTGAAAGACTAACAAAATGCTCGAAATGGATGTTAAAAATCAAATAAAAATTACTCAGGCTTTGCTCAGCTTTTTTTTTTATTTTTAAATCAAATATAACTAATAAAAATTTAAATTATTCCTTTTATATAAATTCGTTAATTAACTAGTTAAATTAATGTAATTATTAAATAAATAAAAACATTTTTTTAAAACAAAAATTATTGTAAATTGTTTTTGTTTTGGTTTTAGTTTTGGTTTTGAATGACTAATGTGTGTCTACCTAGAGACACTATGAATTGTGAATTAATATGAATGTTAATTAACATCTTTTAGTATAGCAGGTAAATCATAAAACACTATGAGATCTTTTCATAAATAGAAATTAAGTTTGAATTTATAATTAAACTTTATTCGCTATCAATAAAATAAATTTACCATTTACGACCCATAATAAATATGGGAGTAAACAGTTGGCAGTTTTGAAACGAAATATTATTTAGATTGTAGTTTATTTCATTATAATCGTAACAATGAAATGCATGCTTTCGTTCATCCAACTGCACATCCTCAAATTAATGTGCAGATGGCTAAAGTAAAAACTAAATTGTTATTAGTGCTTATAAATTTGTGGTTTAATATATCTAAAACATTCAATAGTAGTAATTATTATTATTGATAATTATTACGTCAAATGAAATTATAATTACGAGATGCAGTAGAAGGGATGTTGTTATTTTGTAAGATAAACTACGTTAGTTATCTCTTCAAATGTATTTCATAAAAGACAGCAGTGGATTCAATAAGTTAAACGCTTCTACATCTACTTCTATAATGACGTGTAAACATTTTTGAAACAACCGGATTAGACTCTTAAGATGCTTTATGAGAAGTTGAGTGTGGAATTTAGTATCAATAAAATGTTATTAAAAAACTGTAGTGAAAATCCATAAGTAACAGCAAAACAATTTTCAATGTAAGCATTTAGGAATATTCATATTAAATCAAATTAAAAATCTGCGAAAAAAAATTTGGCTAAACCGTGGAAAAGGGTTGAATTTGTTATCAATTGAAAGATTTTGAAACCCGATATGCCACAATAAAAAAAAACATTTTCATTGTAAGACTTTAGGAATATGCATATTAAACTAATAATAAAATGAAAAATCCGAAAAAAATTTATTAAATAAACGATCGTCTAATAATTAATTAGATTCTAACTAATAAATTGTGATTAAAATATTTCCAATTTTCTTTATATTTTCCGCACTAGTATTTATTGAAAATAATGAATGTTTTAAAAATTAAAAAAATCCATAAAAATTGCGACGATTTCTAGTTATATTAGTTCTAGTATTATTATCTATTCATTGGCAGGGTGCGAATATTTATTCATTATCACTTTTATAAAGAATGGTTTTGCACCATCATTTAGTAACGAACTGTTATTCTTCAAACAAAAAAAAGTTCCTTCATTAAGCAATGATGTGTTTTCTATAAAAATGAGCCGGTAGTTAGTTGCTGCTTTGGTGCACACACTAAAAACAATATTACGGTAGTATTGAGCTGTTTGTACACAATAAATAAATAAATAAAAAAAACCAAGAATTTTATTTAATTAATTTATTTTATTTGTTTATTTTTTTTTCTTTTTCTTTCATATATATATATATATATATATATATATATTTATATTATATATATTTATAATATTTTTATTATTTAATTAAATTACTTTATTATATAAAAAATGTTTTTGCTTTTTTCTTTCTTTTCTTTAAATTTAATATTTAAATTAATTATTTTTATAATAATTATAATAATAATAATAATAGAATTTTTATATATTTATTTACAATTAGATTGGGTTTCTTTCAATAGTTTTTTTCTTTTTTATTTCATTTATAATAATTAGAATAGAATAATAGAAAACAATATTTAAATTTATTAAATAATTATTATTTCTCTTTAACACATTTAATACTACAAATAATAATAATAATAATAAAAACTAATTTATTTATAAAAACGAAGATTTGAATTAACTGGTAGCGCAAGAGTATTATACTCAAATAAAACCACTAAATGGGTTCAGTTTAGACAGAATCTATATAACACCATTAAAGAGTCTTATACTGAGTAACCAATTAATTAAATAAAATTTTAAATAATAAAATGTATGAAGATGTAGTTAGGAAGCAAGAAATAAAATCAAATTTCAATACCAAAATGACCAGAAAAAAATATAAAAATAATTCAATTAGGATGGGCCCTAATACCACCACAATTAGTTTGGGTGTATTAAAAATTTTTATCATCAACATTTGACCGTGTTATGCCTAGGAATTAGTAAACAAAATAAAATAATGAAATGAAAAATATTAATTAATTAATTTAATTTGGTGTTCGTGTGTGATGTTTCGACTATTTTAACCTAGCCGTAAGGTTCGTACTACGATTATATAAAAATTAAGTAATTAATAATAATAAAAAAAAAAAAATTATAAGGTAGAGATTAAATTAAGTTTTTTAAGGCATCATCTGATGTTAAATTTACATTAAGCCATAAATAATTAATAAAAAATTTTATTGAAAATTTCTATTTATAAATGAAAAATTTATAATTAAAAAATTTCTATCCTTTCTACAACATTATTAATTAATCAAATTACATCTCATACCACCCACACAATTTTCTCAAATAATAATAATAAAAATAAAAAATTTACTTTAATAAAAACTGTGCTTTACACGGTTGTATTCTGTTCGTATTTACATATGGGAAAGATAAAAAATGTTATGTTTTACAAATGCAATTAACTCAAAGAAAAAAAAAACGTGTTAAATGTTACAGTGATTTTCATTATTAAACATTAAAAATACATTTTTATAATTAATTACGTAATTAAATTTAGATAAAAAATGGTTTTGTTTTGTTTTTTTTTTACTTTGATTAAATTTTATTGTGTTGTGTCGTTTCTTTTCTCTTCTTATTCTTTTTTTTTTTTTTATTTTACCTTTAAACTAGCTAAAAAAAAATATTTTTTTGCTTTGAATCTACAATATTTAATAGGAATTATAATGTTTTATTGTTGTTTTTTTTGCTTGTTTAATATGTGTTTTAATAATTATTAGGAATTTATTGTTTTCTAATTTTGAATTATTATTACTATAATAATAATAATTAATTAAATTCGTTTTTTTTTGTTTTTACTCAATAATTAAATATTACTTTATAATGTTGTGTTGAATTGTATTTTGCTATTCAATTACATTACTATTAATTGATAGATGGCAGCTATGTCGGTATGGAGGTTTTTTTTAATTTTTTTTAAATTATTAACTTAATACGTATTACGTTGTTTTAATTAATCAAATAATTTTTCTTTCCTTCTTTCGTTTCTCTGCGTTTTAAATTTAATTTCATTTTATCATTTTTCTATATTATGTTTATATTATAAATAATAAATTTTTATAATTTTTTGATTATTACTCAGCACCAGCCGAACTATCTTGCGTCATATTTGAGTCTAGACTAGCACAATCAGATTCTTGCTCTTGATTTTCTGTATAATTTGCGGCCTCTTGGAGACGTTTTATCATATTCATCTGTTAAATTAATTAATTGATTAGGATCATAATGTTCAAAATGGAATTTAAGTAAGGATAATAATGTTGTTTATTAAATTATTTATTTATTTTTTTTTTTTTGCTTTTAAATTCAACTAACCAATGGATCATTTTTTTCATTGTTTCCAGATTCAAATACTTCTAAACCAACATCTTCGGCTGTGACATGCCTTAGGGGCGGTACAACTGTCGTACCCACTTGCCATGGGTATGTATCTTTAATAAATGTACATGGGTCAATCCATGCAGCTCGTCTGCCATACAGTTGAACACCCTCGCGTACATGACCTACTAAATATTTGGCCAAATTATAATTCCAGACATCAGTAAACCATACTTGAGAGTCTGTAATATCGAGGGGACATGCCAGGAATAATCCTGGTCCTATTGTCACATCACTAGAATTATGTTTCTCTAATAAACTATTTATATGTTCCCACACAGTCGGTAACCATTCTAGAACAGTCTGCAATTGTGGGTGTATGGATTGAGTGGAAAGTTCTAATATGAATAAACGACGCCTTAGAAACCTGGCTAAGTAACCTTTCACTGGCTCCATATGATTCGATGTTAAAATCTACAAAAAAGAAAACAATTAATAAAAATGGTCAATCAGAAAATAATTACAATAAACTTACCCATCGGAAATTATGCTTTAACTGCAAATTTGTGGTATTACAAGTAGCCTGTGACATTGTACCAATAATAAATGGCAATTTCGATGCTGGCCCAGCACTAAGTAAACACGAAAATACATCACTTAACGCAGACACATGATGCAAATTATCTAAAATAATAACTGAAGGTAATTCAGAGACACCATTTGACATTGATGCTTGTTCGGCTATGTGACCCAGGTAGTCTTGTAATTCTTTTGATGATTTTTTTGCAACACTATTTAATAAAAGGAAAGAAATTAATTATATGCGATAAACTAAAAGATTCAAATGAGAAACTTACTTAAATGCTGCTATAGCCTCTGAAGGATTGCCTCTACCATAAGTGGTGACAAGAAATTCGGCTAATTTTATTGCCAAATTTGATTTTCCTGTGCCACTTGGTCCACACAAGATTATTCTACGACACTCAGTTAACAAATGAATATATCTGAAATTGATTAAATAAAAAAAATATTATTAATTAAATTGCTTTTGTGTCGTTTTTTTCATTTGATTAAAATTACCTTTGTACCAAACTCTTTGGAATTAAATTATCAAATGCAAAACTACCCAATTCCTGTAAGCAAATATAGAGCGTTCTAACATTGCCAACAATATAACCGCATGGTAATAGTTCAGGAATGATTTCAGGTCCTCGTTTCGCATCACCCAAATGATACGACGTTATTGAATCCGTATTCAGTCCTAAATTCGAACCGTGATCGATTCGTGACAAATAATCCTTAAACGTTTTACGAACAATATAATCTAAATTCTGCCACGTTGTTTTTCCCGATATATATGTGTAGGCAATTATAAATTCATTAAGATTTGCATTTGGAAAAGTTTTGGGCATATGATCGTAGCCATTTTCCATTATATCACGATGATTTTCGGCTATATTTTGCGATGATGTGGAATAGTAAAAATCAGTTTCGTTTATTTCCTCAGCATATTTTAAAAATGAATCTGGTTGGCCCAAGTATACAGCGATTGATATTTTTTTACCATCGGTGTGATCAGCTACGTCCTCTGCGGGAATTGATAATAGCTCTGGTGGTGGTGGTTCCAGCGAAGGTAATGAGCTGAGGTTAATGTACGAAGTAGGACTTAGTGGTGGAGGTGGTGGTTCAGGTGCTG
This sequence comes from Ptychoptera albimana, assembly GCA_961205885.1. Taxonomy (NCBI): domain Eukaryota; kingdom Metazoa; phylum Arthropoda; class Insecta; order Diptera; family Ptychopteridae; genus Ptychoptera; species Ptychoptera albimana. Next base: position 25,665,422 of record OY540801.1, read on the forward strand.
GTGCTGGTGGAATGTTTTCCTCTTCAGTTTCATCTAAATTCTTAGGCAATTCCATTGGCTAATGATATAGAAAAAAGAAATAAAAATGAAAAAAATAAATAAAAATCAATATTGACAAATGGTTTTTTACTAACCGGTCTTGGATTGCCATCTGCTAAGCTATACCGTCTTGGTTCTCCGACAGAACCATTTGGACTAATTGGCCCACCTAATGATACCTCACTTCCTGCTAATGATCGACTAGTTACTAATTTTTGCAATCTTTCATTATTTTGCTTCAAATTCATCATTTCCGCCTACAAAATGTTCGAATGATTAGTAAATTAAACTAAACATGAATATTTATGTGAAGACTTACTCTCATTTTCATCACTGTGTCCTTAAGACTTTCTAATTGCGAAGCTGAGCTCAACGCCTCCAATCGAATATCTGTCAACACCAAATCCTTTTCTCGTAATTGCTTTTTAAGTTCCTCGACTATATGATTGCCTTCATTATTGATGGCATCTACTGGCTTAGCATTTTCGATGACAGTCATCATTTTGTGCGGACTACCTTTAGTCGGACTAGGCGGCGGCAAAGTATTATCATTTATCGACTGTAGTGGTGGTGGCGATGCCAAAACTGAACCTTCATTTATTTGAGCATTTCCAGCGCCAATGTGCCTACTTGTTTTTGAGATTTTAGCATTCCGTGAAAAAGCCTTTGTGAATGAACTACGTAACCATCCCTTCTTCTTTTTCTTATCCTGTGCGGAGCAACCCGAACTTAATGAATTCAACGAACACATAGAATCTGAACTATGATGTCTTTGCATTAAGCCATTACCACCATTTGTAGTAGTGCCATTACTGCCATTACTCGTAGCATGCGTTGATGAACCCGAATCAACAGATGTTGGCTGGCAGTTCGCCTGTACGCCCATACTTTGCATATGTGCCGACGTTAATCCAGCTTGTATCGATTGTTTTCTCAGTAATTCGATAGTTTGTCTCATGTCAGTTAATTCGCTATCCTAAAATGTTTATAAAAATTTCGTTTATATTAATTGCAAACATGATTATTTACGATTTGTCTTACCTTTTTCTCAGCCGTAGCCGTCAACATTTGTAACCGTGAAGTCATATTCGACAGACTCTGCTCAAACGCGGATACAACGTGTGCCTGGAATTAACAATAAAAAAAAACGAATTAAATACAATTCATTGAATATTTTAGTAAAAAAAAATGTATTTCATTTTCTCGTCTAATTGATATTTAATTGTTTCATAATAATTACCAAGTGGATAAAAAAATTATGGGTAAATTGGTACCTAATAAATGTTTGATGAAAAATTTAAGAAAAAAACATTTTTTTTTCTTACGCTCAAAAATTCATCACTTAATTGACGGAATAATTACATGTGAAATTTTTCACATCATCATCATCATCGTCGTACTCTTTATCGACAACAGACAACAATAAAAAAACATTTTTTTTTATTTACAAATTAACGAAGTATAAGAATTTTGATTAAACAAACAAATATATGAAATGTTATCGGGTTGAATTTATATTAAAACAAAAAAGGCGAAAACATCAATAACAATAATACACAATTAAGCGGATGATCAACCCAATATTTTCTTGATCAAATCAATTTAATTTATTTTTATTATTTTTAAATTAATGATTGGTTTGGTTTGGTTTTGTTAAATCTTTTCTGTTGTTTTGCAGTAAAAGAAAAGTTTCTATAAAGTTTGATATATAAATGAAAAGGTTCAGATTTAAAACCGTAAAATTTGTTGTTAAATGTTTTAAGAGCGATTATATTCGGTAAAACATTTTTTGTTTATTTACTAGAATAACGAGGACTGTCGCAAAAATAATTTCAGAGCCAGATAATTAACAAAATTAAAATCAATAAAAATTTAATTAAATTAATAGATAAAAGTCTAAAGAAAAAGTTATTTCTTATTTTTATGTTTTTTAAATTCAAATTAAATTAATAATATCAGATTACACAATAGCAGTTTTTCTAGAATCTTTAAAAACACAAAAAAATGAAAATTATTCAAGCACTAAATGTATGGGTGGACATTGTTTGTTGTTTTAAAATTAATAAATAAAAATAAAAAATAAATTCAAATGAAATAAATTTAATTATAAAAGAATAAACTGGTTAATAGTCTAAGATGTCAGCTTAAGATACTAAGCTGTTGCGTTGATTTATATTTGTTTTGAAAGATTTTTGTTGTTGTTGTGTTTTTACTCTATTCTAATTAAAGATGATTTAAAATTATTACAAAACCAATAAAAATAATAAATTGATTAAAATTAACATGAAGATTTAATGACACGAAATTTATTGAAATTACTGTTTATGAAGTTCAATTAAATAAACGCGCCTTGTAAATAAACTTGTATTATTTCTAAGGTTTCTAAATTATTTTCTATTTTTTTTTTTCATCAATCATTGATATATATCAATGGATCTGTGAATTAAATTACAAGCAACGAATTGCTTAAAATTAAGTTTTAAGTTTTATTCGAAGACTGTTTTTCAATTAACTTGAAAATATACTGAATGGTACTTGTCAAAATTATTTTGTTTTATTCATGGAATATTAAATAGTTTCAGGATCATTTACTTGAAAACACCATTTTGATTTATTATAATAGTTGGTAGGTTTACAAAATATTTGTTATTCTTATTAAAAAACATAAAATCAAAGAAATAAACTATGACTCTTAATGACCCTTTATGCATTAATAAAACAGAAGGATTAATTTTTTAATCACTACATAAGACAAAAACAAAAGACAGTAACAATTCTTAGAAAAATAAAAAAAAATACACAAAATACACAAATAAAATATAAAATTTATCAAATAATTAACTGATATTAACTGATTAATTTTTTGTTCTGTTTTGTTTTATAATTAAATAAAACAACACCAGCATGTAATAAAATAAAGAAATAAAAAGATAATAAAGTAAAAAAAAAAAAATACAAAAACGAAGAAAAGATGAAATCATGATAAGAGTACAAAAAAAAAAGCTAATTAACCAAAAATAAATAAGGAACAGTGGCGCGGTGTTTTATTTAATTACTTAAAAAATGCTGATGAATTTAATATAATATTTTATGCACGGGATAAGTAATGTTTGGTTTAACATACAATCATGCGCTTGTTATATCATTATACTTATTAAGATAACTTACAGGCAACAATTTGTAGATCTTGTTTTAAGCGCTGATTAACATAAGAACGCATGCCTCTTGTAACCATTTTTCTTACATGAAATTTTATTTAAGCTATTACAGCTAGCTTATATATATAGCTTATAAAAAATATAATAATAAACAGAGTAGAATTAATAGAAAAATAAGAAAATAAATTAGATCTTTATCAACACAAGATTAGTTGAAAAGTTAAGGTAAATAGTAATATAAAATAAATAAAAACGACCAGGTAAAAAAAATAAAATATCTAATTTTGCCTCTATTTAGATTATTTAAAGATGAAGAAAAACAAAAAAAAACAAAGAATTAACAATTTTACTGCGCCCAGGTGAATGATTATTTTAATAGACAAAATTGTTTTTTTTCCTTTTGTTTTGCTTTATATGATTTTTTATTCTGTTTTAAACCTGTTAACCGTAACCCATACACATTAATTCATACGATTTGACTTTTCTATTATTAATCAAATGTGTATTACAAAATTCCCTTAACGAAAGTAAATATTATATGGGTGGAAGTAGCAGTTTATAGTAGTTTAATTTTTTTTTCGTTTTTTTTTTGTTATATAAATTTATTTTTAATCTGTCTCTCATTGTTTTATTTTTTTTTATTTAATTTTGGTTTGTTTATTATTTTCGCTTAATGAAAACTTCAAAACAAATTAATTATTTAAAAAGACCAAAACGAAAACAAAAACGAATAAATATTTCGTCAGTTCATTAATTAATTAAAACAAAAAAAACAAAAAAAAAAAAAAAAAAAGACAAACAACAATCTGAAAAATATTTAAAGCATTCAATGTAGAAAGAAAAATATTTTTAAAACTAAAATTCATTCATTCATTAAAATTAAATTAAATAAATAAATCTCAGACAGTATTTTTTTGGTGTATTATAATTTTCGGTTAATTATTTTAACTTAAGTTGAGCAAAAACAAAAAAAAAAAAAATAATACAAAAAAAAAAACAAATTTAAATGTATTAATTAAATTAAGATAAATTTAACTATGATGACATTATTAAAGTTGTTTTTAGATTAAAATAAAAAAAAAAAAAAAAAAAAAAACAGAATAAAAAATAAAATAATATTACACACGGAATAGTGACCAAATAGAAAAAATTCACTGATGAAAACCTGAGCTATTACCTGAGCAGTTGTGATAAAACTATTTAATAGATCGATACGTATAATAACAAAAATCATTGTAATACTAGAAATAATCAAGACATATCACCTTAAATGTCATTGCACTTTGACTGAATCAATTAGAAATAGTCAAAAGCGTAATTAGCGATCTGAATTAAATTACGAAAAATCAGCATTCATCAAATTTTATATAGAACTACGTAATAAATATTCACAAGCTCATTTTATTTTATTTGTAAAACTCGCGTAAAGCTTTAAAATAATAGAAAACACTACAAAGTCAATAAGTGTTGAAAAGCATGCCTTAAGCGCTTTAAAATTAATTTTAAGTTTTATATCTCTAAAGATTAAACAAAACCATTTAATTAGTCATTTATTAAAAAACTAAAAAAAAAAAAAATGAATTTTACTGGTTTTCATCGGGTTATTTTTTAACATAAAAAATAAACCAAACGTATCATAAACACCAAAAAAAAAAAAAAAACTTGTCCAATTAAATTTTTTCTGCTTTTAATCAACAAAAAAAAAACAAACTAAAAAAAACTTAAAACCAACCAAAAACTGCTTGAATTAAACAAAAATTTTTTTTAATGAAACCACAACACGAGAACAAGCTAAAAAAATGACTGAATAGTTTTACTTCAATAATCTCATTTTGTCCACGATGATGAATATGTTCGTTCTGTTTGTTATTAAATAAATAAAAAAATCTTTCGCTTATCATATTTATCACACTATAAAATCAGTTTTTTTTTTCTTTTTCTTTTTCCTCGTCTTATTTAATATTATTTATTTATGGAACAATTTTTTTTTATCAAATCATGTAGCGTGTTATGCATTTATGTTGATATTCTCATCTTAATCTTTACTTTTAGTTTATCAACATTATTTATTTAATAAAACGACGATAGTGAATAATATGTAAAATCGATAAAATATTCTCACAAAAATAAAAACGACATAAAAGCATAAAATAAAAAAGTATTAATCATATATTTTTCGGCTGTTTATTGCTGCTGGCTTAAAGTTAAAGTTTAAAGAAATACCAAAAATAATTTGTTAAGAAATATTATAATCATTATTATTATTAGATTAGGATTATGTGACTTTTTTAAACTTCGTTTACTTCATTTTCTTTCTTCTAATAATAATTTCTTTTGATTTATTTCAATATTATTAATCGGACTTATAATTATACTGTTGTTGTTGTTGTTGATGTAGTTGCTTAAGCCTATATTATTATATTTTTTCTTTATAGATTAATTTAAACTTTTATATTTTTTTTTAAGCTCTAAGCAGAGTTAATCATTAAGTTGTCAACAAGATTTTCGATATAAATACTAATTTTTATTATTTTAAGAAAGCTTTATTTTTATGTTTTATAACTTTTCGTTTCACATTTTCTAACATCACATGATAAAACTAACATGAACTTTTAATAATATTTAATTTTGGTAGCTTAAATGCAACACAGAGTTAATTTTTATAATTTTTATTAAATGCTTAATTTATTTATAAAAAAAATTGTTTTAAGTTAAAATAATGATGAGTGGGGTAATTTGTCAGGTAAATAAAAAACTTTCTGAACATATAAACTAAGGTAGTTTCTACTTTATGAATTCCCTCCCTATTCGTTTAATAACTATTCCGCAGTAGAAATTAATTATTACTGCATTTTCCGTGCATTATACTACAATCTACATTTATTTCAAACACAAACTATCTTAGTACTAAAAATTTAATACAATAAAAATAAGAATTATAAAATAATTAATCATAATTATATGACTAATTAGTCAATTAATATCATATAATAATAATAAATAAATAAAAAAAATTACTCATAAAAATAGAATAATATTTATACAAGTTGCAACAATAACAATTGTAAAGATATTTTACGTTAATTTCCATTATACAATTGAATACTAATTAAGGCAGAACAAAAAGTTAAATAATGCAGATTTTAATAAAGCAAAACAACCTTTACGGTTTAATATATTAATAAAATAATTTTATTTTTATTATTATTAATTTAACTAGTCAACTCTTGTAGAAATAAAATAGCAGAAATAATACAACAGCAAACGACTTTGTGTTTATTAATTTAATTTTTTAGTTTTATTATTACAAATTTTATTAATATTTTTTTTTTCTATAAGATTGGTTAAGATAACTTTACTTTAAGTAAACTCAACATTAAAAATACAATACAATTCAGATTTTTTATAACAATTAATTAATGAAAAACATACAACTTAATGGAAATGAAATAAAAATTATATTTTTTTGCTTTATTTATTTTGTAACATGCATGACAGAATTGCTATTTTATGTATTTTCCGTAAAGAATAAGAACTGCAATAACAACAAACATAAAAGTTCACTGTGCTATCTATCTGTTTTAATTGTTTATTTATTTGTCTGTTATTAGCTAGTTTAATATTTCTTTTATTGTTATTTTTACAATGATATAATTTAAGTAATTTTTTTTTCTTTTTCTTCATTTTATCCTCATGTAGGCATGGTATAAAAGCGGAGTTTTAACGAAATGTAAATAAAAGATTAGAATTTATTTATGATACGGAATTGAAGCAACGTTGATGGATTATGTAAGTCAAGGATAATAAATTTCTATTATTTATTGATAAAATTGTTTTCACGATTTTAACAGGAAATCGTTCTTGCTATGAATCAATTTATACAGTCGAAATAGCTGCGCGTTATGAATCGTGAAACGTGCAGTAATTGTAAGCAAATACAACATATAAATAGTAAACAACCTTTTACCATTGTATTAAGTAAATGTGCAATGATAGTTACCATGAAGCCTTATTTTATAGTGCTAATCCTCGTATAAGTTACGTGCATATGTTGCCTTTTTCCATATGATACATAAAACTAACTTAAAAATGTATTAAAAAAATAATGAAATTGCGTTCGCATATAAATAGTGAACTTAATCTACTAAGTGCTATTTGATAGTATCATTTAACGTAAAATTTTAAATAAAGAAAATAAAACGAATGCCAAATGTTAATTACGTTTTTCTTTTTCTTATAAAAGAATTAACGTAATTTCACAATTCATTTTTATTATTTGCTTTACTCCACACCGTCTATTTGGCAAACATAGTAAAAAAAAACATTTTTCATCAATTAAACAAACAAAATTACGAGAAGCAATAAAAAATTAATTATTATATAAAAGAATAACAGCAAAAAAAAAAAAAAAAAAGAGATAAACAAACAAATTAATAACAGAAAACAGAAGAAAATAAAAAAGATCACACGTAACAGGGAAATGAAGAGTAATAAAAGCCGCAAACATACGATAATTTTTTTTTATTCGCATTATAAAATGAGCTGAATTTTAGTTTCTTAATTATTTCCTGTTCTTCTTCTTTTTCTTTTTTTTTCTTTAAGTTTAAATAAAAAATAATTTACTTCATTCATCAGTTAATTAGAATTTGTTTTTCTTTATTAGAGAATTTTTAATTCACAGAGAATATTCGCTTCGAATACTCAGTCGCTGCGTTACTCTTTATTTGATTAATGAAAAAATTGGAAAAGTTTTTCTTTGTTTTTAAATTTTAGATTTGAATTCACTGCTAAATGCTGTTTGCTAAGTGATTTAAGAGTGGATTTTTTATTTTTTACTGCAAATATAGATGGTAAAATATTACGAAAATTAACTAACTTTTAAAAATAATGCAGAATTTTTTTGTGTGTTTATACCGACGTCGAGCGGTCGGAACAGTTCGATACAGACGTCATCATGTCTAGACTTTAATTCAATCTTTGCAAAAAAAAAATATGAAAAAAGAAGTTTGTTAAACTCTTTTGTGCAGCAAAAGCACCAAAAATGATTCAGAATTCCTACGTATAGAAAAAAATAAAACCGAATAAACAGGATTATAACGAATTTAAACGGAAATTTAAGGAAGTAAATCATGAAACGTTCAAGCAATAATTTAATACAAAATAGTGTATAAGAGGAATACAGTTTTGGTAAAGAAGGAAAAGAAGTTATAAAAATAATTGAACGGAAGAAAAATACCACAAGGATTTAACGAGAGCGAAATAAAGCAATCAACAAAACTAAATAAACTATGAATGAATTTTTTATGACACAAAATCGTATTTTTTCCGTTTTGGTAAAGGAAGAAATATGTTTAAAAAATTTATAGATACGAAAAATACAGAAAAATTATTCTTTTATTCGTTGTGCCAATAATTCGTTGAGCTTTTTATTATAAACATTTGTTACCATTACGTTACGTTATAGTTAGGAAAAATACGATTTTTAAATGGAAAATATTTTTTGCATGACCTGAGCAATATGGTTATAAATTGTATTATATTTTCAACATTATACATTAAGATAAAAAAAATAGAGACATATACTTAATATTTATATTTATAAAAAAACTTTGAAGATACACTTTATTTCTTATGAGGAAATTAGGAACAAGAAAAACCAAAAATTTACAGCAATTTCAAAACGTATTCAATACAAGACAAGATAACACAAAAATATCTGCTGATCTTAGACTGTATGGTTTATAAATATAAATTTATGAATGAAGGTAACCTAAAATCATTTTATTATTATTTTTCCTTTAATAGTTTCTTTCAAAGTAAAGTTAAAAGCATTTCTATAAGAAAAATTATTTTTATTTTTTGTATGAATGTTTGTTGTTATTATTGTTTGCTTTTTATGTAATGAAAAATTCATTGAAATTCTGTATAGGGATTTTTGCTTTGAAGATACTTTCTGAGGATACTAAATTTTCCATTATTTTATTGTTTTTTTTTTTTCACTTTTATGAATAATAAGGAAGCGAAAAGAATCGAAATATACTCGTAATAAAAATATAATTTATTGATAAATTATAAAGAGGAATAAGAATAGAAAATTTAAATAAAATTTTGAAGAAAGCTATTTATATAAAAGCTAAATGCAAAAACAGATAAAACCATATCATTTTACTCATTTTTCATTCATTAAAATTTAAATGAATTAAGAAAAAAAATAACTGTTGCTCTTGTTTGTTGTTTACAGAAAGAAAAAAAAATACTAATCACCCGCTGTGTTTTCAAATAAACAAAAATAATAAAGACAATTGAAGACAAAAAAGAAAAAAAAAAAAATAACCGAATAATTACAATTTTTTTTTATATATAAATGGTAATGTTAAGTGACATACTGACACCACCCGTTTATAATTTTATTCTTTTTATAATTTTATTTAATACTATTCTGTTGTTTAGCGTAATAAGCCGCGCCTAATTTAAATAACAGACAAGCATATTGTTTTTGGTTTGTTAATGAACGTTCTTTTTTTTTTTTTTGGTTTAATAAAAACAAAACAAAACTAAAATAAATAAAATTATAATTTGATTAAAGTTAATTTTATAATCAGGGCTGGTGTAGTTTCTTTAATTAGACTAATTTAAAATGATAAACTTATAAAAAAAACGACTGTATAGTAGTTTTATTAGTCATTCGAGACTTTTTAAACACTTTTCTGACGCTTAAAATGTATCAAAGGAGAAAAAACTAAGAAATGAGCGCATCCTAAAACGATATCCAGCTAAGAAAATTAAGATATCGTATGCTGGTTATTTATACAAAAAAAAAGCCCCGTCGTGATAGTACTATTATTATACTTTGATATCGATAACTTGATATGCAAAGAAAAGAAGTCAATTCAATAAATCTAAAATTTATTAAAAACGCAAGCATAACTACGAAAACAAAATTTATAACTTAATTGAGGCACAACGTTTTAATTTAAAAAAATAACAATAAAAAAAATAAATAAATAAAATACGCAACTGACTTTCAATGAATACAAAACTCATGATTATTTTGAAAATTCTAAGTAAAAAATCAACGACGACCACTAAGCATATTAATACGACAGCGCAAATTGATTATAAATACGCGCGCTTTTGAATTAACTTTTTTATTCTGTAATGACACAACAAATATTACATTAAATAATAAAAAAAAAAAATCGCGAAAAAACCACAGAAAAAATATTAAATCGTTAAAAATAAATTTAATAATAACATAACTAAGCACGCGATCTGAATTATGAATTTTATAACATTGAATTGTAATACAAAAAAAGAAAAAATTTAGAGAAATGGAAACAGCAACCAGAATATAATGATTAACGTAAAGAAAAAAAAAATTAATAATGGACCATCGCTGGGAGGTCGTTGAATAATTTTTATTATATTTGGTTACGTTTGCGGCTGATAATTTTTCACAAGAAATTTTCTAATTCTTATTCTTATTCTAAATCATTATCACCTGCTGTGCTTGCAAAAAATATTTTTCTTTTATGCAAATTTTTTATTTTCTTTTTTGAATTTGAACCGAATAAAATATAAATGATAAATGTTCCAGTTAAAAAAAAACTTTATCATTTAATACAATAAACCGCTATCAATTTGTCAATAACATATTTTAAAAGATTCTTCTTTTTCTTCTTTTGTTTTTGAATTGATCAGGTAATAGAATAAAAATCCGACCAGAAAACTATTCAAATTACAAGAACTGTCGCCAATGAAATCATAAAAAATCGTAGTTAGCATAAAAGTAATAAAATAAATTTTAAAATAACAAAACATAATTGACATAATTATACACATATTGACGAGGGGAAAAACAATAACAAATAATTTAATTTATCTCCGGTATACCCGGATATAAAATTTTACTGTAAAAAAAAAAACACTCAAAAAAGAACTCAACAAAAAAAAAACAACTCATTTTTCAAAAACATGCATCATAACAGTTTTTGATATATTGTCCCATTTCTGAAATGACCAACGCTTATAAATAAATGAAATATTTTGATTTTTTAATTAATCAACATTAACTAACAGAAAGCAATGAAGAGGAACAAAATAAAATAATTAATGAAAAAGAAAAACAATTTAACATTTGGCTTTAATTTATTCAGAAGACGAACAATGGGTACATAATAATAAGAAAATAAATTAAAATAAAAGTAAAACAAATAGTTTGTGTTGTCTAAAGAACTAAACAAAAAAAAAAAAGAAGTTAATTTAAAATTCCATCACCGTTTCTCTATTTAATTATTAGTTTAATTTGAAAACTTTTTTTTTATTATAAATAAAATAGCAAAAAAAAAACCAAAAAGGCAATAAAAAATTGCATTTAATTAAATATTGAATAAAAAAAATCGCTAATGTGTCATATAGGGTCGTTAAAATATGCTCTGAAAATATGCGCCAACCCAAACATACATGAAACATATAAAACAATTAAATAAATACAGAAAACTATTATTATTATTATTCGTTAAGAGTTTAATTACAAAAATAAATAAATTAAAACAAATTAAATTCAAGTAAATACTACATGCCGTTGTCGTGATTGACACAAATTAAATAAAATAATAAAAATATTATTTGACCTGATCATGATTTTATTTTAAATGTTAAATAAATAAATTTAAAAAAATTTCCAATATTTTTTTTATTATTTACCAATAATGACAATTCAAAAAAAAATCTAAAAGATCATTTCTTATTAGCCGAGATTTAATAAGCAGGGTATTGCGTAGCCTTTCTAGGCGTGTGAAAAAACTTCTAAAAACTCTTTAAAAATCAATTGCAGTTCAGGGTTGGGACGAGGTACAATAATTTATTATAAAACTACAATACTATTAAGGATACCATATGTTAGACAAACATCGAATTTTGACCTGATCTTTAAAGTAATTATTTTGCAAACAAAACAAACAAACAACTGTGTCCAGATGTTAAATGTGAATGACTGCATCTCGGAAGACTTCGCTTCTTTTTTTTTTTAATTAATATGTATGCAGTAAAACATAGCTATTTACATTAACCATAAACCAGGCGAAAATGAGTATACAAATTAAAATGAAATGACTTTACCACCCAATAATCGTGCTGTTGAATTAATTAAAGAAGTTTCTTTTTTATTTTTATTAATCTGCAAGCTAAATAAACCACAATAGGAATAACAAAAAAAAAATTAAATATAAGAAGCATTCAAGTTGTTTGTTGCAAGACAAAGAGTAGAAAACAGACTGAGTTTAAATGCAAAGAAATTTATTCGATGGAAGAAAAACAACAAAAAATTGATTTGTGCTTGACAGATTCCATTGCGTGCAATTTTTTTTTAATTTAACCTTTTTTTTCCAATGTGTAAAACGTTTTTAAATAAATAAATAATTAACTTTAGTTACTCTTTAGGGATTTATTTATTTATTATAAATGCAAAAAAAAAAAAATTAAAAAAAAACTTGATTTGTTTGTGACTTAAGGTGACTTAAATTGTAAACAAAAGGCAACACGTTGAGTGATTTAAACGGAGAATATGAAACTGGAAGCTTTAAGCTGTGAAAAAAAACATACTTTTTATTTTTTTTTTTGCTATCTTTGCGGAATTTTAATCCGATTAAATGTTTCTTTTATTTTAATTGTTTAAATTGAAAACGGTAAAATACTGAGCTAAGCTTGTTGCGCAGAAAAAAATTGTGTTTCTTGTCGGTTAATCGTGTATTGATTTAAATTTGTAATATTTTTGTTAGTTAATTTCCTAAGCTTAGGTTTTTGTGTCTTGTGTTCCCCCGTAAGTGCAGAAGCTACTTGCTTAGTTTAACCATTTTAACTCTCTCATTATTTATTTTCCTTTTACATTTCTAATTTAAAATTTATACTAGAATTTTTTTTTATATAAAACACTAATAGATCCCTGACTATATTTAAAATAACAAAAAAATATTAAACATCTGTTTTTGTTTATTGAATCATAAGGAAAAAAAAGTAGAAACAACAAACTAAATATGTTTTTATGCTTTTAAATATGCTACGAATATTTGTTTTTTCACACAAATTATTATTATTATTATTATTATTTTTTGTTACAAAATTATTTATTAAAACTATTTTTAATTGTAGGGAAATATTTAAATTTAATTACGAAAAATAAAAAAAAAAAAATTTTAATTTATTAATAATATTTTTTTTATTATTTTCTTGCTTAAAAAAAAAAAAAAATTTCAAACCGCTGCTTCGATTTGTTTTTTTTTTTCAATATTAAATGTGTCTTAGGCAATTATATAGACACAGAGAAAAAAAATATGGAAAAAAAGGTCAAAATTCAAACAAAAAGGCGAAAAATTACACTACGCTATGCTACGTTACGTTAGTTTTCGTTACTTTAGGAAATTCAATTCGTTTCAAAAATTTGAATTATTATTTTTTGGTTTATTGTTAGAGAAAAGAATAACAAAAAAGGGAAAATAAAATAACACGGCCAGCATGTGTTTCTGTTTTCTGGAAGATACACATTTAGTGATAGTTTTTTAAAATATAGTTTTTTTGTTTGTTGTATCATCGATGAGGGACAAAAAAATAGTTGAATAGTAATAAAAGGGAAAAAAAACGTTTGAGTAGTTTTGGCACATGTGTTCGCACCAAATAAATAAATAAAAAATAAATAAATAAAAGATTTTGAATCTAAACGTGGCCGTAGACGACATAGAGAAATATAAAAAATCATCTTATATATAATAAAAGAGATAAAAATAAAATAAACCTCTAATGGTGGACAACTCTGACGACGAAAATCTCTCTTGATTGCCAATTCGTACCACGGTATTCTTGGTTTGCTGCGCAATGTTGTTTGACATCCAATTTTACAATCAAGCGGATCAAGATAATCCAAGCTAGTCGTTTCGTATAATGGCCCGCCCGTTGTTGATGACTGCATGTTGTGTCGATTATTATTACGAATTTGGTTTTCTCTTGGATGGCCCAAAGTGGCATAACGTCTTTCGAAACCGTTCTGCCGTAACGAAACAATTGAATTATTGCTGTTCGTTATCTGTGCCGGCATGCAATCCACGATTTGTGTATTCAAATTTAGGTTCATATGAGGTGTATGCATGTTGTTTATAGAGCGATAACCAATATTTAGATCGGTCGAGCTGTTGCCGGAGATGTATCCGCTGCCATTAAATCCATTATAGACATTATGCTCACTTTTTGCAACACTGGGCTCTTCGTAGATCGTTCTACCTGGATAGCTAAACGATTTACGATACTGCAATGAATTCGAGTTGCTCATTTTAATGGGAGGCTTTGCCGTAATGATTGCTGGTTGACTGCTACTGCTCGCTCCACTGCTGCTACCGGCACTGCCACCGCCATCGCCATACAAAAAACTATTTGCTGTAGATGTATGGAATCCATTAAGCGATGATAAAGAAACTGGTGAATCTGAGTCTCCGTTCATCGACCGATAATCTGTCATTTTAGTCCAATTCTTTTTCGGAGACGATGCCACATTGACTAGACTTGTTTCTTGGCTGCGACCAACTTTACCATAAACAGGACTTTCTGGCCGTGAGTAGAAAAAAACCATCGGCTCACCACGTCCATTCTCTGATAAAGGGGTTCGAGGACTCATTCGGTCACTCTCGCTGCCGCCACACTGACTTCCGTTACTTCTCGTTGTCGGTGCATAAAAACTTTGGTATGAGTCTCTCCTCCTATCAGGCATACTTCGCGATATATATCCATATCCGTTTGTCTCTACGCCATTGATGGTTGTGGTACCATTTATAATCATTGGCGGTGGCACTTGCACTGGCATTGGTGGTACTGGCGTTATTGCACTCGGCTTAAACGTTAAACAACTGTACGATGTAGAATAAATGTCACTGCTTAAGTGATGCGGTGTCACACTAGACGCCGGCAATGAAGACATTTCAATTTCATCAACATCAACATCTTCATCGCCCAACATTACTCCTTTTGTTTTATAAAACAAATCATTATTGTTATGATTGTTATCGTACAAAGGTGTTGATTCACTGCGTCTGGCAATCATTTGTTCGTGTCGCGAGCGCATACTATTCGAACGATGATTGCCACGCGATCGTATTGTCGCAAAACCATCATGTACCTGTTGATTTTGCGTTTTACCAATCACAGACATACTTTATAATGTTTTTATTGTTTATTTTATCACTTTCAAATTATTTATTGCTATTTAATTAACATTTTGCTGGTTTTATTTGTTTTGTTTTGTTTTGCGTTTTCACTAGTATTGCCTTATTAGAAAATAATTAATTGATTAAACTTAATTAAAACTTTACAGATGTTTAATGTTAAACAGAAAAAAAAAACTTGATCAATTTCCGTTTTAATTAAAGATTGCTACTCATTTCATTTATTTTTTTTTTATTTCAAATAAAAAGTATTGATATGTCGTAAAAACTAATTAAAATTGAGTTAAAGTGAACCAAGTCGCCATCTGGTTTATCAAAAAATTAAACTAATTAAGCGATGTTATGTAAAGTGAGTTTTAGTGGAGTCGCTATTTAACTAATTAAAAATAATAATTTTATTTGTTATAATGCATAGAATAGTAATAAAAATGTACTAAAACGAAGTAACGACCTTCTGAGAGAAAGTTAAACAGAATTAAGATTAAAATAGCGACTAATTTCATAACTCACAACATTATATACATTGCATACATATTTTTTTTTTTTTTCAATTTCTAAATCAAAGTCTTTAAATAAAAACGAAAATACATTAAACAAATTTTATTAAGTAAATAACATGCATTTTTTTTTTTGTTTCATAAACTTATAAATAACACAGAAGAAAAAAAAAATAAACAAGTAGAGCGCGCGAAAGATAAATATTGAAAAGAAATGAATAAATAATAAAAAGAAAAAAAAAAATAAAATAACCAATAAATGATTAATTTATTTTTTTATTTTCTTTTAAATGATAAAGATTGTTTTGTTGTCAAGAGAAAAATGTATGGAATAAGCTTAATAAGTTTTTTCACAATCGATTCCTCATATTGCTTAGTTTCACAAGATGAAACAAAATAAGTTTTTAATTCTTTTTTCTCTATTTATATATTTTCCTATTTTATTTTTAAGGCTTTACAAGCAGTAATTAGCTGAATGAAACTCCTTCTATCATAATAAATAAAAACAAAAAAAAACGATAAGAAACTGGCTGGATAAAGGTGAAAAAACACATTAAATGCTTAATTTTAATTCAATAATTGTTTATTTTTAGTATTAAGCATTTTTTTCTTTCTAATATAACAATTTTATTGGGTTAACAAGAATTAACGTTAAGGATTTAAATTAAAAGAAATAATATGTAAAAATAGTAAATAAACTAATCTAATGCTGAACTTACATAAAATAGAATAGAATAGAAAAAAAAAAGAATAAAAAACGAAGAAAATTTAATCTTAATTCAAATGTCAATGACGTTAGAGAATTATTGACTAGAGCTACGTAAAATAACGTAAATTGAAGCAGTAGTTTGTCTTCTGCAGTAATGAAATTATAATAAAATAAAAAAGTTTTTTTTTTCATGCTTCAAGGCGCACACATAGCAATGTAAGTAAATGTAATGAATCTGAGTATTTTATTTTGCTGTAATTTAAATACATGTAATGAAGCTGGGAAATTTTTCTAGTTTTTTATTTAATTTAATTTTATTTATTTATTTAGTATATTTCCAAGTATTTTGTTGCTTCTTCACATTTCCTAATGTTTCATTAAATGAATGAAATCTGATAAAGTTGCTTCAGTTGTATTTTTGAAGTTTACATTTGTGACAAAACCAATTGACGTCTTGATATACAAATTTTATATTTATTTTTATTTTTTCAAATTAATTTATTGATGTCATATTATTTGAGAAGATGAAAATAAAATAAAATTAAATTAAATTGAAACTGAAAACCGTCATAAATGCTTCATTGCTTCGCTTATTTTATAATTTCGCTTTTCAAGTGTAAACAAGCTAATAATAAATTGCTACATAATCAAGACTTTAGATAAAACATAAACATATATATTTAGCATTACATAAAGTTTTACTTTAAACTATAAGAATAGATAATAAATAATAATTCTTATCATCACAAAAATGATTAAAAACAAAAAAAAAAAATTATTTTTTTTAATTAAAAACCCAATTACCAAGCCACCAAAAATATGAAAATTATCTTTTTTATAGAAAACTGTAAGTAATGAATAAGAATAATATTAAATAATTAAAAATACGATAATCTTTTGTAATTATATTTTTTGACCCTACGTTAAATCGCCCACAGTGCAACAATGACATTAATTCATTCAATTAAAGATATAATATTAACATTAAAAATAAATGTTTAATTGAAATAAGAAAACGGATGAAACATAATATTTAATAAAGAAAATAATAATTTTAGAATTAACACGCGTAATCTATATTATTATTATGTTTTGTTTAATATTTATTAACAATCATAGTTACTGTATTAAACTACTTTGTAATCTAACTACAATATTTGAGAGTGCGTGTGACGTTTTATAATTTATAGATTTATAAATACAAAAACAGCACTATTCTTATGCATGGCTTTAGCTAAGCATTAAAAATAATTATTACATTGATTGTACACTATACACGTGTATTTATTACAGTGCGGTTCTTTTATAACTATGAATTGCAGTGGAATAAACGATCTGGTGTTGTTTGAGAGTGACTTATAAGAAAAAAAAAAAAGAAAATATAAATAGACTCGCGGTATTTTCGAATAATATATAACGTTTTAATTATCTGAGTACTCTACATGAATAAACATTTAGATAAATGAATCGCAATATTTTTAGTAATAAAAACATAAAGAAATGTAGATATGTGAGGCTTTTGTAGATCACTAAATTTGTCTAAGTGACCAAGTCTAATTGAATTGTGTTATGTCTACGAATGAATAAAGCATTTTTACTAAAATGTTAATTAATGCTGAAATAATAAAAAAAAAAATTAATTCATAATAATTTATATCTAAGAAATTCAACATTTGCCCTACATGCTTTTATTACAAAATAAAAATAATAATTATAATAATAACATAAACGACTAGGTACCCGCACTTTGAGCTGTTTTTATTCATTTATTCAAATTAAATGATTTCCAATGACTTGATTATTTTTCTTTGTAGTAATAAATTTTTGCTTAGTTACCATGAGTTAGAAAAATTAATAAAATTCATTTTTGTTAATTTTAATAAATTGAAAATAATTATAAGGGGGCTGCTGTGTAATGTCAAATAAAATCAAAGTAAAGAAGATGAAGAAGAAGAAGAAAAAAAAATCTATTGTATTGTTTTCAGGGGTGTGAAACATAGTAGTAAATAATATTTTGACTAAAGGGCTGTGGATAATACTATCTAATAGTATGCTATTATACAAGACTTTTAACACTGTTTTCAATTTATATAATTATTTATACAGTGTTGTAGTAAGCCGCAATTTAAATTTTATTACTTCTCAATATAAGATATATATTTAACTACCAAAAACCCACATCAAACATCAATAATAAATATTTATAATAATGATTTAAAACGTCATTTTAAGGTTATTTCTACTTGAGTGATTTTTTATTTATTTATAATAGAAAAAAGCAGCAGCGTTGCTTGAACAATGAAATTGATATTGAAATAAATAAAAAAAGATTTAATTGAAAGAAAGTCTAATGTTTAACGTTTAATGTTTATGTTTGTGTATAATTTGATTTTTTTTACTTTTAATTTTCCCACAGTAGCTGACAATAAATGCAAATATTATTGTTATTAATCGGAATAATAATGTAAATTCACATGTAATCTAGCACATTGTACGTTTTATTGCGTAAAATAGTTGACACAGATTTATTTGTTTGCTTTAAGCTTATCAGTTATATTTAATAAAACATTTATTATAATAATAATCATTGGTTTTATGTTTAATTATGTAAAATTATTATTTTATAATAAAAATTAAATCCAAATTAGCGTTTATTCTGTTACGCAGCGTCTAATATGCTACTTTAAGCGAATTAATGAATGAATTAACATAATATTAAAATAAGCTTTAAATTAAAAACTATTATTAATTCAGCATCATTATCACAACTGCCACAAAATTATTTAATTAATAAATTAATTTAAAAAAAAGAAAAAACAACTCGCATGTCTCGAAACTTTAAATAAAAAAAACAAAATTGAATTCAGCCATTGAAAAACCACGTTTATTAAAAATAAAAAATTGATCAAACAAATGACGCATCAGTTGACATAAATAAAATAACAACAAACTGTAAGCTTATGTAAAAATTATGTATTTTTATGCTTATTGTTGCGTTAATAAAATTAAAAACAAAAAAAATGTCTCTGCAATTAAACAAACAGAATTTTTCCACTAAATGAACAATTTTGAATTTATGTTTTTTTTTTTTTTAATTAAATTAAATTAAATTTAACGTGATTTAAATACCCACTCAAACCCGCATTTTATTCATTTTTCTTCTTTTCAAATCTATTCAATACTTCAACCTTTACTAATAGAAATTATAAAATAATTAACAAGCAACAAGAAAAAGAAAAGATCTTTACTCATTAAGAAAAAACTAAAGACAACCAACATGTAAAGCCGATTAGATAAAAAAAATAGAATAATTTATTAACAAATTAGTTATCTCACTGAAAATTATTACAATTTTTATTGAAAACATCAAAGCAATTTGTTTTGTGTCACTCATCATAAATAGAAGGTAAACTAAGCGGTACACATCATTAATAATTATTTTTTTATATTTTTAAGATAAATTTCTACACGATTGATTGCAAAATGTAATTGACATAGAAAAAAAAAGATTTTTTTTTTATTATACCTAAGCAAAGCAACATTATTAGCTACGGAAATGAAAAAATTCTTAATGCATTTTTATGCTCAAAAAAGGAGAAGAAGAAAACACCGATTTTTTTTTATTATCTAAAAATGGTTAAAGTAAGTTTAGAAAATAATTATTAAAAAAAAAAGAAGAAAAAACGAGTAATCAGTTTAAATTCCATTTTTGGTAAAAATGAAATATTTCTTCTGATTCTAATGGTAAATTACATTTGGTAAAACTATTTAACTCCTACTAAGTCCAACAAGCTGTACTAAATATTATGTTTTATAGGAAAATAAAAAAAGGTTTGTTTTTTCATTGAATAATGAGAATATTCAGTAGAATACGTGCGGGTGTTCATTTATTAACCAGTTACCAATCACTTTACAGTCTTTTAACCATATTTAATTGCAATTTTAATGTAAAAACAGCCTCTATATTCTGATTTCGATCAATCAAACACTGTGGAATTTTTATATTTCAATGGAAATATGTAAGTAGAAATCGTTGATATTAATACTGTGCTCCAATTAAATTAATAAAAAATTTTTTATAGAATTTCCTAGCAAACATAATTCTTATTTTGGGTTTTATTCATTTCTTATTATGACAAATCGAAGATTGATTGATAACGTTTTATTCATTTAAAAAAAAATGATTCAAATCATAAAAATGTCATGAATTTGTATAATTTTAGCGTTTTAAATTCATTTAATGGTGTAAAAAATTTCTGGTATATACATCTGGTCTGTAACTAAGTTTGCAGTAAAATCAAACCACTGGAAATCACTATTCTCATCATGTAAAATGAGAAAAAATATCATCTTAGTAACAAAAATAAAAAAAAGAAACACCAACTGATTAAAGCATTAAAAAAGGTAAATTATGGACATAAATAGCTTTAACAAAATAAAAAAAAAATGAAGCAAAAAGCTACATCAATAGAATAATAACTAAAATAAATATAAGAAAAAATGTTGACATAACATTATTAAAGTAAGAACAGAAATTTTTCGCATCAATGAATTGATTTTTATTTTTTTTTTTTGCTTAAAAGTAGAGATGATACAAAATTAATAAAATTAAATAAAATAGGCGCGGCAAAGTCTGTAGATTTTTTTTTTAAATTAAAAAAAAAACAAATTTTTAAGGAAAAACAGCACACAGTCGTAATATCAATGTCAAACCGTTTTTATCTTATCAGTTTTTTTTTATTTTTGTGTTTTTGCTCATTCTTTTTTTTTTGATATTGTAACAAAAAAAGTTTACTTGTCTAAAACTATAAATCTGCAAATGACGTTATCAAAAATAAGCAATAATTTTTTTTTTCATATATTTCAACGACAAAAACGCTGCACTTGTCATTTATCCGCAAAATGTTGCGATCATTTCTCTATATCTAAGTAAAAAAAAAGAAACAATTTTTCATTACATTAATATCAAAACATTACTGATAGCGAAGCAATTTTTTTGATAAACAAAATATAATTTTTATTATTTAATTTGATTAAAAGACATAATGGTCAAGAATACATTTTTCACTCATTCATAATCAGTTAATGATTAAATAAATGCAAAATTATTTAAAAAGAAATATATATATGTGTGTATATAGCTGATCTTGAAACAGAAAACAAAAAAAAAACGAAGAACGTGTTTTCAAATAATTTTTGTATAATAAAATAAATTAATTAATTATTAAAATATTCACAAGCAAGACAACTACGCAATTAATAGAAAAACAGAATAATCGTTGTGAAAACAAGAAACGAATCAAATTTCTTATTAAGAAATCACCAACAGCTTTAGCCATTAAGTCGCTTAGTATAATTTATTTCATAAATATTTTTTTTTTGTCTCATTTTTTGTTTATAAAAGTTCTTAAAATTATTATATTTATGACACAATTAAGCATATTTAATTAATAAATTAAAACAAATAATGTAGAAAAAATGATTGCGTAAAAAGAGCGTTCAGCATCCGCGTACTAATTTATTTATCACACGCAAGTAAACCAAAGCTATAAAATATTAAAAAAAAAAAAAAAAGAATGATATAAACACATGTATGGTTTAATAAATAATTATTTTATGTTGTCTTGTGTATACATATAATAAAAAATAAACTATCTTAATTATAGATAAAGATACATTTTATTAATTTCTGAGTTGTTTATGTTGAGTGATTATTATTTTCTTTAAGATTAAACATTATGTTTGTGGCGAATCGTGATTTTTATATGATTTCTATTTTTTTTATTAATTTATTACCAGCCATAATTACATATCGTAATTGATATTTATTAAATATTTTCATTTTTTTTATTTAGATAAATATTTATAAAATTACGAAGAAATTATATCTCAACAGATATTGTTTTTGTATTGTAGTAAGTTTTCTTAGTAAATAAAAATAAAATGTTTTAATCATTATTATTAAACCTTAATTATTATTTAATTAATAATAAAATGAATTTTAATTTGAAGTCACGTCAAGGTTGCATACATAAACATTTTGAGTGAAAATAAACTAAATAATACTCAATTTTATTATTTTAATGTTTTTGCTGTGATTAATTTAATTATTTTAATTTTTTTATTTATTTATATAATATAACGCAATTTTTGGCAATAAAAATAAATAATTATTCGATAATAAAAATCAATACATAAAAATGCTGAATGTAAAATTAAAAATATAACTCAATTATATAACAATAAATGACTGAAAAAAATAAGTGGTAAAATATATTAACGAAAAATACAAAAAAAAAAAAAACGGATAAATTTTAGCAACCAATTAAATAATCAGACATAAAAAACCACAAAAACTGATCGTTTGTGGAAATAATGACTAAAATAAAATCACGTAGCATCGTTAGCCAAAAAAACGTATAAAATACCGGAAAAGACACCAGAATTAAAAAAAAAATTAATAAATGAGAAGATGTTAAAACCCAAATTAGCTTAAAGTTCAAAATGTTATCATCAATTTTTTTTGCCCTGTTTTTACTGCTGCTGCCGTTTATTTATTTATTCAAACGTTTTATCACATTAATTTTAAAAAGGAAAGAAAAAGAAGAATAAATTAATTTAATTAAAAAAGAAAATTTAAATAAAATATTAATCTTTATGTCAAAAAAAGTAATTTTTCTTATTTATTTAAATAACAAACGACAACAACATCAACAATGATTTGTTTTGTTTCATTGCTACTCAGCTAATAAATGAAACTATAGCACGTGATCCTTTAATATTTATTTTGCAATGATTACAAATGAAAATACATTTCTTTTTCGTTAAATAACAAAATTTAAATGAATAAAGAAAATATTAATAAAAAAATTATAAAATAATGCTCGCTGCTTGCGGCAGATAAAAAACGATAATGATTTAACGCATGCTAAAGCTTCTGAGAAGAGGAGAAATAAAACTTATTTTGTATCATCTTTTGTATTAATAATTTATATTTGGCTTAACAAATTTTTGCTTAAACCAAAGGAAAACCAGCAAAATCAAAACAAAACGTAATTAATCCAAAAAGTATACACAGAAAAAAAAACACTTAAACGATCAATAAACCGCGTTTAAAAACTTGAAAAATTGAAATAAAAGCACAGAGTAAATACACACAATTTTTTTTTTAAGAAATATAATTTTTCACTTTTGATTTTTTTAATTTAAAACAACACAAAAAACACTTGTTACATCCGTATATTAAATAAAAACAACAGAAGAAAAAAAAAGTGCGACGAAACGAAACATGCGTTTATTTATTACTGATGATATTTATTTATTTTTTTCTTTATTAAAGATGATAAATTGGTCATGATTAATCCAAAAACTTGAAGCTGTTTTAACGTATGTAAATCCACCATTTTATTTATATAAAATATAAAAAAAAAACTAAAAACATTTTTTCTTCTTCACAAACATGAAAATTAATTTTTGAAAACGAAAAATATTTTAATTAAAATTAATTTAACACATAAAACTGGATATAACTAGCTAACAATATTTCTAAGGAAATAACAAAGAAACTGAATAAGTACACAACGCGATATTAAGCGGGCCTACAGGACCCTACGCTAGTCAACTAATGATATATCCATCTGTTACACATTATCAATTAAAAACAATTTAAATTTTGATAAATACAAATTTTATAAATAATAATAAAAAATAAAAAAAATTCGACGAACTTCTTTACATAGCAAAGACTAAAATCAAACTGACTTATTGCTTAACGAGCGAGCATAACATAATTGTAAAAATCATGTTATTTGTGTGTTTGTGTAGTGTAAACACTAATGTAAACTTTAAGTAAAAACTACAAAGAGTTTTTTTTTCTTCTCTTAATCCATACAACGCAGAGAAAATAAAATGAAAAAAAAAAAAAATTACTCACATTACTCGCTAAAGAAAAAACAACAGCAGCGAGACGACCGCAACGCAATGCTTGTCGTTTTTATAGATATGTTTTTTACGTCGATTTTTGTTGAGAAAATAAATTCATAAAAACCGAATAAGCAAAAGTTTGTTTTTATTTTAGCTTTTGTTTACTATAATATTTGAGTTTAATTTGTAACAAATATAATGTTTTTGTTTCTTTCGAATAAAGTCGAATAAAGTAATGTAATGTAATGTAAATTAAAGGCAGTTCAGTACAGTTCAGAGTTAAATCTTAGATTCGGATCAAGTGAGCAAACGAACACAACCAATTCATATGAAAGCTAAAGTAACACTTTAAGTTATATATTTTTGGTGTTATTTGTTGGTTTTATTAGTTTACGTAAAGTTTTTTCTTTCAAAAATAAAAAATAATAATAATAAAGAGAAACAATAAATTTACTAACAACTAGCCAGTCAGCCAATGAAACAGACATTTCATAATTTATTTACAATCATCAATGATATTAGTTTTAGCTTTATTTCAAATTTTTTTTGTCTGTTTTCTTGCAAACAAAAATCAATATTTACTAATTTTTATTTGTTTGTGCTTTTTGTTTAGCAGAATTAAAAAAATTAACTAATTAAGTATGTTTTTTGAATTTCGCTTAAAAAAAAAAGTATTTCCTTACAAGGTTAAGAGTTAATGTTTTACACTTCAAAAATGGATTTAAATAAGGCACTTTACTGTAATTTCATGATTTTAGTACAAAAAGGTTTTGGACAATCAAGCTGGCTGGCAGAGAAAGACATGTAAAATACACACACTCGACCAATTTAAGAAAAATTTATTAGTACTTGGGGAATTATAAACAAATAATATGATAAAAGACAGCAGAGAAAATTCTATTCTTTAATTTAATTTAAATTTTTTGTTTTTGTTATTTAATTTCTTTCCCTTTAAAAGCTATAAAAAAAACCTTCCATTACTTGTTAAGAAAATAAAATAAATAAAAAAAAAAACAAAAAGTTACAAGTTTACTTAGTTTAATGTTTTTATTCCTTTAATTTTGTTCTCTTCTACTTGTCTTATGTTTTATTATGTTGTGTGTAGTGTTTTGTGTCGTCATAAATTTCGTACAAGCTACCATGACAGACAGATAGATAGAAACCAACAAACGAACTTTAACTATATCAGCTACTCACAGCAATATTTTTTGTTTTCAGTTTTCAGTTTTTTTTGCTTTTCTTTTAATTCAAATTAACAAGACATGTGTGTTATATGCTGCTTAAAAATTATCTTTATTTATTATTTTATGAAATTCTGTTGTTGCATAGTGTTGTTGTTGTTGCTGTTGCTGTTTCAAGTCAAATAATCTACTCAACTCTCCAAAAATAAAACCTTTTTTTATAATTATTATTACTTCAAGTACACGCGATATTTTTTTCCTCTTTTATTCTTTAAAACATTTCAAACGAAATAAAAGAGAAAAAAATTAAATGGTTAAAGCTCATCAAGATTATATGACGAATTTTTAGTTATTATTATTTCTTTATGTTTATACTTAGCCAAACTGCTGTGTAATGAAATTATTTAGGTAAAAAAAGGAAAAAAAAATTAATAAATTGTTTTACTTTATTGCCTTCCTCATTTTGCTTAGCTGCATTGCGCTAATTTTAGATTTTTTTTTATTATTTATTTGGTTTATTGTTTTTCTCCTTATTCGTTTGCTTTTCTTTAGAACGAATTCTTATTCTTTTGTGTTCTATTTGTTTACCTTTAATTAAGACAATACTTAGCTGATGGCGGATATTTCTACTAGAGGTGTTTCCTTTATGGTCAATTAGCTACGGCTAAACCTTGGGAAAGCACGTTTTTATGTAAGGCATGTGCTTATTATTTTCTACAATTATTTAAGAATTTCTACTTTGTACTTTGCCTTAATCAGCACAGTTCTGTTTAATGCCGAACATATCTGTCAACTAATAATCACTTTTCAAGGTATTATTTCTACGTGGCAATTTTCTTCATTAAATTCTCGGAATGTTTTTGAATGTTCCTTTAGTTTTTTTTTCCTTTTTTTTTTTAAACAATTTATGTAAATTTAAAATATTACCAACAGCTGGATAGATGAGTTTTGTTTGTTTATTTATTTATCATAGAATTTGCTGTTTGGTTTTGCTACAGGAATCAAGCCGTAGTGAAATTTTAACGAAAATAACTTAATTTCCCTTTTTCGTTTTTCTTAACTTTCTATACTCTTCTTAACTCAAATATGATATAAATAATAAAGTATTTGGACAGAATTAAACTTAAAAACGAATAAAGTAAATAAATTAAAATTAATTTTCTTTTTTGAGTGAAAAACTTGTTAATTACCACGAGCAACAACAACAACAACTAGTAAAGTAAAATTAAATTTTATGTTTAATTTTATTTAAATTTACAAGAATATTATGTTGTGTAATATATATACATATTTTTTATTTTATCTATTATTTTATTGCAGTTTGGATAAAAATTGTTTATATATCAGAAAATAACACACTTGGAGCGCGTGAGTGTTTTAATGTTTTCTTTCTTTTTTTCTTTTTTACCAAGTGAAAATTTTATTGGGCTGAGATTATTATTTATAACGAATCAAATTGATCGCATAATTAATTTTTTTTTGTTTTTTAATTTATTGAAATAAAATCATATAGCTGATCAAACAAAAAAAAAAGAAAGAAAGAAAAATAAACGTTTTTTATTAAGGCAGCAAAAAAGTGTCAACATTAATTGGTCTTGTTATTAAATATTAAAAAGAAAAGAAAAACCATAAAATACAAATAAATACATAAAAAAAAACAAAGTCTTGTTATGTTAATGTTTATACGTATTAAAATATTAAAAACATAATAAAAATAAAACAAATAAACATATTGATATGAACAAAGTTATATTGAAAACGGTTTTCGTGTCACGTCAATTATTTATTTATTTTATAAATTTCACTTGTTTAACTCATTATTGCTATAATTTTTTTATAACCACCTTCGTACTGCAACCAAGTCAACCGCATTTTTTTTTATTTTATTCGTAAATTATTAATAATAAAAAAAATTATAAATTAAAAATTATAATAAATAATTTTTCATGATTGATCTATGGCTGAGTGTCTTGTCTGATTCGTGTTGAGTAGTTGAGGTGTGAACTAGATATTTTCCGCTGTTGTTTTCTATTTTAAGATTTATTGTTCATGTTGAATATATGGAAATTCATTCAGCTCTGTGATTTTTTACTATTTTCTTTTTTAATTGGGAAATGATTTGGACGACGGTTTGGTGATTAAAATTTTGTATTATTAGAATAGATTGACATATTTTTGCATACAAACAATTTAGGGTATTAAATAGATTTTTTCATTATTCAGTTAGAATTTTGATAAAATTTTATTTACACTTTTATTACAACCATACTAAAAATTAGGTAATAAAATTCATTAATTTCTACTACATAAAAACCATAGTAAAGTAAAACAATAATTTTATTTTATTGATTTTTTTGTTTTGGTTGTCATCAAAATGCATTTCCGCTCCGGATGATAAACTTGAACGAATATTTTTTTTAAACTTTATTTTGTTTTGTTTTATTATTAAACATCGGCGCCAATGTTACCTCAACATTAAAAAAATTATGTTTGTACAATAAAGTAAAGAGAATTTCAATGAAAATAAACAAAATTAAATGTAAAGAATGAAAAAATATCAACCGGACATACTTAGTAGAATGAAATCGGGAAACATGCCATTTTGGCAACCGAAAATATCCTAATTTATTTGTGATAAATAAAAGAAAAGACAAACAAAACGATAATGTAGCAATCACGTAAGTCGGTGGTAAAAATAAAATTAATGAAGAACAAAAAAATCAATTCAATTTCGTTTATCGTTGTGGAACATTAATTCGTTTTTAAACGAACAAATTTACGGTGAACACGTGCGCATAATTTTCTGTACTTGTAAAGGCCAGCTGAAGAGATTAAAATTGAAGAACATAAAAAAAAATAACAAAGCGCGATGCACCTGAAGTAAATTATTATTATATAGTGAGTATAACAATAAGAATGGACGTAATAACCAGAATCTTATTGTTGTCACAAAGTAATTTTTAAAAACTTTTTACCTTTTACATTTCTTGTTTTTACTTAACTTGAATTAATTATTTGTATCAGGATGGATTGTTGGATGGTTGGCTAACTGACGTATAGATTTGTTCAGAAATAAATAAAAAAAAAAAAAAAAAAACAGCAACAGGGCAACGAACAATACAAGAATATCGAAAAACCACACATAGTAATTTTTTGATTATTTGTTTGAACATTTGTTTGTCTGTCTGTCTGTCTGTTTACTGTATTGTATTTATAGGGAGAGCATAAAAAATTAATAAAAATATAAATAAAAAATAAACAATTTAGTACGTGACTTGAAATAAATTTCATGAACATTTACTTGGTTTGTGTCTTGTGCTTGGCGTTTTTAACTTATTTTACTTCAATACTGATAATAATAAAACACAAAACAAAACAGTAAATTCATTTAATATACAATTTCTCAAAAAAAAAAAAAAAAAAGAAAAAACGATATAGAAAATTACCATTAAAGATGCGGCGGTGGTGGTAGCGATGTTTTGTCTATACATACATGATACGCGACCGTTTTGTTTGCGCAAAGTAATGTCGTCTTAACGTCTCCAAAACATTATATTAATTCTAATAAGTCAACAAATCTTGTCTGACAGTAAAATCATTATAAGAATAAATAATAAAAATTGAACAATCAACACTGACTGCAGACAGTTTAGCTAAAAAGAAAATTCCAACAAAAATGGTTGAAGCAACTAGAAAGAACATCTTTGGTACTCGTAAGAGAGCAAAACTAATAAACCAGTCGTTTTCATTTAAAAATAAAATTAAAAAAGACTTAAAAAAGACCATCAATAAATGGTGACACCTGTGCTAAAAAATGTTTACCTGAGTTATAAAACGTTTATATTTGTTTATGAGTAAAACACTAAAAAAAACTAATGATTTAAGAGATAAGTCATTAGACTTAATTTTTATTTGTTTTTAATTAGAATAAAAGTGTTTTTTAAAGGAATTTATAGCTATGTGTTATTGACTTTATCTTTATTCTTTTAGCATTTTTAAGATTTCTTTTAACGCACTTTACACAGTATACAATAAAAAATTGATTGCTAAAATCAGTATCTAAAAAAGGTAATAATTCACTAATTTTAATCGCTGTCACATACTTTAAATAGCAAATGAATTATAAAAAAAAAAACATATTTAGTTTTTGTTCACAAATTAATAACGCTTAATGAACGAAAATTACTTGAAATTATGTTTTTTTTTTTATTAGTTATTGCCGTTAGTGTGGTTAACAATTTTGCTCATATATTTTCCATCATCAATTGCACTTAATTTCAATTTTTAACAACACAAAAAAAAATAAAAATAAAAATAAAACATAAATAAATAAATTATCAACAAATAAACAGTGGGCGGGCTTAACTACTTAAAATATTTATATTTTTTTTTTGTAGAGAAACAAAAAATTCTTGACACTGATGAAGGTAAAAAAAAATAATGACTGACTTCGAACAAAATACAAAATCAAAAATTATTCATATTATCGCTTGACAGTTTTTTTTGTTGTTCTTTAAAAAAGCTTATTTTCTATAAAGAAAAATGAAAAATAACAAAGCTGTTAGGTCATTGGTTTTTTTTCACCTACGAAAGCTGTATGCTTTTGTTTAGTTTGAAAAAAATAATTGTAAAGACAAACAGCTCATCAAAGATCCAAGATAAAAGCAAAATAGAAAGAAGAAAAAAAATTAATCTGGCTGGTATTGTAGTGTCAATGATAGACATTTCCCGATCGTTGTGTTAATAATTGTTATTGACAATACTATCGCCAATTTTACTGTACACAAAATTAAAAAAAAAAATTAAAATTTTATTCGATAAGGTTTTAAAAAATAAAAAACGTTTTTATTTTTTGTATAATGTAATCCAAGAAAATAATTCTAGTGAATAACACGCGATGGCTCAACTGCTTTTTCTTTACCTTAAACTTTGTTGTTTCTTTATCATTAATTCTAACGGTAATAAAAAAAAAAGAAATAATAACAATAAAAACAAGAACATTACACCTTACAGAAATTTATGTAAAATTTTATTTTTTATTTTTTAATTCTGTTAAATAAAAAAAAGAGTTAAAAGAAATAAAAGACGAAGAAATAAAAACATTTAAAAGCGAAGCGCTGTACACAAGTTCAGTTTAAAAACTGTTACGGCCGCTCCTGAATCAAATATAAAAAAAAAAAAAAACAGAAAAATTAACTAAATGACAAACAATTACAAAAGTTCTTAAGATTGTTTTCTTGTTAACAAAATAGATATAGAAAAAAAATGTAAAAAAATTTTGTTGAAAGTAGCGTTTGTTGATGCTGTTGTTGTTGCTGCTGCTGCTAATATTATTTACTACACACTTGGCACCTAATTTAAGATCTTTTTTATGTTTCTATTTTATTTTTATTTTTATTTTTACCTTTATTTTATGTTTGTAAAGCTATTTTAGAATTTTTTCTTCCACTTTTTTCGATTATTAATGCATGTGGGCGTCCATGAAAGGCTAAAAGGGCTAGCATTATTCTTTACAATATACATATGTCATGTTTGTGTCTTTCCTATAACCACATAATAAAGTTTTCTTTAAAAAACATTTTTAACAATGAAATGTAACGTTGTGTCCGTTAATTTTTATCAAACAGTGCTTTTTTGTGTTGTACCCGTAAAGATAGCGATTTGGAAAAAAAACGAAGAAAAATTTGAACAAAACATTTTTTAAATGTTTATAATGTTATTCCAGCAAGCACAATTGAACATGTAATTGAGATGAAATGTTATTTTCTATCTATTAACAATAGAAATCATTAAATTAACATAAAAATTGGAAAACATGGCTTTGGTTCAGTAAATGTAAATAAAAAAAAATCTCATCGTTCTGTATAAGAAAATTTGCTTAAAAATAATTTTTCTTTATAATTTTTCATGTAATAAACGACAAGAATAATTATTATTGACATCATTTAACTATTTATCTAATTAAAATTTATTAACAAACCGTGAGACACGTGAACTTAGTTAAGCTACAAAATCACACAAGACGGAAATAATAAGTTAAATTCGCAAGTTTATCTATGTATGAAAAAAAAAAAAAAAAATTGAAATTATAATTAGAGAAAATATATGAATAAAGATTATTTCCATTGCTACAAAAATATACAATAACAATATTAATAAATAAACGGCCTTGTTTATCGCTGTTTTAATGCCATATAAACTTTTCCTGTATGAATAAACAATTGTTTTGATTAAATAATCATCTTACAAAATTAAATAATTAACAAACTAATAACATCAACTGTTATTTGCTCTTTAACTTGACTTTAAGGCAAGTTAACTGAAGAAAAAAAAAACATTTTTATACATAAATTAATGTAAAATCATTTTGTTATGCCATTTTTAACTGACATTAAATAGTTTTTTTAAATTTAATATTTGAAGATGTTTGAAACATTTTCAAGTAAGTAAGTAATAAATTTCACCTTTTAACGAAACAATTAAATCATAAATATTTATTTAAAGTAAAAACAATAATATTTAAAGTGATTTTATAGTGACATAGAAATTGCTCTGGCTTAGAAATATACAATTTCCGTATATCAAAGCCATAAACCGCCTACTGCTTTATTTTTGCAGAGCGTCAGGAGAAAAGGTATTTTTTTTGTTATTGTCTCTTTTTTTAAATTTTATTTATTAACAACTTAAAAGTCTCTATTAACGTCGATGATGACCATGAAAATAATTTATTAAGAAAAGAATCTTGCTTTATGTCTTTCCTTTGATAATTATTCATATTTTAATGATTAATCAGTAAATAATTATTTATTTCACATATAAGAAACATTTCTGTGACAAGGCAGAAGATTTGTTTTTTTTTGTTAGGATTTTCATTACAAAGCTCTTCCTTCATTGTATTATTTTTGTATTCATTTTTTTTTATTATTGTGGCGGTATTTACCTCAAAAATATTTGAAAAAAAAAATAGAAGAATTTATTGCCAGAAGCATAGAAAAAGCATCAATTGGTTTAAAGATTTACGCTACGTTCTTTTACTATTTACGACTAAAGATGCTTCGTTGTCTCTTTCCTTTAACGTTTAAAAAGTATTAAAATGCCGACAAATGTATGATAAAGATAAAATACATATAATAGTACACACAAATCTTCTTTTAACCACAAAAAAAGGTAAAGGAAAAAAAGATTCAATATTGTAAATTTACTCAAAAAACAAAGAACAAAAAAAAAATTCTGCTAACAGTACCATAGCTGCAATTCCGTTTTATTTTCTATTTTACCAACAAAGAAAAAGCATACATATTTTAAATTATTAAACATTTTTCTATATTTTTCTATCATAAATAAAAGAGAAGAAAAAAATCATATAAATCACGTTACTGTTTTGAGCTTTTTATTTGTTTAGAATGTTCGTAATAAAATAAAAGTATCATCGAAAACACCAGCAGCAATAACATATGGTACATTTTTGTTGCAACTTTCTTTCATCAATCTCTTATTCGCTGATGTTTTTTTTCCAGTGTTTGTTGCTAGTTACAAATACTTTATTCTTTTATAATTTAAATTGCATAAATAATGCAACAAATATAACAATCAGTGTCATGTTAATTAACATTAATTATAATAATAATAAAAGAGAAATATTAGAATTTTTTTAAAATGTTTTTGTTACCGAGGAATCAAACTACATTGTGTATAGTAGAACCTCATTATAATAATCAGGTCAAGTATATTCCACTATAATAACCAGGAAAATAATTAAAAAATATTGTGAAGAAATCTTATAGTAATGATGGGAGTGCTTTATTTTTCGCTGTAAAGAATTTGCTTTGTCTTTAGGGTGTGCATAATATTACCCACCCTAAAGCGTACACTTTATTTTAAATATCCCATAATACCAGGCATTTGTTTACTGATTTATATCTACTTGGTTGGCTTTAAAGTAACATGGTTAGAGTAAACACAGATATAAAGAAAATAAATTTTATAAAGCATTTTTGTATTTCTTTTCTTTTTTTTTTATTTAAGTCAAGGCTAAGATTACTTTTTATTTTAATAGTTCATAAAACTAAAGAAATGTTTTTATTATTATTATAATCTTAACTAATAGTAAAGTACTTCGTTTCCGGTTAATAATGTTTAAAATGAGTAAAAACCACTCAAAATTAGAATGACTCGAAACCTTTTTATCACACAAAAATTATTATTATCTACCACAAATTAATAAAAAATAAATTCATTAAAACATCTTTAATAAAACGTTTACTTTTTGTTTTTCTTTTTGAAACAATATTTCAAGTTATTTTTAGATCAATTGATTTTAATTAAAAAACGAAAAAAGAAAAACATTGAAAACCAATTGAGTTTTATAATTTTCAAGTATTATTTTCGATTTGATTAAAAATTTTAAAAATTAAATTTATAACCTAATTATGTTTAGCTCAAGCTAAATTGTTTGAAAGTTTTAGTTTTTATAAAAATATACTTTTAAATTGGATAAGTGGCATCGAAAAGTTATAAACAATAACCCATAAACTCTTAGCTTTTTTCCACTATGATAATAAAATTAACAACCAAAATACGTCTCATTGTCTCTAACATAATTTGTTTTGTATGTCTGTCTGTATTTACAAATACAGAATAAAAATTAATTAATGTAATTATTTATATTTCTGTTTGTAAATATATTAAAAAAAAAACCACTAGACAATCATAATTTAAGATGTTAAAAAAAAAATAGTTATTATAAAAATAGAAATGTGTTTGGTTTTTTGTTCTTTTTTTAATAAATCAGGGTTATTTAGACGATTAAATTATCTGAACAGGATATACATAAAAAAAATCCCTTTCTATTGAAAAAATAATAATTAAGGTTGGCTGGAGAATTGCTAGAAAATATGTTTTGTGATCAGCTATAATTGGTTATTAAGCCCTGCATAGGAAAGTTAAAATAATCATATTCCTCAGTATTATTACTTTCACTTTATTTATTTATTTATTAAACTACTATTATGCATTTTATTATTAAATTGTCGTACAATAATTACTTGTATGAAGAAATTTAGCCAGACAAATAGACACAGGACAGGACGTTAACATTATAAATTTCAATTAAAGAAATTTTTCTTCGTTGTTTAAATATTATTTTTTCTCTTTTAGTAATATTATTTTCCTTTCTTTATTTTTTGAAAACAATGACTGACAAAATGGTTATATCTTAACGATGAGTCATTTTTTTTTATAGAAAAAATAAAAACGACTAGAACCAAGCCATAAGAATAAAAAACATTTAATGGGGTTAATTAAACAGAAACGAGAAGAACAATAAATAATCATTATGAATTTACTTAATCACTTATTAAATTATATAGTTAACAACGACAATAGTATTGCGAAGAAAAATACAAACAAATTAAATTTCTATTTTAACGATTTATTAATCTTTTTATTATTATAATTATTGTTATTAAAGTGCCAATATTAATAATTAAAAAAATAATAACAGCGATCATTATTAAATAATATTTATAAATTATTATTGACGCGAATATATTTCTGTTTTTGCATTAGACAATATTGATTTAATTTAGGGGTTGAGGGTTTGCTTACCGGAAAAGTATGGTATTTATTGTAAGAAGAGTTTCCGGCTGGTGTGATATTTAATGATCTGTAAGCTCATTTTAAGCAGAAACCGTATATTAGACAAATTTTTGTAGCATGATGAGTTTAGCATTAAGTATCTACGTATTTCTAACACGAATAGATTTTTTAGTTAGTGATTTTTGTTGCTCAAATGTCAATAAAGCTGTCATTAATCCGTTTTATATTTCCTTTATTTAACAATTATTGTAATCGGAACTAAAAACCTATAGTTTTATAACACAATATAGCACAAAGTACCCTTAAAAAAATCAAATAGTAATAAAAAGCCTTAAAAAACCTTTGACGTTCTATGGAACAAGCATTGTAATTGAGACACTTCCGAAATATACACATTACAGCAAATAAAATTCAATAGACAAAGTTCATGGCAGGTTATTCATAGAATGTATCATAAGCATACATAAAAAATTAATTTGAAAAATGTTGACATGCAGAATAGACAGTAGAAACAACAATCAAGAGAATACAACCGAAAACAATAAACTTTGTTGTTGATCTATTTTGAATATCAAATTACATAAATGACTTAACTAAAAATTGATTTATTTATTTATATTAAACGATATTTAGAAGAAGAAAAAAATTGTTATTGTGTAACGCCTAACCCTTTATTATTTTAATTATTAATCAAAAATATATATGTATAAATAAGAAGCTTTCATAAAATATATAAAATTTCTGTTTATGATCATGACGATGCAGTTATTTATTATTATTATTTCATTAACGATCGAATTTAATACTTTATTTTATGATGTTATCTTTTCTTTGATTTTATCAGATTGGCTACTAAAAGTAATATAAGAGGGTGCCTGAAGGGTGTTTAATGCTTTTAAGTAAAGGAATCGTTATATTTAGTCATATTCTACTCAAATTCACCCAATAATTACATAATTAAATTAAATGAATAAAAAAATAGAAATCAATAAATAATAAGGGATGAAATATGATGAAAATCAGCTATATAGATTATTTTTCGTATCTAAAAAGTTATAAAAAAGCTCTCGATGCACTAACACAACTTGTTTGTTGCTATAAAAAATATTTTAATCGCATTTAAGTAGTAAAAAAAATCATTTTGTTGCATTTTTGTCCGTTAACTAACTTTAATGTAATGACTTTAATAGCTTTTTATTTTTAGGTTATAAATTTCATAAAAGCTTTAACTAAAGATAACACAGAAAAATGAATTAAAAAACCGAAACCGAAAAATTATTATTAATATCTCTATGCATGACTAGACTAATTATGCTTCATTTTGGTATAATATACAATTTTTAGACACAAAAAAAGCTTTTAAAAGTTTTTTTTTTGTTTTTAATAATTTCTGTATTTTTTTTTTTGTAAAACTAAAAGTTCAGAAAAATTTTTTGACTTGTTAATTAATTAACA
Organism: Ptychoptera albimana; assembly: GCA_961205885.1. NCBI lineage: Eukaryota > Metazoa > Arthropoda > Insecta > Diptera > Ptychopteridae > Ptychoptera > Ptychoptera albimana. Next base: position 25,702,187 of record OY540801.1, read on the forward strand.
AAAAATATGAAAACAAAACAATTTTTTTTCTCGTCACGTTAAGATTAAACTTACTACGTTTAAGAGGATCATTATTATTTTTTTTTTTTTTGTAAATAAAAAATTACCTTAACCTACATTATAGTTGGAAAATTGCTGTGTTTAGAATGCTTATGTGACACGTACGATTATTATTATTTATGTTTTCAAAATAATATCGAATAAAAATCATTGATATCATTCTATATAAGCAACAAAATGAATATTGGGTGAATACTAGGTGCCAATTGGCATTTTTTATATATATTTATTAAAATAAAATGAGTTGAAAATGAATAAAACAACAACGGATATTAAAATATGGACAACATGAATAAAATGCATTTTTATGATTCAAAACGATGACAGTATAGGATTTAATGAAAAAAAAAAACATAAAAATTCTGCAAATAAAACGTTACGCTACGTCGTATGCTGTTTGGTGCTTGGTCAAAATGTGAATCATAAATTTAAAATCATTTGAACAACGGATGAAACATTGTTTATAAATTTTTTATTTAAAGCAATGTTAGCAAAACAATGAAATAACAACCAAAAGTCGGTAAAACATTTTTATGTAATAAAAAAAAGCAGCAAAATAAGTACACAAAACATGTTTATCCATCATCTCCCAGTTCTACTTTCATTATTATTATTATTATTATTATTATTATTATTATTTTTGTTGTTGTTGTTATTTATTTATGTCCTCTTGAAAGTTTCAATTATTTATATTTTGCTTACAAGTAAACCATTTTTCACCCCTGATTGTAGTTTATTTTTATTTTTTAATTAATATAAGCTTTTTAAGGATTAAATATTTCGTTTTAAGTCTGATAATAATGTCTGAGGTTTTCTTCGAGAATATTCTTCATGAAGACTTTGAATCCTTTTTGTTTAAGAAAGAAAGATGAACTCAGATGAGTTAACGTTTCAAAAATTAACCAAATTAAAGCTCAGCTGTTTATTAACTATTTTTAATCTAAAGGCTTTAAAATGTCCTTAGACCTTTATTATTATTTCAAATGTGGAAATAAACAAACAAGTATTTGCTTAATAATATTTTGATATACTTTAATAATAACAAATTAATCGATAATGAATATGATTTAGCATATTAAGTGTTATTTGTAAGTAGAAATTGAGTAGCTAATCTACATCCATTGTAATTTCATTAAACTTTCACTCAAATAAATATTGAAATAATACCAAATTTCGTTATAAATAAGGTCAGTTTATTACTATATGTTATAAATGCTTGAAACACAGTAACAACACAAAACTAGATAAACAAATAACACTCAACAAAAACACTCAAAACATAAATCATTCCATTTTTATAGCAAATTTTTCAATTATTTAACGGTCATGTGTTAACTTTTATTATACATTTATCGATTTATCATCTCGTAATAATATTTTATAACAAATTATTTTTTTTATATTTGTATAAATAATAATAAAAAAAATATGAGCAAAGGAGGGACATTTATGTTGTGGAAGAAAGACAACTTCACGTCGACGACTTCACTGACGTAAATCATAAAACGTTTAATAAAAATATGTACTTGATTTGTTTTCTTTATGCTTCTTTAAAATTATCATCATGATTACGATGTATCTTTTTATTATCACATTTTTATTTTTAAACAAAACGAAAAATTCATTTATTTTCACGCATAAAAAAAGAAAAAAAAAACGTTAAAAAATTATGAAGAAGTGATTTAAAGTAACCAAAAAAAAAAAAATAAATAAATAAATAAAGAAAGAAAAAGAAACAGAAAATAATAAAATAAATAAATAAATAAACATAAAGCGCGACCTTCAGAGAGAAGAAAAACGTGCAAAAAATTATTTACACTAAAATTACTCAAAAAACAAGTTTAAAACGAAAAAAAGCTTGAAAATAAAAAAAAAAACAATTAAAGTAAACAAGATACAAAACAACTTAGCACCGTTTTATTTTTTTTATTTATTAAATAATAAACTAAATAATCGTGTGTGAGAATTATATAATTTTGCTGTTGATGGTGTTGCTTTAAGTAAATTTCGTTTTCCTATAAATTTTTTATTTGCGTTTATTTATAATTTTTTTTTTTCGTTTATTTGTTGTATTTATTAACGTTTCATGATCTTAAAAGAAAAATAAATATTTGATGGAGCAGAAAATAAATAAATTGTAAAATTTGCTAGACAAATATTTTTCTAATTACGCTTTCAAGATTAATAAATTATTTAAGCTGTATTTTGTAAACATTAATTGAAGCATATTTATTAGTTGTCTTAATGCAAAGTAAGTACTGTGACTAACAATCTGAGAGAGCAGCAACCAACACTTTAGCGGCAAGTATACTTAACTCATCAAACTGCATTAGCAAAGTGTTAAAGTCTGTTTGTACGTACTTTTAATACTAAGTAATAACATAATGACAAATAATTATAATCCTTCGAATCTTGTCTATAAAGTTTTTCGGTAAAGTAACGATTCATATAAACTTTAAGACTTTTGCATTTATTATTCGACATTTTTTCTTTTTATTATTTTTTTTTTATAATAAATTTTTTGAAGGTTTTACAAAAATAAATATAAAAAAAGACAAAAAGTTTATTTAAAACTTTGACATTTTTTTTAATTATTATAATTAATTTGATTACATATTGCTTTTGTCTACGTTTATATATGCAAAATACACCCAAAACGTAAAAAAACAACTAGACAAAGCTTATAAATGTTTTTTTTTTTATTTTTTTTTTGAAAGACAAATATTCAAACAGCTTTAAAATAAAAATAAAAGTTTGTAAAACCGTCATCATTAATTATTCATATTCTGCTGATTTTGTTATTTTATTTGTGATTAATAATTGTATAGCTATGACAGAGACATGTTTGCATAGCTATTTTAGGAATAAAAATAAAAAAAAGTTTTCACTGCAGTTTATTAATTAAATTAATGCGACATTTTAATGTTGAAATTGGAATAATCTTTCATTTTTTTTTTTATTTCATTAGTTTTATTTTATTTTATTTAAATTTTCCAATCTTTGATGAAGAATCTATTAGCAATAATGAAGTTTGACAGGAAACGTTTAATAATTGGCTGAAAGTTAGATTGCCTACAACTTTTATAAAAGGGTATTCTGTGCCATTTTATGCATTAAATAATGATTGAACTTTATTATAAAGACAATTTGGAAATCACTAATAATTCCGTTCAATTTTAAATAATATTACGTGGTAACATATAACGGAAAATAATAATTAAAATATAATCAATAGAATTAATAAAAACCTTATTAAACTAGATTATCTATTAATATTACTCACCCTTCTAAAAAATTGTGGCGAAGCATAAAATACGACAGATAAAGCCACACATGACAAATTCAATCCCTTATTATTAATTAATTAAAAATCAACGATTAAATTAACTATTTAATAATGACTAAAAAAACTATTTTCTGTTTTCATTAAATTAAGTAAGTAATTGTCTTTTAATCAAATTAAGTAATGTAATAGATAAAAACGAAATAGATTTTTATTTTGTGTATTTCCTCATTAATAATCAAAGTAATAATAGTTTTATTGCTTCATAAAATTATTACTATTATTATTAAGAAGCATTTGATTAAGTAAAAAAACAGAAAAAAGATTGAAAATTAAATAAAATAAAGGCAGGGCGGACAAACAGGGTCAGTCGTTAGGTTTTCTTAAAAGTTATTCTTTTAAATTTAAAAAAAAACAAACTATTAAGGTTATAAAGTGTAGGTTTGGATATATTATTTAAAAATTATTTATCAAAATTATTCTTCTCATTTCTGACGAAATTATATACAACAATAATGCGTAGCATATATATACAGATGTAACAAATTAGCGTTCAAATCGGTTTAAAATAAAAAGTTTCTTTTCACTGTTTAACGCATTATGGCGCGCGCGTGTGTTACATTACATACATTTAATTTCTTCTTGGCAAAACTAATTTAATTTTTTAACAAGTATTTAATAAATGTACATTAATTAACAATATTTAACACTAAATTAATTAAATTCATACAAAAAGCTAATGTAATCGATATGCTTTAAATGTAAATAATGTATATCGCAGTGCACAGCACACGGAAACAAATCTTTGTGTGAATTTTTTTTGCTGCTTATTAAAATTCATTTGTTTCATTCATAGTTTAATTTATTTTTGTTTGTTTCTTATTATTTGCCCATCAAGCCTGTAGCCAACGGCTAACATAAACCGTTGTTGTATGGATATAATTAATAAAAATATAAATAAAGAGAGAAAGAAAAAAAAAACTTTGAACAGGTTCAAAAGTTTTTTTTTATCCAGCTTTCGTAATTATTTTAATTTACCTTTACTCAACTGTAGTGAACTGAAAGTGATAAATTATCGTCGCTTGTATTAATTTAGAGTTTTTTTTTTTAATTTCTTGATTTTAATTTTTTAATTTTTGTTTGACCTCACCTGACAGACTGTAATTAAGATATTTTCTGCTTGTTCTGTGTGGCTTTTGCTATTTACATTTTATGATATTTTTAATCTGTCTTTGATGAATTGACAGTTGATAAATATGAATTTGTTTTTTAATTAAATTTGATTGAGATTTGGATTTATTAAAACCTTTTAGCTAAATTCTATAAAAAAAACTGTTTGCTGGGAGGGAATTTTTGAAGTTTGTACCTTTTTTTTAAGGTAGATTATAATTGAAAAATTATATTTTGTCGTATTTGATTACACAAAGTCAATCAGTTTGAAATAATCTACTTGGTAATAATGTAAAACTAACTGCTACCGCTTCTTAATCTTAGCTTTAATCTTAGCTTTTATTAACAACACGATTCCATATGTATCACGAAACATTCACTAGCATAACGATAATACACCTAACACCCCAAAAAACAACACAAAAATGCAAAATTCGCAGACATAATTAATGTCATTTAATTACCAAAAACGTTTAAATCAACCCACAAATAGCATAAAATTATTTTAATTTTTTATGTTTTATTTAAACAATTGAAATTTAATGTTGTTTCTTAGTACAAATGGCTCCTCTATACATGTAAATAATTATCTTCAAGTGATTTATTAACATTATTATTAACCAAATAATAATAATAAAATCGTTTATATAAATTTATGTATAAAATCATATATAAAAAAAACTCGGCATTAATTGTTGCTATTGCTGAGTTTTAATTATTTTTTTTTTTTTAACAAAGTATTTCTAATTTCTTAATAAATAAATTAAAAAAGAGAAGAAGAAGAAAACAAAATAATATAAAATAAAACATCAACATCAACAATGAAACATAGATTAATTATGTTGAATAGTTAATATTTTTATAAATAAGAAAATGATGTAATAAATTAATTGTTTCGACTTGAAATAGTTTTCTTATTGAAAAGCCAACGCAATATATATTTTATATTTTTTTTACATGTCCATTTGTTTGTTGTTTCTTGTTGTTTGTATTTTATTGTGATTTGATTTATAAAAATAAATTAGCTAAATATTTTTTTTTTTTGAATCAATTTGTATTGATTTGTTGTGTTTATTGGTCTGTACTGCCTTCCTATAAGGCAATTAAATCGTTTGTGACGTGGTCAATCAATTCTTTCTCAAACCCATTTTTAGCAGTAACTATTTGCATTTAAAATAGCTTTATATTGAAACGACGACTTTAACTATTTTCTGTTTTCTTTATTTAAAAAAAGTAAAAAAAAAAACTTTTGTCTTTTGTAGAGAAATGCGTCATTTTAAGTGTAAAGCGAAATTTAAAGCATTTTTTCTCCAATTCTTCAAAAAATTCTTTATTCTTCTAGAATTATTTAGATAAATCAGCTGTTAAAACATTTAAAAAGAAAAAAAACACGAAAAATGAGAATAACCCAACAAAAAACTAAAAAATTAAAAAAAAAACTTATGAGCAGCTTGACAGAGAAATTAACAACATTAAAGTTCAAAGCATAAACTTCATAAACATTAACATGAACACATTTTTGCTGGATAAATGTGTGTTTCTGTTTTGTACTTTTTATTATTAAAGGGCGTTTGTGTTACGCCTTTTCTATATTCAATGCATACATGAATTTGTATCTTCATTTAAATCAAAAAAGAGCCAAACATCACGTTGATGGGTATACAAAAAAAACCAAATTATTTATTTATTTATTTAATCGGTAAAATACTTTATAAATTAAAAACAAACATTTGTCATTAATTCGTCATAAAATTATTAACTTTGTACACCTTTTGAAAAAAAAAAAAAAAAAAAAAAATGTCATGACAATTTTGTATTGTTTGTACTTCAAAAAGGGGTTAAAAATATATTTAGGAAATAATCAGTAACAAAACATTGTTATAAAATGTTTATTAAAGCTAGATTAAAGTTAAGTTAGAAATAAAACCATAAAACACTTGTTTTGGGTCGATGAACTAAAATAGCACAATTTAAAGTAAGTACGGTTGGTAGTGCTACGTATGTATATGGCGAGTTTGTAGAAGGTACAAAGGAAATTAAATGTGGTTTGACTTTAGTTGAAAGTGTAAAGAAAAGTTTAATGATAATATAAGAAGAAAAAATTCAATTCGATATAAATGCTGAACAAAAATAACTGTGAAAAAAGGGTATCAAGTACTAAAATCAACAGAGGCAGCAGCAGAAAAAACTATAAAAGTGAACCGAAGCAGGTGTGATTAATATCTTTAAAGCGCTTAATTTACCTTCATTTATTTATATATTTTTTAAATTATACATAAAATTTAATAAGTCAAAGTATATAAAAGTCATTATTGATTAAACTTCCAAATTTATATATTTAACAAAAAAAAAAAAACCCAAAATATGATTTTTTTTCTTAAATACAAAAATAAAAAAAAAGTTAAATTCTCTAATCGGATTAAATTAAATAAGAAATTATGAATAGAAAAATCGATTATAGCAAAATTGTATTTAAATAAATTTACCAAATGATAGAAAAAAAAAATTATTATTTTGGCATAATAGATGAATAATAATAAAATATTGTGCTAACATAACCAACATACAGCAAGTTTTTCTAGTTGTAACATGGGGGTTGGTTAGCTGGCTGATAGTTTTTCTTTTTTTTATTCCTTATTATTATTATTATTATTATTATTATTTATTCATCCACAATGTATATATGAATACGAAAAATAACAATAAAACCATGTAGTAGTAATAAGAGAATAATAATAATAAAAAAAATTTATATATACATATATATATATTAAAAGAAATTATTAAATACGAGAAACGATTGAAAAGAATCACTGGCGCCAGATTATTATTATTATTAATATTGAAAAAAAAAATGTTATTCATAACAACAAAAGTACTACACATATCTATGAATTTATTTAATTCTTACAATTTTCATTTAAAAAAAAGAAAAAATAAATTAAATAGTAAAAAAAAATTTAATGGAAATTTTTTTTATCTACGTGACTTGATTTTAGTTATTGTTTTTAAACTAAAGTTGACTTGATATACACTTAAAAGTTTCGTTATTATTATTTGTATTTTTTTTTATACAAAATTAAAAAATATTTTCTTCGATAAGAACTCGTTATATAAATCTAAGTATGATACGATGTTTGTTTTTAATAAATGTAAAAAAATTTGCAGAATTTTTAGTTTATCTTATTTTTTTTTATGTAAAATAATTAAACTTCTATTTAACCATAGAAATTATTTTCTGTCTTAAAATGAATTACAGTAAAAGGTGAAACAATTGTAATATCTTGGTGAGAATTGTATGAAACATATATGAAACATGTGTGAAACATTGATTTTCCCCAATAAGGTTTAACATATAAAAATTAGGGAGACTTACATTAGTTGATAGTTGACTAGAAAGACTCATAACTTGTTCGCGTGCATCAATAAGTTCACGTTTTAATCGTCTCACTTCGTTTGCTTGACGCTCTTCTACGGAACCATATAGTGATGATCCACCGGATAATAACGAAGCTGCACTGCCATGTACTAAAAGTAATAATTAAAACATAATAATTAATAAACTTTATTAAATTAATATTGCATAACAAAAATAAAACATACCATCATCATTCTTTTTGGGATAGGTAAGTCGGTGACCAGCATGTGTCGGTGATAAAGGACCACAAAATCCTCTAGTAGGTGGGGTTGGTGATGTTGGCTGACTCCATGGCACCATTGTTGCTGAAACGCCACCGCCACCCCCACCTGGCACTGTACCAACTGGTAAACAATAATATGGTTCAATTTCAACGTCTGGCGCCCGACTCAACATCGACGGATACATTTTTTCTGACTTAGTTGATCTAAAAAAATCATGAATAAATAACAAAATTAATATTTCACATTAATAAAATTTATTTAATTTTATATTTTCTCTGCTCTTTGGCTACTGCATAATAGAATAAATAATAAATTATAAAATTTAACAAAAAAATATAATAATCATATAATAAAAACATGAGTAAAGTTGTTAAACATATAAAAAGCAACTAAAAAATGCTGGATTTATGCATACAAAATAAAATGTGGTGATAAATTTACTTAAAGCAGCTTTATTTTTTGGTTTTTTTAATCAGACAAAATACATACGTGCAATAATTTAAAGTTTTATAAAAAAAAATGGATTATTTCTATGTTTATGAAAGGATGAAAAGGTTATGCATAGTTTTGTGGTGGAAAAGCGTTAAATTTAGTATTTGCGAAATAAAAAAAATTACCTGCTGACATATAAATAAAAAAAAATAAAAAAACAAACTTATTTTTAATGCGCCTAAAAGTTGACAATTTTTTATTTTATTATAAAATAAAGCATCGCCTAGAATTAGATAATTTTTAAGCCTAGCTCTAGCAAAATAATATAAAAAGCAAGGAATACAAATTAATTACTCGATTTTGTGCTTAAATTGTTTGTGTGTGTGAGGAGGCTTAGTAGTTATTAGTCAAGTAATTAATACCTTGGATAAGTCCTCTCTTTAAGGTAGCTGCTTCATTTTAAACAAAACATAAAAAATAAAAATCAATTATATTTATTTTATTAGAGAAAAGTAAACAAACAAAGTTGTAAATTAAATTATCCACCCCCTAAAAAGCTTCACGCAAAATGTTAATTTAGAAAAAAATGCGAATTTTTAATATTAAAGAAGAAGGCTGGGGTTTATTATTATAATAATAATAATAATAATAATGATAATAATAACTATTATTATTATTATGTAAACGTGTCAAGAATTTCTTTTTAATAAAAAAACTAAATACAACACCAACACTAAGAACACACAGCCTAATTTACCTAATGCTATTGCTTCGATTTAGTCTGGGACTGTGTGACACTGATTGAGCTGAATCTCGGTGTAGAAGCTTATGACTGCCGGATCCGCCTCTCGATGAAAGGCCAGCCGGAAGTCCAGCCGACTGTGTAGTAATGAGGCTTTCCATTGAATCACAACCGACGCCTACACCTCCGCCACCATCTGACAATCGGCTTGTCGCTGTACTGCTATGTTTTAACCACATGGCATAGCTGCTGTAATCAGGTTTAACCTCGGCATACGTTTGAGTGTCGGATAGACTGCCGTCTGTTAATTTAGCAGCTGATCCGCGGGCGATCATTCTACTGCGGTTACGACGGCAATGAACATTTTTTGTTGGCGTAATAGATAGTTCGAAAGAGAGAAAAGTTTTTGTATACGGAATAGTTAGTCAAATAATAAACAAAAAAAAATTAGTTTTAAAAAGATATCACACACTTAACATTCTTAGGAATAAGATTTAATGAGGAATAAATGACGACTAGCAAAATGGGTGGGTGAGCGTTTTAATTTAAATTACAAACTGACCTGTGTTGCTGGAAGACATGAAGTTCTGTGCCCGGTTTAGGAAGACTGTGAGAACCGGTCGATAATCGGTCGCGGATTGATTGACTCAATTGAGCAGCCCCAGGACCCGTCAACGAGAAGCTCCGATGCTGAGAGTTTGGTGGTATTTCTAAAAAAAATGTCACCATTAAAAAAGCATGTCACGTATGAGAACTGGATATAAAGCGGATAAGAGTTTATTTTTCTACTTACTGTTTTGCAAATCTGCTGAGCACGTTTGTGTTCCTCCAGAGACTTTTATTTTTCCGGAACGTGGTACAGCTGATACGTGAGCAGTTCGGCCACTAGGTGGCTGGCCTGCCATTAATTGTTGCTGATGCTGCTGATATTGAAGCTGCTGTTGCTGCTGTATTAAGTGCTGTTGTTGCTGATGCTGATGTTGCTGCTGCTGCTGCTGATGCTGCTGAATATCAGCTTGCGTAGCAACAACGGTAGTACCATTTGCTCGCTTTACGTAGCCAAAACTTTGAGGAACTCCCTTCGTACGGCCACTAGGTACACCTTTTGACGATGATGAAGATGTACTGCGACGAGAATGACTCGGTGAACCACGCTCTTTACGACCAGATGTTGGACTTGGTGGAGTCTATATTAATATTGATTACCCAAAGGACGGATGATAAAATAAAAAAAAGGAAAAAATCAATTAATCATTAGGTTTATGCAGAGGGAGTACTCGAACTAACCTGATGGTGCCCTATCCCATTTTGTCCATCAACAGTTTGTAATTTACTCCAATGTTCCCTAGATCCCATTCGAGCGTTTTTATTATTACCGCCACCAGGACTGTTACCAACACCATTTAACTCCATCGATGCAGGTGGGCTGGCTCCCACACTGTCTAAATTTTCACCACGACTGCTACGACATCTGCAAAGGAAAAGCATTTTTATTAAAACTTTCATTATTTTATAATTGATGCACTGAGTGCAATATGTCGGCCAAGCAATTTTTCCAACTAAAAAATAAAAAAAGATAAAACTAAAAACTTTTGACGATGCTTAATGATCCAAAGAATTGAATTTTAGTTTTTACGTAAACAAAAAAATAACAAGACACCCACACAATACTGAAACTCCTCTAAAAAATAAAAAATCACCCTTATACGGCTTGCAACATTTTTTATTATTTTCTTTGCTTACTTTTACGATTTTCATTCGATCATCAATTTAAAGTATACACAAAAAAAAAGCGAAGAAATAATTTCGGAAGTAAAATATAAGACGAAATTCACAATTTGGGAAACAGATAAAAAGTTAGCTAAAAATAAAAATAAATTAAAGTTTATCTGGCAAAAAAAAAAAACATTTTTAGCGAGCGTAACACAACCTCAGACGAGACAGGAGCTTGAGCTTTTTTATCATTACACAAAATAAAAAGAATAAGAAATGAACACGCAAACATTTCAATTTATCTTGATTTTTATTTTTATTATTATTTTGCAACATTAAATCAACATTTTAAAGCATGGGCATGGTTGCGAATGTGGGCGGGCGGGTGTTTTAACAGCTTCAACTTTAAAAGTTTAATTTGTGTGCTGTATGCAAGTTATATAAAAAAAAATTCACATTTTCAATCAATTTAACTTTAGCAAAACATAAATTACTCACAAAATTCACTATTAAAACAAAACAAATTAAATCAATCAAAGAAAGTATTCAATTAAAATTAATATTCTGAGTTATCATGAACAGTCAAAACAATACAACAAGCGACTACAAAAATTTGTTTATAATGAATGACTGAGAGAAGAATGCTTGCGTTTATTCTAATTTATTTTTTTTTTTTTGGTTTTTAATTGAAGTTTTATTAACTTTTTAAATTTAAATTAAAATAAAAAAAAATAATAAAGACAATATATCTTCTATCTTGAATGAGCGCTATTTGAGTCGGAGCAAAGTCAAGTGTATTTAAATTGTATTAAGTTGAGTACAGTAGGCTTGTATAGAGCGAAAAGTATTCCATGGAAATTTATTAATAAATTAAGGCAGTGTGTCAATGCATTAATACTACAAAAAGGAATACAAAATGTGTTCATAACAAAAAGGGCATACAAAAAAGGATATATCATTTAAAATTTATTTATTGAGTAGAATTACAACTGATATTCTGGTATATTTTAATAATTAAAAATCGAATTAGAATCGTCTAGAAGTATTTCTAAAAGTATAACAAGCTATAAATGACCCTTGTTACTCTCGGTCTCACGTTAATCATTAAAAACGTATTCAATTATTTTTTTTTTTTTACATTTTTGAACAAGCTTTTTCGGCACGAAAGTTTTAAATTATTAAACATGCAGAAGGTAAGCAGATTAGACCGCTTAAACAAACTTAATTTCCTTAGTCACTTGTAAATTTTTTTTTTCGTTAATTATTGACACGAAAAGTGGAATAAACAATTTTATTTTAACCGGTAATTATTTAACCGGTATTAAATTTCCTAAATTAAGTCGCGTCAATTTAATCATAAAATATTTTAAATAAAAAGTAAAAGAAGAGGAGAAGTGAAAAAATTATTGTTAATTGAAATTCTATCACTTTTGTGATTGAACAAAGAAATTTATCACAAAACAAAAACAAAAAAAAAATTAATATTAAAATTATCAGAAAATATATCAAATTTCACAAAAATTCACTAAATTGCTGTTGAATGGGAGAACAGTTAAGTGGGTGAACATGTAAAATGTTTTTAAAAAATAAAAACCTTTTTTATTTTCTTGTAATATGATCAAAAATAAAAAAGCAATTTTTCATGTCAATAAACCAATAAATTGATTGAATTTACAACGAATGACAGCGTATTGAGTTGTTTTTGGTTTATTTTTTATTTTTTATTTTTTTTATTATTTTTTTGGTTTGTTTGTGAAACATAAATCGATTTAATGTTTTTGTGTTGCCAAAATAATGTTAATGTTACACATCCTATAGTTTTTGTTTAATTTTATTTATTATTACAAAACATAGCAGCAGACTGACTTTACTCAACTGAATCACTTTGAATGTGAATAAAAAAAAAGAAAAATCGTTAGAACTAAACAGACAGGATGTTGTCAATGATTCTAAAAACATCAATTTTGTCAACAAGACAATATTCTAAATTTCAATGTAAAAAAAATATATATATTTTTATATCAAGCAGGCAGCCAAACAGACAACAGTCCAACCAATGTAACCGAGAAAAACAAATAAAAAAACAAAAACTTGTTGACTGGTTTGGTGCTTGGCTGTTTTTGCTGATTTCAAACGTCTCATTCGTGATTAAAAGAAAAGTTAACGATGTGCGAAAATTGTTTGATTTAATTATAAATTCAAATAATAACTAGCTGATGATTTGTTTAATTTTATTTAGGAAAAAAAAAACCAAAGAAAATTTAGAAAGTTTTTCCAGAGATTCATCATTTTTAAGCCTGTTAATGGTGTATAACGAAATCAAAGTACTTAACGAGTTGGTTAACAAAAGAACATTAAATATAATAAAACATAAAAAACATTAAACATCAAAAGGCTAAGCGAGTAACGAATAACATCGACAGACAAGGAATGACTGAAAAAAAAAAAAATTGGAAAAACAACTGAAAAGAACGAAAATTATACCGAAGCAACACGTTTGAGTCTCATAAACATAACAAAATGAAGAAAAAAAGAAATAAGTGACTCACACCTTTACAGTAATTTATTTCCGGGTTTATTATTTTTACTTTGTGGCTTGTTGAAAAAAAATACAACAAAAATACGAAAAATAAAGAAGAAAATTTCTTTTTTCTTTTTATCATAATTTATCATAATTTTCCTTCGTTTTAAAATTTTCGTAAAAGGTATTGCCTTCACCGGTAAAAATGACATCCCCATGGTAACATATGGTAGTTTTTATTAAAATCATAAAGAGAATAAAAACAAAAAACGAAATTTGTGTTTGCGGCTGTATTTTTTTTTTTTTTTTGTAGGCGGTTCTAGGTTAAATTAGAAATTTATTTTTAAAAGGATTTTGTTTATCAAAAAAGATGAAAATTAATATCATTGGTGAGGGATTGGTGAGAGACTGAAAATTAAGTTATATTAGAAGCATAATGTCACATCGAAATAGTAAATAAATAAAAAGATAATCTCATGACCTTGACCCCTTAGATACATTTTGTGTGTCGTTATCGCATGAATAATATTTTCATAAAAAAAAAATACTCAGTTTTCATATTTTTACAGTTTTTGTATCATGTTTCACCATTTGCCAAGCCCTTACAGACTTTTCAAGCTGGGATATATCAATTGAATTGACTAGGCTAAGGGCTAAGCAACAGAGTAAAAGTTTGAACAGGCGTGAAAATAAAATATTGTGTGCACGTGCTTGCTGTTATAGGTTTGGGTGGGTTAACTGCCAAAAAATCACCTAAAGAGTACCCTACTATTTTACAAAAAAAAAAATAAAAATAAAAAAATAATAATATAAATAAAATTACCCAAAGAAAAGCCTTTTAGTGTTGGTTCTTTCTACTTTCTACTATCTTCTATCTACTATCTAGTTGTTTTGAGAAATTATTTTCCCCGTTTGTTTTCTTGTCTGTATTTTTAACACTTAAAAGGTCAAACAACATAGGGAACATTTATTGGTTTTCTTAAAAGCCGCACAAAACGACAAAGAATCAATAAATTGTCTCATGTCTTAAGAGAAAAAAAAAACTTTAATTTTTTGTGTCGGTGTTTTTTCGCAATAAAATCAAGTTTAATCAAGGAAATTAATTATTTGTTTCATTTCTGTCCAATATTCTTGTAACAAAGAGCTTATGTCAGTAATGTTTTTGGCAACGCCGTTTAAACCAAGTAAATCCTAAGTAAAGCATAATGAACTTGTTCTATCTAATTATTTTGTAATTTTTCTAAAGAAATAATTTCGCCTCTATGCAATGGGTATTACGATAAACATTTTCAATAAAAATAGAATTTAAGTATCATAAGAGATTTTCTTTAGAATAGTGTCAATAAAAGTGGGTGTGTTAAGGAGTTTTTATTTTTTATTCATATTTAAGTTTGAAATGTTGAAATTTACGCGAAATAACGATTTTTTTTGTTGCAAAGTTTACACTCTGAAAGTAAATACATACGGCAAGTGAATAGATTTTGGTGGCTGACTTGATGGAATGACGATAATAATAATAATAAGCAATAATAATAACAATAATAATAACATTTTACTTGTATGGCTTTGCTTAACATAACCAAAAGCATCACAAGCAGCACCAACAGCAGTATCTATTTATGTCAAACTGAGTGAACTAAACTTTACTTTTGAGCTGAGTTATGTAAAGTTAAGTAACATTAACAAGAATTAAGTAAAGTTAAATATATTTTTTGAACTATAAACTAAAAGAGTGAAGGGTTATCAACTTAAAAAAGTAAATAAAAAGCTCTTTAAAACTGATTTAAAAAATAAATTTCTTAAAGCTTTTCTTCAGTTATGGTAAAAGAATTCTATGCGATATGGCGATGGTTTGAGTGTTATGTTTAGCATTGTAGTAAATTTTATTTGTGCTAAAATGTGTGACTCTGTGTTATATACCACTCGGTTTATATAATAAATAATAATACGATGAATTTTAACGTTAACCATGGCTGTGACAATGGCTTATCTTAACCAAAACATTCATACAGAGTGTGAATGGGTTGCGTTATAGATATAAATTTAAATTTAAATACAAAAATAAAAAATAATTTTGAAGACTCAAGAATATTAATAACAATAATAAAACGTGAATAAAATTTTATTATTTGTGTAAAACAATTAAGGATCTGATAATTGATTATCATTTGGAATTTATTTAATTTCTGTACGAATATAAATTATTTATGCTTAGCGTATTCCTTGGAAATTGTACGTTTCGTTGCTGGCAAATAATAAATTATTTAAAAAGGGTTATTATTTACATTTTGTGTAAATTTAATAAAAAAAAAAAAAATTATTTCATTTTCATTCTATACTGGAATTTTTGTTTATCAGAATTCAATTTTATTTATCTTTAAATTGATTAAAATTATCAAGATAAAGATATATCTAATAATATTATCTGTTGATGAATTAATTTACATTCTGGAATACAAATGAACTGTAATAAGAAGAAAATTTAACCAAAACAAAAGATTAACAGGTGATTCTATTTTATTAATTTATTCTTCTTCTTTACTAATAAATTAATTATTTATGAAATTTATTATAAATTGATTTAATTTGGTTTATAGCATATTTTTTTATTTTAAAGAAAATTTTTTTCATTAAAATTGCTTAGATAAAACTTTATAAAACACCAACTCTTTAAATTAATTACAGTAGAATATAAGTGTACAATAGGTGGACCATCCAGGCGTGGTCTTTAACCAAATATAAAAACGAAAATTGTATCTTTATCTATCTACTGTACATAACTTCTTTAATTTATTTTATAAAGCAAATTACAGTAAATTACTGTTAAAAACACAAGAATTTAAATTAAACGAATAAAAAATGGAAAATACAAACAAAATAATCCACTCATAAACCACCCAACAGCCCCACGGAAAACATAAACAACAACACAGCGTAAACGCGTTATTTTTTTTTTTTGCAGCAACTTAAAACTTTAACTAATAATAAAAAAAAAATTATACTTGAAGCGAACAAAATAGGGATATGCTCTTGCGGATGATGGGTGACTAATTTTTATTTTACCACAAATAACGTTATAATAATAAAGACACACAAGATAATTATAGAAATAACAAAAATTACACTTTTCGTTGTTTTTATTGTTGTTACAGAGTAAAAGCAACATAAAAGGGGATGTTGGCTAGTTTATTGCCCTATTTCCGGTTGTTTTTTTTTTTTAATAAAACAATTTATGTTTTGTTTATTTTTCACCAATTATTTAGTGACACCAAAAAAAAAAAAAATTAATTAATGAAATAAACGCGTTAGCGGCTGCTGCTTACTTAGTTTTCAAAAACTCCAAAAGCACTCAAAACCTTTGAAATAAATCACCCTGTAGGTGAACTTTTTTTTTTTTCTTTAACACAATTTTAATATACAAAAAAAAACTTTGTTTCACATTTTTTATTTTTTGAAGTAAACAAAACCACTTCGCCTTAAGGTGGTAAAAATCTATTTTTTTACACCCAGTTGTAACGTTAGGTGCGGGTGTTCTGTTTAATAATTTTTCTTTGGTTAATTCTGTTTTAATGCATTTATCCACTGTAGGTTAACGAACAAAAAACTAATTTTTAAATTTAAAATAAAAACAATTTCATTGATATTCACCACCAACCAACACAAATTTTAATTAAATAAACACAAAAACAAAAACAAAATTAGTGAGTCACACACTTTCGACTTTACATTGTCGCTTCTTCTTTTTTTCCTTCATGAACTTCGTATTTATTAGAAAAGAATTATTTCTTTTAAAAGCTTACTCAAGTGACCGCACCATCGCGTACTTTGTTAATGTTTATTAATGAAAAAATTCACGTAAAATATAATTGTTGATTATAAATCAAAAAAAAAAAACTTTTAATATTTAGTCTGTGTCTAGCGAAAAGCAAAAAAAAAAATTATTTGCCAAAGGCTCAACTTGGGTGATTGTTGGGGTTTTCTTTTTTCCTTATAGTAATAACTTTAACACGACAATTCAATAAGACAATAATAAAGCAACAAAAGAAACACGGACAACATGTGATTCAACAAAATGAAATTTTCATACTGAGAATAAACGAACAGACGAAAATTTACAAGAAAATGGAAAAAATTATAATTTGACGCCATTCTGGTGAAAAGAGACAAACATAGAATTGTTCATTTATTATTGCACTGCAAAAGTATAGTTTTTATTCCAATTAATAAAATTGTGGGTGAAAAAAAGAGATCAAAGTAATGCTGAAATGTTATGGTGAGAGCGTGCGCATACTTTTTTTTTATTTTTTTTTTTGTGTAGAAAAATAAAAGGAAAAACAAAAATGTAATACACTTTTAACCCCCCAGATGCCATGAAAGACACAATAATAATAAAATAAGTGAATAAAACATGCAACAGACAGCGATAGTGTGGAACGAAGGATACAAATTTTATTTTTGTTTTTTTACCGAATAAAAACCGATTTTCGACGAAATTATTTTATAATCGAAAAAGAAAAATATTTTTTATTTCGGCTTTTTCCTTCGTATTTTGGTGCTGCATGTGGTTTTCTTATTTATTTATTTTTTTTTATAAACAGAGCGAGATCGTTATACATTTATTTTAAAAATTTATCAAATAAAAATTGAAAGAGATGTAAATATATGTATATAAACATCATATAAAAATCCACAACCCCTTGTGCTAGGGTGTATTGCAGTGTCTAAAAGTCTAAAAGCATCAGCAACAAACAACAAACCGGCTGACTGATATTTATTTGTATATTTCGTAAAATTTCTTCCTCTGTTTTATTATTATTATTATTTCGGATTTTACATCCCTTTTTCTCTGGTCGTCGTTTTTTTCACTCTGTTTGCTCTTATCGTATAAATTTTTGGGGCGTAAAAAAAAAATTAAAATTTATTTATTTATAAATTGTCAGGCATGATGCAGTGATCCGTTTCGAAAAAAAAATTTTAATTTTTACGTCTTCATGCAAATTATATGGTCGAAACCAATATGCAGTACCTATGTGGCTTGGCTGAAATGTAGTCACTTAAACGAATTAAGCCCTTAACGGTAATAAGATAATGAAATGACGTACCATTAAGCATAGTCACCTTGATAATGAAACAATGGATTCTTAATAATTAAATTACGAATAGACTAAAAGGATTCGATTTTATCTATCGATAGTTTTTTTAACAATGAATTAATTTATTTGTATTGAATTGTCATGTAATGCCGATACCAAAATACAAGGATTTCGAAGATTTAACCACTCTTTTGAAAGCTATTTACATCATAACTTTAAAGGGGAATGAAATTTAACTTTTTATCACGGATCGGATTGGAGTATTGTGCCTTACAATTATTAAAATTTTGTTAAAAAATAAAAAACGGGAAATATTTAAAGAATTTATTTGTATTTTAAGCCCAGCTGTTTGTGTTGTCTATTTTGAGGGTTTTTATTTCTACGCATTATTTTTCGTTTTTATTGTTGGTCTGTTGTGTTTCACGTTAATTAATACAACAATAAACGACGTAATTAATCGATTTAATTTTTTTCGTTTTTTTTTTTTTTTTGAAATTAATAAACATAATTCACGTACTTTACATAATTAATGTAATTTATAATACTTTTTTTTTGTTCTCTCGTTTAAGGGTTAGTAATAAAAAAAAATTATTCTAAAAATATAAAGCCTACAAATAAAAATTTTAAGCCAAAATATCAGTATGTTTTTGTTTGTTAAAAAAAAAATTAGAAAAAGGTTAGGAAAATTTAAATTAAAAATAAAAACTAAGCGGAACTACCGACCACCACACAATTAAACAATAAAAGCAAAAACAATAACCAATCCGTGAATGAATTTAAAGCAAATTTAATTCACGTTTTTTTTTTTTTTACTGTTAATGTAGCTGTTGTTGTTGGTTTCATTAAATTATTTATGGTTACTTCCCGTATTCTATATACTTTAGGGTGTTACTTTTGTTACGAATTAATTTTTTATTGTTTTTATTTAAATTTTATTATAAAATAAACACAAATTACATTAAATATGTAATTTTTTAGGGTTTGGTTCGTCAATTAGGAATTTTTAAGGGTTTATATTTTGTGTTATAAATAATTTTGTAACTTAATTGAATTTATGAGTGAGAAATTAATTTGTTTGTTTTCATTTTTTGTATTAAAAAACCATCGACATAGCGATCTTTTACCGCCGAACTGTTGCGCTAATTCTTCGATGTTTGCCCTTTAAATAAAAGCTTTAAAGGAAATATAATGTTTCTCGTAAATTCTTTATTGGTTAAAGAATTTTATTAATTATTCGCATTTTTTCTTTAATGAAAACTTAATTAAAAAATAATTTGCTTGGGAAAATTATTAAAAATAAAAAAAAAATTCTATAAAAACCCATTTAAAATTCTAATGAAATTGATTTGTTATTTGGCTTTATATTTTATTAAAATTTATTTGTAAGTATTTAAGGCAACAAAAGGCTAAGGAATATTTTAGATAAGCGGATAAATCTTCATCTAAAAATGTTTAAATTTTGATGCCGCACTTGAGTATTAAACAAATAAAACGAAAAATCAGGGGATACGTCTATGTTTTGTTTATACTAAATAAATAAATATCATAGAAGATGAAGAATTTTATATAAAAATAAAAATAAAAAGATCTTTCAGAAGTATACAAGTTGTTGGATGTCGTTACCAACCATAATTAACCACAAAATATATTCAAAATACTATGGATAAATAATATTCTCGGTTTTATTAAACTATAATCCATGTTTTAATATAAAAAAGTTTTAATTAATACTGACGCAAGCATAAAAAAACACTACGTGAGTGAAACATGTTTCATGTTTCATAAACATTATTTACGAAATGTTTCATCAATTTTTTTTACCAGCACAGGTGTTTTAGTTTTGTTTTTCATTATTTGAAGAACAAAATTGAATAATTGATTCATTAAACAGCGCAATTACGACATAATAAATTTTTTTTTTTCTGTTTAGATTTTTAACGTTTAATGTCAATCAATGATTTTTGTTATGAATGAATTGTTTTTGTTTTATAAGGATATTCAGGTAATTGGTTAGATTTTAATAAATATTTCTAAATTGGAACACTTAGTTGCAACACAATTTTATTCTGTTTTTATATTTTTATTCTTTAACGAGAACAACTTATTAATATCTAATTCAAACAGTAATAATAAAATCTATTTTTTTAAAACAAATAAATTGCTTAACAATCATCTGCAGATGATTACTTGTTATCATGTGAAACACAATTAAATAAAATGAATAAAAAAACATATTTTCGCTGTAAAAATCACTTAAAAAATAAATTAAAATTAGATTAAAAAAAAAATGAAGCTTTAAAGCTTAAAATCAAATTATAGTAAACGGTTTTGGCTTATGTGTTCAAAGGAACAATTTTTCTTTTTTTTTATAATAAATTAATTAAAAAATAGAATTAGGAAGTATAAAATACAATTAACTTAGTAACAAGACACCTTTAAGATACATAAAAAAAAATAATAACAAGGAAGAAATTTGTTGATAACAAGGCGGAAGATGTTTTTTTTTTGTTAGAAAAACTTTTTATTTTTTCCTTGTAGTAAATTGAGTTGATGAACGATAGACACCCGATAAATATAAATAAAAATAGGGAAAATGATGATAATAGGAATATAAATAACAACAAAACTCTTCATTAAAATAAGTTGCAGAGCACTAAAAGGAAAAATGAATTTCTACCTGAAGGGTTTATACTACGTGACGTTATTTGCGGCGTCTCCACTTGCCTTTTAGCTTGAATTTTTCACAACGGCAATGTGACGACAATAATTATTTGTTATTAGTTTTCTTATTTTATTTTTTTTTATTTGTGAAAAAAGTTGGAGACAAGAATAAAGAATTTTTTCTTTGCTGCCAATAACTTTTTGTACTTTTCGTGCTTTCCTTCTGTTGATTTATAATTTATTTTCCTTCTGCATAAAGTTGTACATAAAAAACCTGAACGTTATAGAAAAATAATAAAAGTATTTAGAGTCATTTTTTTGTTTTTTTTTTGTTTTTCCTTTCAAATATTTTAATATAGATAGACAGACATGCGTCACGTTATGGTTGCGTCATTATTCACACCGCCAATATAAATATTAAGAAAGAACAAAGTACAAGAGAAATATGCAACAGAAATACATCGATTGGAGGTGGAAGGTGTTGAATAAAAAAAAAAAAATTTCTTGCAAATTTGTTCTTTTTTTCCTCGTAAATTTTGTGAGTATTTCATTTATGGGAGGTTGAAGATCTTTACGCGACATTAAGGCGGCTATATTTCATACAAAATAAAACTGGAAAATTACAAAAAAAAAAAAAACTAAAATAAGGGTGTTAAGAGGCGTCAAATATTGCAGACGATGAGTAACGCTTATGTTAACGTTAACATTAAGTAAATAAGTAGCCGCCAACAGCAGTTTTATAAGTATAAAAGTTGTTTATACTGTGCTGGCTACCCTTAAACAACATAAATACATACATACATATAGACATTCATTTGATTTTTGCTCTTTTCGCTGTTTACAATTTATTTTGTTGTTGCTGTTTTAGTGATTTTAAAAATGTTTCTGCTAAGATTCTGGCGCCAATGTTTCTATTTATTGTCTTGTTGAGAAAAAAACCCCAAAAATATAAAAACGAAAAATTATCAAAAAATCCAAAGGAAAATGTAATGTGGTCTTTGGGGTGATTTTTACTGCCTCGTTTCCACTTAACTGAATTGCATTTTTGTCTTAGCAACTCTAGAAGAATTTTCATTTTATTAATCGAAACCAAGATACGCATTATTAAATGATAAATGCTAGAAAAATGTAAATAATTTAAGTATGAACACCCTACAATGGTTATTTGTTGCAATTTTTCTATTGTAATTTATTAAACTGCATTCTAAGGGTGTGTATGTCACATCAAAACAAAAAAAGTTTTTTTTTTGGTTCAAGGCTAAAATTGTAACTTTTTTCGTTCATGTTTTTCGTTTTAACTTTTGTAGGTTAAGTATAACAATGAACAATAAAAATAAAAAACTCAACAAAATTATGAAATTACCATAAAGGTCAAACAGCGACAGTAGCAAGCTCTCATGAGTAATGATCCATTCTTTTGGTTATTCTGTCCATTAAAAGAAATGAATAGCCACTGCTATTAATCTTCTATTATCGATCTAGCGTTAAAATTTTGGTTTAAAATGTAGCATAATTGATATTGGTAAAGTAAAACAAAATAACTAAGTGGCTCAAAGTAGACATTAAATAGATTGATGATAAACAAAGCTTATAAATAATGAAAGTATGATGGAAGTTATTTATCTTTAATAAATAGAATTAGTAAAAAAATAAGTACAACTAAAACACCCATAACACCCTTGTCAAACACTTAAAAAGCATTTTACCCAATACTTATAATTACCCAAGACACGAAAATGTTTAATTCACCACAAATAATACAATGCTTATCAAAGTTAAGAACCGCAACATACCCAAGAAAAATTCACTCTGCTTTATCGACATTTAAAATTTTCTTACAAATAAATGTTTGGTTTTAGTACATGAATTTTAGATAGCTTATTTTTAACGGCGATTCGTTATGCGGTTTGCTGGTTGTGAGTGCGGTTGTTTTGGTTGCTTTAAATAAAAGTTTCTATCAAAATTAAATTACTGTTGGCTAATGAAAACTAAGAAAATACCACATGCAACCGGAATGATTAAAAAAAGAAATTACAAAATGTAAAACAGAAGTTCAATACGAGAATTTGTATTGAATTGGGGATGGGTATTTTGCTGCTTCTTTTCTTTCTTTTTTTTTTGTTAATAACAAAGAATCATCGATCTGTAACAAGATCAAAGTATAGGGATTTTAAATATAATTTATTTGTTGATGGTGAAAAATGTCATGAATTGGGAATGACAAACAGATGGTTTGGCTTTTGGGGAAGGTTTATTTTAAACAAATTTTTTTTTATTTTATTTTGTTTTGTTTTGTTGGGAAAATAGGAACCTTACTACCCACACGAGCAGAGCTATTGTGACAAACAGACTCTCATCATTTTTTGTTTATTTTATTTAAAAGTCAACCATTTTATGACAACAAAAGGAATCATTTTATCGTAATTCTATGCACCGAAGAAATCATCTTTTGTATGAATATATGGAATTTCAATTTCATACGATTTGGTTGGTTTCAAATTGCTTCAAAAATCCCATCAAATATCGGTCCATTAAAAATACAAAAAAAAAAATTTTTTACCAAGGTAACACACAAAAGGATTTTTATCCTTTTCTCGTTTTTAAAAATAAATAAATAAAAAATATTCAGCCGAGTAACGAAGCGTGAAGATGTTTCCTTTATAAGATAGTTGGGTGATGTTTCTGACACCCTTAAATAAAACTAACGCACCCTTCAGATGCATTGAACAGTTTTTTTTAAAAACATTTTTTAAGTTTCTCTGCGATAGGCATCTTCGTGAAGTGAAAAAAGAAAAAAGATTGCAGAAAAATTGCCAAAAAATCGTCAATCTTAACCCCAAAATCAGTTTTTTTCCCCAAAAATATAGAATAAAAAATGATAGTAAAGGGAGGGTTAAGTGCTTCTGCTTATTACATTCCATCATGACTCAAATTTAGTTAGTTTCTTGCCCCGAAAATAACTTTTTTTTTATGTATGTTAAGATAAAAGAGCCAACGACATTCATCGTGTCATTTCATTGATTGAAAATGATTTTTTGATAACTTATCAGTCGCAAGTGTTTGCGATTTTCTTTTCATTTCTTTGTTATTTTTTTTTATTCTGTTAACAAACCAAACCATGTGATCGCGAATAAATAATCAAATTATGATTTCTTTTTCATAAAGGGATTATAGACGTCGTTGTCGTTGTCATCGTCCTGTTGTAAGTGATACTGATTAGCTATGATGAGTCATTTGATACAAATTTCATTTTTATATTAGAATTGAGGGACAAAAATATACACAAAAAAAAAACACCAAAAATAATAACCATTAGGGTGGGTTTTTTTATTTTTTTACTTAAATTGAGTGAATAGAAAAATGAAAAACACGCACTAAGTCAGATTAAACGAAGAAGTGTCTCGTACCCAGAGAACAAACACAGATTATAACCATTTTCTGTGTCACGTGACGGGAAATTAAATTAATAAAACGAAAAAAATTCTTAGTTAATTTCACTCAGTTCCTATTATCCTTACTTTGTACATTTAATTCTCGTTTATACGCGATTTATGCGTGAAAATTCCCTTACATTTTTTTTACGCATTTTATACTTAATTCTAATGATTTTCTCCGCGTTTTGTTATTTTGCCAAGAATTTAAATTTAAATTCTTATTTCTTAAGTAATGTAAATTAATTAAATTTAAATAACAAAACGAAGAGAAGTTTGTGCAATGAAAGTATTATTTTGCCTCAAGACCATCGTAAGTGCTATATATGCAGTACGTTACAAACAGTGGGACAACCTGCTGATAATAGATTTACATAAATTATTATTATTGTTCCTTGGTAATAAAATTATTATTCATCAGAAGACAAATGTAATATTCAAAACAGTTCTCACAGAACAAAGAAACAAAGATAATCATTGAAATATTATCACGCGCTTTACCGTTGCCTTCAGTCAAACCAGACGGAAAATTTGAAGAGCTACGGAAGAACAAATTTGTATATCGTGTTCCTGAATTAATTTAGAAGATTTAATAAAACGTAAACAATATGGGATGTTTATTTAATTTGTGTGTGCGTCGTGTCTTGTTGGTGCTGTTGTCATTTTGCTATTTTTATTGCTTTTAACAACAGAAAAGAAGGAAAAAAATTGATTTGATAAAGTGAATTGTTTGTGAGTCAATGGTGCTTGATTGTTGTTTAAAAAAAAACAGAGAAACAGAAAAACGATCGAATTTAAATTTGAATTTAAAATGAAAAACGTAAAAATCTAAATGCCTGAAGATATTGTGACTAAGGAGGCACACTAAAGGGGTGACAAAATTTGAATAAAACAGATATTTATAATGTTTTACCCCATGTTTTCCTAGTTTTGGGTTGGGGAACAGACAAAATAGAGAAAAAAATCGAAATGGGGAGAAAGAAATAATTTAACGATGATGAATGTGTGTTTAGGGTGGTTTTAATCAAACCACTATTGACTGAATAGTTCGTTTATAACAACCAAAATACAAATACAAAAAAAATGACAACAGAAATAATTTTTTTTTGCTGTTTTCCCAGTTTCGTTTGTTTGTGGTGTGCGGTGAATAATCCCATTGGGAAACAAACATTCAGGATTAGAATTTTTTTTAAATTAATAAATAAATACATAGATAAATACATGACGGATGGAATAATTTTGATCAAAGGGAAAGAAAATAAACAAACCATTTTCAAAATTGATGACAAATTGCTGTCCCGACAAACAACTACAGTCGATCTAATCGAACCTGCACACAACCGTTTATATTAGATTAATTTCGGGTATGACTATTTGTAATCGTGTAAGGAAGGGATGATCGATCATTGTTAAATGCCAATTACAAATTAATTTATTTAATTTCAACAAATTTTCGAGTTAAAAAAGAAGAGAAATAAAAAATCGCAAAGCAATGGGGAGGAAATAGAAAAACAAAAGAAATTACTCACCGTTCTTCGATGGTGGTGGGCAGCATTGTTCTTCCACGTAGTACACTCATCAAGTGTCGGCCGTGTGGACCGCCACCACCTTCTGATAAATATCCATTGTCTATGTCTGAATAGCGTACCGGAAGCTTACGCAGGGAGTCACCATCACTGCAATATCCGCCTTGAACGAGCTCGTTATCACAGAATTCAGCGACCAAATGCTGTCCGCTGCGAGCACCGCGAGTGGGCAATGTGACGTGACTACTATATCCTCGTAACAATGGTCGCATTGGAAGAACTTGCATTTTAGACTCCTCCTCATAAATTATTGTGTTCGCGTTAGATAGATGTTGTCCATGTCCATGCATACCATTTCCAGGTCCAATACCATTCATCGACATTTTTGTTGGTACAGTATTGAATTTACTGGCTGCTTCGTGAGCTATTTGCATGGCTTCTGCGAAGTGATCAATTTTGCGATTTGGAATGGGATTCTGTTTGATGGGTGATATACAATTCTGTACTGGTGGCATACCAGCTCGAATTATCGAATGGTGAGAATGATTATGGTGATGATGGACAGCATCCGAACCGGATTCGGAACTCGGACGATAGATTACACTTGATTCACTAGAATTTGAATGGAGACCAGTTGATGCACTTTGTGTAGAATTTGAATGCTGGCTATCGGACATCCCTTGTAACATTTGCTGGTTGGAGTTGGGTGAAAGTGATGCTTCTAATTGATTACTACAATTTCCATTCATTGGATTCACAATAAGTAATTTTGGCTCTTTCTCTGATATGCTCACATTCGCAGTGATATGATTTCCGACTGATATGCTGTTGCCAATCTTACTGAAGTCCATTGATTCGGAGTCAATTTTGGGTGGTTTCGTTGTGCCCTTTATTGCAGCCATAGGCTTTGGAATACCTGTTCCCACTGTAATTGGTGTTGGCGGTGGAGGTATATTCGCTTTCGGCTGTTGCAATTGGGAGGATAAACTATTTCTACTCTCTGATCGCACCTCCAATTTACGAGTTCCAGACGAAGATTTGATCTTACCGTCTGGTGTCATCGTAGCGATAATTGATTTTGGGGGTGCTATCGAGGAAACTTTGAGTTTTGGCGGTGTAATTTTCGTTTCATTATATTCAATTTGCTGTTGTTGTTGCTGTTGGCTACGTGCTGGACTTTTATCTTTTTTGTCAGATTTTTTATTTGACTCTTTGCCACCACTACTCTTTCCCGTTGACAACAGTTTTGTTTTGCTAGATTTTCCACCACTAGTTGCATCCGATTTTTTTGTAGATGACACCACCAGCTTTCCACTAGTTTGCGTTTGATGCCCATCGTTCAAGCTTAAACTCGAATCACTTCGCTCACTACGAGCCGAAGAGAATCCACTACTTGAACTGGTTCTCTTTGATACCTGCTGTTTCGAATTACTTATGCTACTGTTACGATCTGACGAAGACTTTTCCTTATTAAATAATTTTAATTTGTCAAGCATTGAGTGCTTGGTCGTTGTCGATTGGATATTCGTTTGTTGATTTCCTCCATTTTGTTGCTGTTGAATATTTCCATTTGGTATTAATGTCACCTGGGCAGAATATGGGCTGGCGGGAATCTTGCAAATTGACTGTGGCTGACGGATGCTGCATTAAGCGAAAATTGTAAAAAATAAAAATAAAAACAAAATAAAAATGTAAAAAATGAAAAATATGAAAGCTAAATAATTAAGCGTGAATTGTTTGTTTGTTTTTTGTTTATATCATGTCAATTTGCATTGAATGGGATTTTGTTTTATTCAAAGAACTAATATATAAAAAAAAACCTCACCTGTTGCCTCCTTTTGGTATTCCACTGGGAGGACTACCCGACCGACTGCCATTTTCCGATGCTGTGCCGCTACCACTAGTCTGTTTCACTAAGCCAGGGATTACTGAAAATACATTTTATTCGATTTGCTTAAAAAAGTTGTAACAAAATACACATACAAAGCACTTCATTCAGTTTTAATTATTCAAATTCTAATTTAACTTTTAAACCATATTTTGTATGTACTATTTTATAATTATTATTTTAGTCGCCCATAACCATCCCAATGAGCAATAATAATAATAATAATAATTATTATTATTATTTTTTTTTTTTTATATATATATATAAAATTTTCATTTCTATGTGGCAAAATATAATAAAGGAAAAGTACTTTATGTGTATTTTAAAACAAATTCCAAAGCTAATTGTTATTTTTGTATTAATTTAAAAAATAAAAACTTTTTTTAAGCTATAAGCTTGTTTTAGCAAATGAATATTCTTCTACGGCACTGTGCACTTGAAAATAAAATAAAAACATTTTTGAAAGAAACACAAAAATACCTGGTTGCTGTCCTGGGGTCGGTGGTAAAGGTCGTACTTTATCCGGTGGACATCGTCGTGTAACAAGCACTGTAGCTGGCAATGGAATTGCGGTGCCTCCATTCACTCCAGCTTTTCCATACGGAACTGGGAGTTGTCTATATTTAATGAACATAAAATAAAAAAAGAACAAAATAAATGAGGAAATTTTCGAGTAATAATTTGTATTTTTTTTTTGTGTTACTCCGGAATTACAATTAAATTATTTAATTGTGTTTATTCAAAAGCTCCACGTTATTTACATTGAAATTTTTATTAATTGTAAAAAACTGTGAATTATGACATATTTATTGTGCGGAGAATTTTTTATCGTGTGCGGAGTTTTGCGCTAATAAATAATATTTTCTGTTAACAAATTCTATGTTGCGCAAATTTGCTTTACTAGTAGATTTTTGTACTTTTGTTTTTACTAACTAAGCTTATGCTTATTTTCATCATAAGAAAATCATTATTTTACATAATTTGTGTGATATCTATTTCTTGTTAAATAAATTTAGACAGTATATCAATGCAATTTTGATTGAAAAAAAAAGATGAAACCAAAAGTGAAACAACCCAAATGATTTCAATCAAATTTTGCGTAGGTAAAATATAAAAATTTGTTTAAAAGCGGCACAGTTATGTATTTCGATTTAAATTAGTTCCTATTGCGTTTTAATAACAATAATTCAATTAAAACGAAAAGTAAGTCAATGCTCTTGTGTTCCTTGTTTTATGAAAATTGAAAAACAAAAACAAAAATAAAAATATAAATAAGTCAAACTTAATTAATTATGATTTATTTACTTATTGTAGTTGAATTGCAACCATAGAAAGTTTAAGCCGATTTTAATCGTATTAATTGCACCATGACACCGTGAAATTGTTGGTTGCAAAAAAAATAAAAATAATTCTACTAGAAGCTATGAAAACACAATTACACAGTAATTTACTGATAATAATATTTATAAAACGGTTTAATAGGGATAAAAACGTAAATCTTTTTTTATTAATAATCAAAGCTTTAATTATAAAGCTAATAACAACGCATGATCGAAAATATGGCGTAAAATTGGTTAAAGCAAATTAAAACAAGCAATAGAAACAATTATAGTTAATATATAAAAACACTTTTCGATTTTACGATTTTTAGCTTTTAATTACTAAATTAAACTTAAACATGATTTAAAGTGTTATTGGTTAGTAACGAAAAAACGAAAATCGTAATAAATTCTAATCAATATAGAAAATAAGTGTTAGAACATCATTTTCACCTGGTAATACAACGAAAGCTATGAAAAATTAGTTGATATGGTAGAAGAAAAATAAAAAAATTGTATAAACAACCCAAACCCATAGAATGTTCAACAAGTAACGGATAAAAATGGTTAATAAAAAAAAAATGTTTGTTATTTCGTTTGAGAATGTTGAGACCTCGCCTAGGGCACCCAACATACATATTTTTCGTTTATTTTCATTTTATTCGCATTTCTACAATCAAAATTGATTTGTATCCTGTTTAAGTTTTGCTATTTGTTGTTTGCTTTCATTTTTTCCTATTTTTTCCATGTTTTTTTTATTGAATTTTATTCAATTTGAGCTGAGGTTAAATTGTAATTTTCTTTAGTTATTTTCAAGTTTTTCAACTTATAACAATGTGTTACGTTACAGCTTTAATATAACAAAAGCAGGTATATTACGTAACAGCAAACATAGTGATTCTTTTTTAATTTTCTTTTTCTATTTTTCTATTTTATTTTATTTTTTCTTTTTTATTTATTTACTTGTTATGATTATTTTTGTTTGTTGAAAAGTTTTTTGGTGAACAAAGAGAGCAAGAAATGGTTTGTTTGTAACAAAAAATGTACAAATCATAGTAATCACCCACAACCCCTCTCTACTAAAAAACAAAAAATAATAATTTTATTATAAAATTAAATATCTGGCGTATTATTAACGGTTGCATAATAAACGGTGATAACCTTTGTAAATAAATTGTTTGTGTTACATGCGTTGCATTTCTTTAACGTTACTCTGACGTCAAGTGTTTTTATAATTTTTTTTTATTTTATTTAATTCTTAAAATGCTAAACACCGAAATTAGATTATAGAATTAAAATTTAGTTTAGTTGAAATAAAATGCATTACGAATAGAATATTTTCAAAATCAAACAGGAAACATTAAAGCTTAACAAAAACAAATTAAAGCCTAGCAATAGCGTTTAAAAATCCGATTAAATAAATTATCATGATTAGTGTTTGTTTGTATTAAGAAATAATAATAAAAAAAAAAACGAATTCATAATTAATGATGGATTAACGAAAACAAAAAAAAACGAGACTAGAAAATTATTATTATTTTGTCTACAGAAAACAAGAAGCTGTTTCTGCTGTGCGTGACTATTCTACTTGTAATAAATTTAATGAATAAAAACATTTTTATGTTGACCAATTAAAATGAAAAAAAAGAAAGAAAAACCATAAAGCATTAAAATATGCTTAATAGAAAGAAACATTTATTGTTTATAATTTTTATTTAATACACTTGCTTTTGTGTATTTTTTTCTTCTTCCTATTCTTTATTCTTAATTTAAGCTGGATTATCACTAATTATTATACTTTCTTTAATGATACGATTTTATTAATTGAAATAATTGATGAGGAAATACACATTTTTAGTTAAATTCTTTAAATTTTTATGAGTTGACACTTAACAAAGATAAAGCCTTGACACTTTTAAAGACACTTAAGCATTTGCAGTTTAAACTTGATGGTTGATTGTCACAAATAATTAATTATTTTAAAAGTTTCACTTAAGTTGCATTACATTACAATATTAATAGGCTTGTAATTAACACTTTTCGTAATATTCTTGTAATTATGTTATCGAACTATTTCTTTATTATTTCATTGAACAATTAAAACTAGTTTCTTGTGTTGCTTAATCGTTTATAAAAAAATCACAAACTAAAAATATACAAAAAAAAAATCAGTGAAGCAAAATAAACATAAACAACATAAACACAAACAAATATAACGCAAAAAGGAAACCATCAGTAAGTTTTTAACTAGAGATGTGGAAAAACCTCTAAAAGAACTAAATGTCGTGGATTTAACGCGCCAAATCCATTCTTATTTCGAAGAGTTATTATAAGATTTTGAGTCGCTTTGTTAAAAGGATTTAAAATAATAATAAAAAACTTGATAAACAGCTACTTCCAGTTACTAGAAATTATTTTTAAAAAGGCATAAAAACTGTTTTTTTCCCTTCAACTAATTAAATTTCTAATGACTGAAAACATGCTACAGACTTACGCTAAGAAAAGGAAAAATAATTTATTCGTCGTTTTTTTTTATTATATTTTTGTTGTTTTTTAGTTTTCCAAATGTTTCTCAAGTGTTGAAAAGTGTATATGAATAAAAATAAATAAGTCTTCCTGTTTTTAGTTTTTTTAATTTGCTAAATCTGTCAACGATTTAAATAAAAAATTCTGCACGTTATTTATTTTTAAATAATAATTTGTCTTTCCATCTTGTTATCAATTGTCGCCGACAGTTGTTTATCCCTTGATACTGCTAATAATTTTTCTGTACTTTTCAGTAAATTCGCCTACAGATCAGTGATTCGCCTTTTACTTTACTTTAAAGCATAAAAAACAAAAATAATCGTGCAAAATGATACAGACACATAGTGACACAGCATCCTACACATTAAAATGTATAAAAAAAAAATATTAAAAAATTGAAAAAGCTAATAAAATACGTGAAAAAATCTTTAAAACACCTTTGCGCGATTTTTTCCTGCTTTTACTTCTTTTTTTTTCGTTTTCTTTCACATTACTGACGTGCCTCGTTACGGTTTCTGTACGGCTAACGGGTGGTAAATGTCATCATTTTTTTTTTTCTTAATAAAATGATTTTTACATCCTACTTTTAAATAAACAACACCAATGGCTTGAAACTGAACATTTTTTGTTTTGTTATACATAAAACATAAAACATCAACATCAACAGGAACAGCAACAGCAAATTAACAACTTGTCATCGTGTTTTAAATATTTTCTTGGATTCTCCAAATTAAATAAAAAAAAAAGGCTAAAAACAACGCCACTGCATTTATTTGGTTGATTTTTCATTTTTTATTATATTCTTAATGTAAAATAATGATATTTATATGTTTTTATAAATACATTTATGATTTCTATTCAGCTCTTTTTAATATGAAACAACACAAAATTTGTTTTAAGATTTCTTACAACACAAAAAATACAAAAAAAAAAATAAACATTTTTTCCGGCTGTTAAATTGCTACACGGCTGTAGCATGGAATGAAAATTTTTTGTTTTGTTTTACTGTAACATAAGTCAAAGTTGAAATAATATCTTTGTTTTGTGCTTGGAATTACTTTGTAACTATGGTTTTGTGCTTTTTTTTGTTTGTGTTAAAACGACACAATTGAAAAATAATTATCTGTGCTTTAAGCTTTATACACCAAACATAAAAGCAGTTTAATTGAATTTGTTTTGTTTTGTTATTACAGTTTTATTGCTTTGGTTATAGGGTTACTGTTACTGTTGTTGTTATTGTTGTTGTACGTCTACTTGTTGTTAGACGAATTTTATCCTTTTTTACTTTCTGGTCTATTTCTTGATTGTTTTCATTCCTTTATTCAACATTTTCTATGTTTAATCGCTTTAATTGTTTCGTTTTCTTTTACTTCAAACTACATTGGAAATGCTTTGGGTTTTATTTGGCGTTGATTTATGTTTAAGATATCTTTTGTTTGGAAATATATTTTAATTTTCACGTTTTCTTTAAAAGTAATTTAGTGTTATTAGTTGTTTAAGAACTGTCCATTGTGAATGGTGTACACATTAAAAATGGTTTTTGAATAGTGAAATAATGGAAGAATTTTTAAAATCTATTTGATGCCTATCTTGTTCATTACACTTTAAGTCCTTTGTTAAACTAACTGAATGGTTGGTTATTTAAAGATTTTTGTATTCTACATTTTCATTCTTATAGCATATTACATAATGTTTAATATATATGTTAGAGTTATACCATATTGAGTTTATTGAGACTTTACTGTTACTTTGAAACATTCATTAAAACAAAATTAATTACTTTTTATTACTCATAAACACAATAATTGCCGATTTACGTTGTCAACATTTTATTTAATTGTCATTTCAAAGAAATTGTAAATTTATTATTCAAAATAATGCACTGCGCTTAGAAAAAGAGCATTGAATAGGAAAACAACTATTTCGATTAAGTAAAAGAAAGGTTTTATCTAGTTTCAGGTAAATGAACTTGAAATTAGAAAAATAATTGGCGAAACTTAACGAAAATAAACGAATGCAAAGAAAATTCATGAAGCAAATTTTAATTTAATTTTAAATTTATTACCCACAAAGCCTTAGAGTAAAACGATAAAACAAAAATACAATAAGTCACATAAACTTACTAAACATATGACTTAAGTTAAGTCAATTTAAAGTTAAACTATTATAAATTGCTTTAAAACAGAGAGTGAAGAAGGAAAGAATCGTAAAGCATTGAATTTATTTATTTTTTTATTAAAAAGATATAAAAATATTAAAATTAACGCGACTTAAGTGTTTTGCGTTGAAATTTAATAATAAAAAAAAACGCGCTTAACTGTGTATACATAACAGCAGTACGCAGCTGCCATGGTAATGTTGCTGCTGGTGATGCTGCTCCCTCACACACTTGTTTCATTTATTTTAATTTTATTTTCTTAAATTTGGTGTCGCTTCTGTTACTACTGGAAACTTACAAGCACCGCAACAGCCCAATGGATCGTCGTCAGTTCTATTTCGTTCGTTCGTTCGTTTGTTTAATTTATTTTTTTTTTTTTCATTTCTTTTGCAAACAATCGCGAAATGATTTACGAGACATGAAACGGTTGCGATTGTTTTCATATATTTATATAAATTTAAAAAAAAAAAAACCAAAGAAAAAAGTCGCACTGCATGTGTAAAGTAAGTTTAACGGGCAAATATTAAGTTTTTTTTTTTTTATCACATATGAATGATTTTTTTTTCCTCTCTTTTATTTTATTATTTTTTTAAAAATATTAAATTTGCTTTTTTTTATTTTTTTTAGCGAAAATTAATAGTTTTTTCATATTGCAAAAATAAAAAAAAACGTTTTAATTAGAAACTTGCGACAAACAACTTGCTAAAAATGAGTCATTTTGTACGCGACGACATTGAGTTTTTTGGAATTTTATTTTTCAATTTTTTCCTATTGATTTAATTCTATATTTTATAATAAACACTTTGATTTCTATTGTTATTAAATAGCGAGGGGCCTTTGGCTAACCCTGTGTGTATAATTTATTTTCAAATTATTTTTGAATACAAAAAAAAAGAAAGAAGAAAAAATTGCTTTTGGTGAGGACAAAGGAAGTAAAATACTTATAATAAATTTTTAGGGGTTCAAAATAATATTTATGCTTCTCTATGATGACGTAGTTTATTTGTAATTTTATTTTATATGTGTAAACAAAAAATTAACGCAGCGTTAGGGTTTTCGCAATACAGCATAATGTTGCAGCATCATACACTCTCCTCAGTCTATATTATTATTAAAAAGATTACATTAGAAATATGATCGGTTTTCTAATATTCAATATCAGAGAATAAAGTTTTCATAAATTTTCTATTATCCCGGATTTTATTTGTATTACCATAACAAGAAGAAAAAGATAAAAAGTTTTAAAGTGAGAGTAAATAATAATGCAATGCGACGTCGTATAACAAGAAATAGAAAACGAAAAATCAATATCTTGTTTTATTTTTAATATTTCTATAATCAATGCACACCCATAATTTCAGTTTTTATTTTTTACTAAAATAATAATCTTGATTTGTTTAACGAAGAAAAGAAGAGAATAATAATTTTTTATTATTATTTTTTTTTACTATAAAATTCAGGCTAGACAAGTCTTTTGTGTGGTTTTACTTTGCTGTTGTTGCTGCTGCTGCTGGAATACTTTTCGTAAAAATAATATTTTTTTTTTTTTTTTATTTAATGCAATAAAGATTATAAATGTTAACTAAAACTTTAGTACATTGTCTGTTTATTATCTGTTTCTTTTATTTATTTTTTTTTTCGTACTGTGACTTGTGCCAAGAGATGCAGCCAAGTAAAAGCAGTGATATCTTTAGCGTCACTGTTTCTGCCAGCATCAATTGATCGCGTTACAAAAAACACTTTTTCTTATAAATTGATTTTTATTTTTAAATTTTAAGAAAAGAAAAAAAATTATTAATATAAGGTGGGCGAACATCTAGTTTCTTTTATTTCAATAATATTATTTATATTTTTCTTTTTGTTTAACGCAAGGTATGCTGTTGTATGTTGCATGTAATAATGAGCGGCGCCCACATTGCTTTTGATTTACTTACAGAAAAATTAAACGAGAAGAAATATTAAATTAAATAACAATAAACCAAATGCATATTTATTTTTTTTTTTTGTTCATTTTGAATATTAAAAAGTTTTATTTTTAATTTTTTTGCTTTAACTTTAACTTG
Organism: Ptychoptera albimana; assembly: GCA_961205885.1. Taxonomy (NCBI): domain Eukaryota; kingdom Metazoa; phylum Arthropoda; class Insecta; order Diptera; family Ptychopteridae; genus Ptychoptera; species Ptychoptera albimana. The sequence continues at coordinate 25,738,415 of OY540801.1, forward strand.
TTCACTCAGTATGCGAGTGGTATTACAGTGATTATCGGAATTTAGTAAATAAGTTATATTTTTAAATAAAATTGGTAATAATTATGGTTAACTTTTCTTGTTATGCTAGCTGGAAATTTATTTTTTATCAAACCATTGCACGATTGTAGATAAAATATTTCGAAATACTGTAATGCTGTATGCATTAAACATCGGCTTGTATCTCTGGTAAAGCCTATTACAAGCGATAAGGATTTTTTTTTTATTTAATAAATAAAAAAAAGATTATAATTATAAGGGGATTTATTTGGACAATGCAATAATACTCAATGCTCAATACATCTTATTAAATATATATATTTTAGGGTGTATTTTCGGCATTCGAGGTACTTCAGAACTGAGTTAATTAATTTTCTAACAAAAGAAAAAAATAAATTTATTTTTGGTAAAGAAAAATTTCTTTGTTAATAAAAAAGATTTATTATTTAATTAATTATTAATTAAGTAATTAAATTTCTTAAAAAATAAAAATTACTATCAAACATAATATACGAAGTATGTGGGCGGATAACAAAATACATAAATAACAAAACGAGTAACAAAACATTGAAAATGCAGTAAAAGGGTCAAAGACCACTAACGCACCAGCAGCAGCAACAGCAGCAGCTACAATAAATGCATTTTTATTACGCTGTTTAAAAAAAAACTAAATAATTAACACGCATAGAAAACCAGAAAACATTTTAATAACGTTTACATGGCAATTGTTTATGATTTATTTCTACACATTTATGGTTTTGTTATTTTCTTTGACAATAAAATAAAATTAAAAAAATAAACGAAATTTAAAATGATAAAAAAGTGAGACTTTGTAGTGCACACACTTTGCGTACTTAAAGAAAATAAAAAAAAAAAATTGAAAGAAATGAAATAAAATAAAAGAAAGGAAAGGAAAGAAGCCAAAATTATTACTCAAACGATAACACTTGACCTCATTAAAATTAATTTTTCTTTTTCTTGTTTTGTTTAACAATAATTAAAATTTGTAAGGAATAATGATTATTGTTTGGTTTTTAAATAATTTGTTGTATTATTATAACAGCGTTATGTAAATAAATGTTTTTTTAATAATGTTTCATTATTAATTTCGTTAAAAAAGAAAAAACTAAAAAATAAAAACTTCAGGTATATTCGCCATATAGATACACAAACTACATGAATTACTTCATATATATAACAAGAGATTTAATTGTTAAATAAATTATTTATTTGCCTCGTGTACTTTTTTTTTTAAATCATACAAACCAAAACAATATAAATGCATAAAACACTAAAATGAAAATCTCACCGATTTTCGATTTATTTCATTTAATTAAATTTCACTAAAGCTACTAAAAACCCCGTTAAAAAAGTATTACAATAAAAAATTAATAAAGGTGTTTAAGGACATAAAAAAAATAAATTAACTTAACGACCCAGAACGTACAAACTCTGTATTCAAATTATCGTAAAAAATATTATTATCGCTTTTTACGTCTGCTTTTTCTATGTTAAACAAAAGTTTTTAATTAATTTTCTAATAATAAATCAGTGTTAAGGGTTTAAAAATTATTCTTCTCTCTCTTCCTATTTTTTTTAAATTCATTTCATAATTTTTCGTTAAGTAAATTAGTTTTTATTGTAGTTTTAATTGTTATTTTATTGCAGATATATTTAATTATGCTATATTCTGATAATTTGTTTCGCTTTATTATTAGGCTCAGTGCTCAGTTTTTTTTAAACTGTGACATGCTTAATTCCGTGTTTTTAGTAGTAATCAGCTGATATTTGACTAATCTGATTGATTTAATTGTTTTAATGGGTTTTTCTTGTGTGTGATATTAAAATATAATAATACAACTGTCATTTTTCACAATTAAAGTCACAATTGAATTATAATTAATAATTTTTTTTATCAAAATTTATTGTAAAAGTGCGATGTTTGTTTCATCTCCAAGACGTGGTAAAAATGATGAAAGAAAAACAACACAACAAAAGGTACCCAGCATAGATACAGATTTAATTATTTAATAAGTATCATCATTATCGTTAAAGATGAGCAAAAAAAAAAAAAGAATAAAATGAAATGAAAAGAAAGTAAACCACAAAACCATTAATTACAATTAAGACCGACATTAACACACTGACACTACTGAGAGTAACAAGCGTTAGGAAAGGACACCCATTACGCCATTATTGTAATTCTATTACGTTATGTGACAGAACAAAAAAAAAAAGAAAAAAGGAAAACGAAGATGAAAAATAAACGAACCTTCATGACGTCACAAGAAAAAATATAAAAAGCTAAATAAAAATATTAAATAATCTATTTTTTATGGCATGTGGAGTATTCATTTTTGGTTTTTCTTATACGAAATGCAAACAATACTTTGCGCTCGGTTTTTTGTATCGCGTTTGTTTAGCGTATTCTTGTCTACTTACTTTTATTACACATATGAGGTTTAAGTACATCACTCTGGAGTACATAAGACATAAGACAACCATAATAAAGTTTATTTTCTTTTCTTTTTTTTTTACTTTTCGCTGTTCTTGACAAGATAAAGACAAGACAAATGTCTACTTAAAAATAAAAATAAAAATAAAAAACAGCAAATGAGTAATAAATTAATAAGAAAGAATTCTTATTAAATTAAGCTTAATTTGTGCTTTTTAATTGCTTTTACAACACAATTTATGTTTCTCTTTTTTTTTTAATGGTAATTATCTAATTGTCAAGTAATATGTATTAATTCATCATAAATTTAATTATTGTTTTTCATTTAAAATGTCACAATTGCGCTAGCGTTACTGTTGCGTTGCTTTAACGTTATGTTGTTAGATTTGTCTCAACAATAAATTAATAAAAAAATAAAACTTTTTAATTAAAGTAAATTATTATTATGTTTTTAGATTCTATTTACAATTTTTAATTAATAAATAGTTTTCATCTATGAGTATAAAAAACATTTTATTTTCATACTTTTTATTGCTTGAAATATTTTGCGACAAAAGTTGACAAAAGTCAAACGATATAAAAATAATTCTTTCTTATTTTTTTATTTTTTTCGTTATTAATTTAAAACATGAAAATTGTTTGATTGTTGTTTATATTGGTTAAATGGAACTTTTAATGGTTATACAAAAAAAAATTGTTTTAGACTTTTAATTTAGTCACAGTTCACAGTTTTGAAGCTTAACAACCAATCAACGCATTACCACAGGCAATAAACCAAATATTTTACCTTTTTAATATTTTTTTTTTTTATTATTATTTAATAACTTTTCAAATCCTTTCAAGAGGGATTTAGTTTATTTTATATTTATTTAAACAACAAAGCAATTTATTTATTTACAAGAAAAACAAAAAAAATATACGAATAAAAACATTTTTGTAAAAGTTGTGTTATGAAGAGGTTGAAGGAGCGTAAAGCTTTTAATTAGTTATCTCTATAGTAATGTAACGAACGTACTGTGCAAATTGAGGATTATTTTATTTTTTTTTGTACTCTCAAGAGATGTTCAATAAAGTAAAATAAACTTTCAAGTGCACAGAGATGAAAACGATCCGAAATTAATATTTAAAATTGATTTTCATGTTATACTATTCAAATCAGTCAAAGTTTCCATCAGTTGTTTTGATTATAATTTAAAGAAAAAGCTCACAAATAGAAAATTTTTGTAATGAAAATTAATTACTTTTTAAATTAACAAAAGTAGTAATCATAATTTTATATAAATAAATGTTTTATAACAAAAATAATCAATATTTTGCAGACAAAACAAAACAAAATAAAAATTAAAAAAAAATTGAAAGCTAAAAACAATAAAAACGACAAAGTCGTTGATGATAAAAATTTTTATTACATATAAATTGCATTTCAAAATGCAGCAGTAATAAATAAACAAAAATATTAAAAATAATTATGATTTACCTTCGTACATCCGGTGAATTTGGTAAACTACGACATTTACGATTTTTACCACTTCCATGATGTGATGACGAGTTTCCCATTATTTAATATTTTTTAAAAAATAATTTTATTATTTTTTTTTTTTTTGCGATTAATTATTAATTAAATCGCTTTAATCCACATTTATTATATTGACTTAACGTTATATAATCAAACATTGCTTTAGCCAATTTCATTTGTAAACGAAATGACTTTTGACGCAGGTGAACAGAAGCACTTAACATATTTTTATTAAAAACATTGTTTGTTTGTGTGTTTATTATTTAATTGATTGATTTATTAATTCATTGTTTTTTTTTTTTTTAATTTTTTTGCCAAATCAAAACATTAATTTTACTTAAAAGAAAAGTAAAAATAGTTTTTTATATAGTAAGAAAGAAGACAAAAAAAAACGTAAATAGAGAACGATTTATAACAGCACTAATAATGATTTAAAAAAACGTCAATGACCTTCAAATTAGCTTGCTAGGTAATTTGATTTTAATTATTAGCGAAATTAGATAGAAATAATGAAAACGGAAGGAAGTTGAACTATTTAACGTTTTTATTTTTATTATTATTATTATTATTGTTACTGTTGTTGATTTGATCGCAAACATTTTTTATTCATTCAATTGTAACACCGTTTTTCACTGTGTATTCAAATATATACAATTTTTGTTATAATTTTAATAATACCGACAGTAAAATAAATTTTAATTAAAAAGCAAAAAAATAAAAATCCTCTAATACAACTTCTTATGTTCAACAAATAAATGATTGTAACGGCGATATGCTGATTAAGTTTAAAACCAAGTTGTATTTTCATTTTCTAACAAAACATAAAAAATTTTAATAAAAAGCTTCTAAGGCAAAACTTTTCTATTTCTTATGAGTTACGTACGCCTGTTGCACCTTAATAAAAAAAATACGCTGATGGCAATAAAAAATTAAATTAAATTAATAAAGTGAACCAAAGTTTAGAAAAACAATTTTTTTTTTATTTTAACTCTGTAGAGAAATAAAAAAAGCTTCAAAATCAACCACAGTGAAAACAGAAAAATAAACCAATTAATCTTCAAGTAAGGAAAGCAAAAATAAAAAAAATAAAAGAAATAAATATTGAAAATTTAAAGAAAAAATTCGTTTATCGATTACAAATAAAAAAAATTTTCTATGTTCCGCATTGGTCATAATTGTGACGAAAAAAAATTTGTAATGTGAAATGTTTAATAGGAAAATAAAAAAAAAACGACGACGACAAAATAAACTGTCGACATCATCTGTCATCCTCACGCCAGGAGAAATACTAAAATAATAATAATGATAAAAAAATACAACCCACTGGACAGGGAGCAAAAAAGAAGAAAAAAAATTAAAATGACGTTTATTTTCCTTTCGTTATCGTATCGTTTACTTAATTTCAATGTTGTTTTGGGTTTTTTGGTTCATTCTTTCTTTCTGTGAAAAGTAAATGTAATTTTCGGTCTTTACTTGTCGAAACAACGAAAAAAAAAACAAAAATTAAATAAATAAAAAAAAAAGAAAAAAAGTTAGATATAACCTAGAAAATAAAATAGGGTGAATTAGGGGAGCATTTTAATGATTGTGACGAAATGAAACTGTTACGTACGGAACGTAAGCGCAACGCAACGTACAATTGTTAAGAAGAAAAAAATACGAAAAATAAGAAAGAAAAATTATCGACTAGGTACTTAATGTCAGTGCCATTTCGTCTCCATCATTTATTTTCTTTAATTTTTATTATTATTTTCACTTTTTTTTTCTTATCCCCAAACGCCACACAGCACCCTAGCTTCCGTCAATAAATGAAAAAAATGGAAAAAGACGATGAAAAATAATAATTTTCATCAGCATTTGTGACGTATTTTATATATTTGCGTGCGGGGGTGGGTTGAAATAAAAACAAATTTCTCTTATATTTCGCTAATTAATTAATCAAATAAATAACGTGAAATCAAGCTGTATACGGATATTTGATAAGGCCTACACAACGCAGATAAATGTAATTACAATCTAAAAAAAAAACTTATGATCATAAGTTAATCGTGCTGTAGGAGAATACGCACTGTTGATAACCGTGATTTGTAATATGTTTTCTAATAACATAAAAGCTACGGAATACACATCTGTTGATTGAAATTTTTCAAAAGCTAAAAACTACATAAATTTCATTAAAGTTTAATCATAAAAAAATTTCTTTTTCTTTACAGTGACAAAGTAACGCAAAATAGCACAAAGTAAAGTAAAGTAAAGTGAAATTTTCTTAATTGATTTTCATTTAATATTAAATTATTAATACTATTACCATTATCGTTACAATTATTACAATTCTACTAAGCAAAGTCTTATCAACGGCATCAGTGAAATAGCAACAATAAATGTAAAAACACTTTTCCTTTCATTTTCATTTCGTGGTGGTGATTAAAAAAAAGGAGCCAGAAAAGAAGCAATCATAAAAACACAACAAATAAACAACAGATGGTGTACATACACACAATAGATTGTACACTAAATATTGTAAATTATAGGAAACACGATTATAAGCAGCAGCAGCAGCAACGACAGCAATTAAATAAACAAACAATCAAACAAAATTACATCAGAAATTCAAGAAGTTAGATTGAAATGTTTTGTAGATTTAAGATTTTTCTATTTTATTTGTTTATTTTATGAAAATTTATTTGACTTTAGAAGCTTTTTAGTTTTTATTCTTCTTATTTTCAACTATAATATGTTATTTATTCTACCCAGCTACCCGTTTAAGTTACAAAAACACCCAAGACCCAAAAAACACTTGAAACTTGTTTTTTTACTTTTTTTTTTTTGTAAAATGACTGCAGAAATATGTGACGGAGATGTGTAAAAACACAACAAATTTAAATCATTAAAATAGTTAAATGAAGAAAAAGCAGAGCAGTAAGCCATCACCGGCAACAGCAACAGCAGCAGACACATAGATTAAGTTATAAGAGAAGAAAAATGTTTTTTTTTCGTTCTTATATCCATAAATGATAAACAAAAAATGACGAGACATTTCAAGAGTGGGTGATAAAATTTTTGTTTGTTTTTTTCTATTCATACTCGTATAGTTGGGTGTTTTTATATTCAACGACTGCTTTCTTTCCGAATAGTTAAAAAAAATTGCATTGTTGTTAGATGAATAACTGCTGGTGTGCTGCGGCTTCACTCCCGTATTATCCGTTCATCCTGTGTTTGCTTTCTTAAAAAAAAAAAAAAAAACAGAAAAACTCCCAAACAACAACGGAAAAACTTGCATTAAAGAATTATAACGAAAAAAAAAAAAATAAATACGGAAAACGTAAGAAAGTAAAGTATAAATGAAAATCCCTGTTTTAACAAAACAATTCTTTTCCTTTTTTATACAAAAGAAGAAGAAGAAGAAAATAAGGATCAACGAGGATTTATTGTTTTGCTTTGTTTTCGTTACGTTGCGTTGCGTTATGCTTATATTTTCCCATAAGATGATTGATTGAATTAATTTACTCAACGTTTAAACGCTACGACTAAAATCTTCTTTACTTATTATTTATTTATTTTTTAATTAAAAAATAAATTGTGTATTAGACAAAGAAAAAAGCACTGAAAACACTTTAAAAACTGCCACTTAAATCATATAAAACGTTTTATCAGCGACACAAAATCACTTTGTTTATATCGTAGAAAAACAAGAAAAAAAAAATTATTTTTTTGTTTTTAATTTTTAATCCATAAATTAATTAATCCTTAATTGGCTGGGTAATAAAACTCATCATTTTTTGGTTGAACATTTAATAATTTTTAATAACTAAAAAAAAATTTATATAAAAATTAAATTTCATTACTAATTATGATTTTTTCGCGGTTTTTGAAAATTAAAACAAAATTTTTGTGTTGGCGGCGGCTGGTTGTTTATTATTTAATTATTTAATTATTTATTTTGTTTAATTTTTGGAAATCAAAAACTACTAAACGAAATAAATTCACTAAAACTATTTAATATGGGGAACACAAGTAAAAACACCGCGAACCACACCATACGGCAGTCAAATTAAAACTGAAACAACGATGACATGAAACTGAGTTATTTTTTATTTACATTTTATTTGTGTCTTTAATTTTTTGCGTTTGATAAATAACGCTGCGTTTTGCGTTGTACGTTCTCATTCGTAAACAAAACTCTACGATGAACTTGAAGCGAATGATACATTTTTAGGCAAACAAAAACGAAAGAATTGACAAAACGAAACAACATAAATAACCATAGCAACGGTGAAAGTTAGACACGTTTAGCTATACATTTTATACGTTGCGTCAAAGCCATGGTAATAACGTGACAGAGACCAACAATTATTATTACCGTGATAAAACAGCGCAATTAGTTTAATTAAAACAAATTATTTATTAATTAATTTTACATTAAAAAGTCGGCTTTTGATTAACTAAGCGACATAACTAAATAAGGTAATTTGATCAAGGCTTGAACAAAAAAAAATAAATTAAAGAACAAAAATTAATTTATTAATTTCTTTAGCAATAAATTAAATCAATAATTAATGCAACGTTAAATGCCGCGCATAAATAGGCAGTAATAGCAGCAGTAGCAGCAGCAGCAGCGTTACTTTCACTTTTTAATTTTCTCCTTTCTTGTTGTGCTTCTAATAAATTGAGTCCTTAATACACACCAACAACAGTAATAGAAAAATAAAATTTCATTCTTTTATTATTATTAAATAATTTTATTACAAAACATATTTTTCAAGGGGAATAAACCTTATTTTTTAGAAATTAGGAAATACCTTCGTTTGACTAAATTCAAAGCAATGTAAAGTTAAATAAATCTCATTAAATGGGGTAAAAAAAAAGAATATAAAAAACAAGAAAAAAAAAAGGAAAATCATTCTCACTAAGCAATAGAATTTATTAAAATAAAAATTAATTAATTACGTGGCTTCATTTGAAAATTAAAAAATTGTTTATTTACGCGTCGCGTATAGGTTAGAGGAATAATCCTGGAATTGCTTTAATTCTTTTTTATTTTTATTTATTCATCAAAATGTATATAAAAAAAAAAAAAAGAAACTTCAAAGAGAAAATACGCTAAATTTGAAGGAAAAGGACATTTTTGTTGGTGCTAATGCTAACCTATCTATGGGATAGGTGGCAAATATAAAATTACACAAAAATATAGCAAATCTTCACGTAGTAAACGTTTTATTAATTTAATAAAAATAAAAAGGAAGAAAAAAATCCCTTTAAACACCCTTTTTCCACTGTGTATTAGTTATTAATAATATAGCTGTACCGTAGCGCAAAGTAAAGATTTTTATTAATTTTTTTATTTTCTTGCTTAAACGGAAAAGGAGTTTTCGTTAGTTTAAGTTAGTTAGAGAAGAGCCGGCTAATCGGAAAGGATTTTAATAAAAAAAAAAAAAAACGAAAATTTTCCATGATGAATATTCTGAATAATTACGTTTCGTCCAAATAAGCTTATCTCACATCACTAGAAATAACATTTTTGCCGAATTTACCCCTTTTTGTGTTTACTTTTTTTTTTTTTTAAAGGTTATTTCTCATCGGTAAACATCATCAACAGCCGAGCTGGACCCTAGGGTGTCTGTATTTTGCTTCTTTTTTTCTACGCAAAACTCTATACTCTATTTTTACTTAAACAACAGAGATGAATTCAGTGTAATAATCGCAATAAAAAACCAAATTAATGGACACGAAATTCATTATAATTGTCTGAAATTAGCACAGGGATGGACTGGTGCGTGTATTATAAAATTATTATTATTATTATTATTATTATTATTATTATTAATATTATTACTGTTACTACTTAAAATCACCACAGTACACATTAGGAATTAGAGAAAAGACAGAAATAAAAACCAAAAAACAAAGTAACTGTAATGCATTAGATAAACCGCCCTAAAGGCAAAAACAACACGAGAGAGAGAGAAAAAAACAAATAGTAAATCTACGGCATACAGCATCCACATGTGTCATATGATTTACGATTAAATAGGGTGATTGCCACGCTTCTTTCGAGTTTGTGCATTTTAATAATAAATTTTCAAACAAAAAAGGGCGAAATACGCTTTTTTAGTTACAATAAAAAAAGAAGCAAACTTTAAAGAAACCAAAGAATAGAAAAAGCTCGTTCGAAGGAATTGGCAACATTTAAAAAGCTTTTCCTTTGAACCAAAAGAAAATTCTTTCGTGACATCTATGAAAACGCACACAAACACATAGGGAATTTAAGCAGTAACAATATCAGGTAAAGGAATTTATAGGTAAAATCATTCAATTGTGCAATGAAACGTGACTAATGTTTGCCACTCTCGAGAACCCAAAGAAGATAAAAAAAAATCTTTATAAACGATAAGATTTGTATTTTACTTAACTTTACTAAAGGAAAAAATTTCCTCAACCCTTTGGTTACCAATCACCCACACCAACATCTATCGAATTGATAATTTTTTTTATTAGAAAATTTTATTTGGACGTTTAGACGTATAGATGGTAAATAAATGCCCGCAAATGATTTTTTGTTTATTGTGAGAATTCTTATTCCCTCTTTTCATGTGCGGATGCGTGGAAATTAAATAAGAAGAAAGAAAACTACATGCTTGTCAATGAATAATGAAAATTGAAAAGCGGAGAGAGAAAAATGTCACATGAGTGACATCGATACGACAATGGCAATGACAATGACACTCTGCTTATGATGAAAGAAATTAAAAGACCGCACTGAAGGAGCTACGGCCTCATAACGTGAACATTAACACAGTAACAGAACCATTAAAAATGTGACATATGATGTAGTAGGGTTGTTATTAATGGAAAAACCACTCAAATATATTTTTTAATCCTTCAGCATTTCCATTACAAACTGTTGATGTTGACGGAAAGGCAAATCCTTCGCCCAAAATATCATTTTTTAATAATTTTTTCCATTGAATAATATTTTTATTTTTTTTTTAAACGTCAGAAAAACTCAGAAGAAAACAAAAACAAATAAAAATGGGGTGACGATGGAATGGAATCAACAGTCAACAAATTTTAATGAAAAAAAAAATTTCCTTTATTTTTTGCAAACAACACAATTTCGATACTGTTGCTGCAGTAAACATCGGTAACAGTGTTTAACGCAAATAGACACAACAATTGATTATTGTTAAAAATAAAACGAAAACATATTTACCACCAGCATCCTAACCGCACATTTACTGTACAAACAAATGTATATACACGACAATAGTGACATTATTTGGTTGGCGACGGTGGCGCACACAAAATATACGAATGCATCAAGCTTGGGTAAATCGAAATTATTCATTTGCATTTGGAAAATGTAATTTAATTAATAATTTCCTTTTGTTAAACGAAAAAAGGTAAATAAAGGTAAAAAAAAAATATTGCAGACAACAAGTTTTGTGTCAATTACAACTGGCAGTCGGTTTCGCTGAGTTTTATTTGCGTTATTATTTCGTGTTTTTTTCTGTTTTTAATTTTGCACAGATGTTTAAAGTACAATAATTTATCTACAATAAAAAAAAGGGATTTTTCTGCGTTTAAGGGACGAATAACGTAGAAAAAAAAGCAAAAAGGAAAAGCGAAACAAAAAAGAAAAATTAATGGGAGTTGTTTAGTTTTTATCAGAGATATATCCCTACTGTGACTATCGTTTAGCGTTGGCCATAATGCACATGGTGTAGGGAAGCTAGGATAAAATATTTGCAACATTAGTGAATGATTTTTCTATAAACAGAATAGATGTGGGTTGGGTGGTTGGTATATTAGGTGCAGATGGTTTAACACAAACAACACAACATAAAAACGGTACATTAAAACAAGAACATTACAAAAAAAAACGCATAACAACGCATAATAACGTGACGCACCGTGCCATAACGCATGTTCTGTATTAACGTCAATTTCATTTAGAAAAATTGATTTTTCTTTGATCGCAAATTTTTTTTCCTTTAATAAATAATAAATGGAGATTTTTTTTCTATTTTACGTTTTTTGTTACTAAACGATAGTGGTTTTCCCTCACTTTTACATATTTCCCTACATGTTCAAGTGTTGTTTACGTAAATGGGGTGATAATTTTTACATTACTTTGCATTACTTTACGGTGTTTTTACGTAAAAACACAATTTTTTTCTTCTTCTTTGGTTTGATAAAATTAGATTTTTATTACATTTTACTTCTGTTTGACACGTTTTTCTTTCATATCTCCTTTCTATATATTTTCTATTCATTTATTATTTAATATTAAAATAAAGATTTATTCCAATAGGCTTTGCAAAAAAAATAAAAAATAATAATAATAAATAAAAAATAAATAACGAAAACGAATTAGATTCTTCATCAAAATTTATAACATTTTTCATAGAGTTTGCCTCTTTTTCGTTTCTTTATTTATTTACAATCAACAACAACAACAACAACAACAACAACAACAAAAACATTAAGTAAAGAAAAGTAACATTAAGTAAAGTAACATAACAGAATAATATTAAGTTAAGTAAATTTTACAGCGAACAAAATGAATAAACAAACAAAGCTTACATTTGCTTGCAAACAAACTCCTTCTACTTCTGACTTTAATCTGTTTTCAGTCAAATAAACAGTATGGATGCAGTTTGTTTAGAATTATTTTAAATTAAATATTTTATTTACAGAGAAATAGAGTTATATATTTATTTTTCTTTTTTTTTCGCGTACGATTCATACGTTTAAGTAGAAAAATAATTCAGAATGTAAACCAGTAATGTGGTTCATACTAATACCAACCCGAATTAATTAGCAAAGAAACTCTTCGGTTATACATATAAATATGATTAATATAAGAAAATTATTATCATTTCATATATAAATTCTCCTACACATTTTTCAATGCTCTTTTTTCTACTATCGCAAAGCCCACCACAACTACATCATACAAGTAACTCACAAAAAATGCTAAAATAAAGTAAACTAGAAAAAAGAAAAGGTTTATCCGTATCGTTATCATGATTTAACTAAAAAAATACCTTTTTTTTTCTCATCTCAGCAAAGCAATTTCTAAAGTAAAATATAGTTTTGCTGTAGCGATTTTGTGTGCTTACATTAAAAAAAAATAAAAACAATAAATAAGTGGAAAAAAAGGGGTTGGTGGATAAAAAAAATAAAAATAAATAAAAAATTGAACAGAAAATTAATGTACCTTGAAATGAAATGTGAAAGCATTGAGAAAAGAAAAAGACCAAAATAATATTATTAACTAGTGAACTTAAAGAAAATACTATAGAATGCATTCTACGATGGCATTTTTAAAGGGATTTTTTTTTGTTTGTTCTCTCGCTTCTTGTTAATTTTAATAAATAAAACATTAAATTATTACTATTGCATCGTCAACTACAGAAGTCTTGATGTTTATAGTTGTTGTTTAGTATTGAGCTTTGTTTGCTGTCGTGGTCACAATATTTCAACATAATTTTCCTTTTTTCTTTCTTTCATTTTTAGCTTCATTCTATGTTTACTCAATAAACAACTGTTTTGTTGGTTACGATCCCCATTTTCTTGTGATGCAAAGAAAATTGAACAATTTATAAACACGACAATAATAAACCACGTTTTTCCTCTTCAAGAAACAAAAAGAATTTTTTTGAATTTTTTATTTTTTTTTTTTTGGAAGAAAATAAATGAAAAATGCGCTCAGCTGCTTAGATGATTCTTGTATTTACTGATTGATGTATTGCTGCTTTGTCGTTTGGTTTAATTTTTTTTATTTTGTTGCTTTTACGGTTTCTACAACACTAAGATGTAAAAAAAGCTGTAAAATAATAAATAAAAAATGAAAAAAACCGACTGGAATTATTATTTTCGAATAAAGAAAAAAACATTGACAACAATACCAGCATTCTTCAATGTAAACAATATGTGAATTGGGTGGTGTTGCTTCACGCTGCAGCTTGATACGAAACTGAATGTTTTATTCGTTTCGATTTGTATTTTCCTTTCTAATTTTTTATTATTATTTTTTTTATTTTTTTTTTTTGTTTTATTTCATACCGATTTAAATGTTTATGTTTACTTAATACTATGGGGGAAAAATCCACACGATATAAAACTAAGAAGATGAAAAAAGGTCATGGGGTTTTCATATCTTCACTTTACTTTACTTTACTTCATTTTACTTTACTTAACCTAACTTTACACTGCGTTTGCATTTTTTTTGGGGTGTAAGAAAATGAATAAATAAAAAAACACAAAAAAAAAAAATCTAAACGTGAAAACGCCTCATAAATTATTTTCATTTCATTTCTTTTATTTTTCCCTTTTTAATTAATTTCCAATGTCACAAAAATTGTAAGAAAATATGTTTGATTTTTTTTTCTTTTTTTTATTTACGTTTTTTCCTCTAATTATAAATCACCAAACATAACTTATACAAGGCGCCAAAATTTTTGTAGAAGAAATAAGAAAGAAAGAAAAAAAAAATTTCAATGAATCATATTTTCGGTTTGAATTTTAGCTAGATGCCAGCTGTTTTAACATAAGAATTTTAATTTTATTTTTTTTTCTCTCGTTTAATTTTGTTGTTTTTAAAAGTCATGAACATTATGAAAATGTTAGTTTACACTTTGAGCTAGAGGATAGGAGAAAAAAGAACAACAACAACAGCAACAAAACAACTGAATTAAATTAATTAATTACTTTACTAAGCAAAACGAAAACTAAGTAAAAATTAAAGAAAATAATCATTTCGATTTTATTCATATGGAAAATTATAATTAAAATCAAAATAGAAATAGATTTGGTGACAAATTTGGTTTTTGTTTGTTACTTGCAACGCGTTAAGTTGCGATGCATTCATTATTTATTTTACGGTACGTAACCGCATTACACCGTAGCTTCACTAGGTAAACAAGAAATGTTTGGTTTTCGTCAAAAATAGCAATTAGTCATTAATAGACAATCGGAATTTTAATTACCAAAAACTGTAAAATAAAATTTATTTACCTAACAAAAAAACCACTAAAATGTTTTATTTTTTAAATGACAAAATTTAAATGCTGAGTAAAAGAATTAACTCAATTAGCAAAACAGCACGTCAAAAAAAACGTTAATTAATTACAAAAAAAATCGAAACAAGATAATGTTAAATATTAAAGGTCAAATAGAAAGGAAAAAAACCATTAACCATTAATAGTCGATTAACAGTAAAATTGGATATTAAAGTTAACCCATTGAATTAACAGTTTTTTGCTTAAAAAAATAAAAATGAAATTATTTCGTTTCAAAGCCAAAGAATCAGCGACCTTTATGCTTTTAATACGTAAAGCGCTCAATTTGTCATTAAGTCACTGTGCGGCTGTTCGGTCTAACACAATAATACAAAAAAGAAAAAGAAAAAAAAAACAAAATTTAATTAGATAAAAATCAGCTTTTAAAAAAATTAAAACAATTAAATCACCCCACTCGGATTAACAGAAAAATAAACATAGAAATAAAAAAAAAAATCTTAAATTAGGTAGAAGAAATAAATACAAAGGAAACGCAGAAACTGAGTAAATTCACTTCGAAATCGCTTTTCTGCTCTTGTTTTGTTTTCTAATCTTTTAAAAATCTTGAAAAGGAAAAGAAATAAATTAAATAAAACACTCAAATAACGTTTTTATTTCATTTCTTTTATTATTTTGTATAAATTTAATTAATTAAATAAAATTTAATTCTTGTAAACAATACCGAAATGCATCACATAACATAACAGCAAACTACTTTGCCCCATACTGGTTGATGTTTTTCGCTGCGTTTTATTCCTTTTTCTATTTTTTTTACATTTTTAAATATAAATCTAAAACCATAATTCACGTGACTAATTATATTTTCAACTTTGTTTTTAAAACTTAATGCAACTTAATAGGACAAAAAGAAAAGAAAAGAAAAGAAAAGGAAAAGAAATGACAAGAAAACCACTGTGCCTGAAGTTTCCATCATTCATTTTGCTTTTGAAGAGACAAATAAATTTTTCTATTTGTCTAATTTTGTACATGGATTTGAGGTTTTTTTTGATTATAATTTTTTTATTTTTTTTTTTGTTTGTTTATTAACAGGCGAGAACGTTACGCTTCGTCATTTGTTGAAATTTATTTATTCAAATTTCTCTCTATAAATAACCAAACGCTATGTTTTTATTAAGTTTATTTATTTTTTATTTTATTTTTGTATGTAATGTTTTGTTGTTATTTCTCCTGTTTTTACATTTACTTCTTTATAAGCATTAAACCAACTAAACATTAATTGAAATATAATAATAATAATAATAATAATAATTATTATTATTATTATATAAAGAAATATTTATTTAAAGTATTTTTTACTAAGAAAACAAAGAGATTTAATTTATTTTGCCTTAATTTTGATTTCATTCAAACCCTTTCATGTTTTATTCCTTGTTTTCAAAATGAATTTTGTTCGTTTAGTCATTGAAATAATATAAAAATACGTTAAAATATTTATTATTCAATTAAAAAAATAAAAAACCAAATGAATAAATAAATATTTTTTGTGAATAATCAAAAGGAAATCACTGGAATTCTTTTCACTTATGAATAAAATTTATTAGCAGCAGTAAAGTCATAAACCACAGTTTTTATATCCAACACAAATCTGATCTTGGCTTAGTCAAGGCAATAATTGTAATTGTTGAAAAATTTAAATAAACTTACCGATTAGTCATTTCATTTGTTGCATTAACACTATTTGGTTGTTGTCCTGGTTGAAAGAGCTGTTGTCCCGACTGTTGTTTAACCGATTGCGTTGTTGATGTCGTTGTCGTTATACCAGTTTTCTGTTTCGCTGCCTGTTTGTAACGGCTTAACGCAAAAAACAATGCCAGCACCGCTTTTAAACGTCCAGCACAGATGTCATTTGTCGTTATTGTATCCAAGCCACAAACCTGCTGTGTGCGTAACGTATTTAAACAAGACGTTACGTTGTCGTACTGTAAAAATAAATGAATAAGAAAAAATTTAATTAAAATTAATTAGAAAAGTTTCGTATTATCTCTATTAACACTACAATACTTTTTATTTATTTTTTTTGTAAAGGTTTTAATTCTATAATATTCAATTATAAGTTTTCAAGCATTTTTACCCTTTAAAATGGTTAAGAAACAGAGATTTTTCCGGTCTCTCAATTAATGAACAAAATTTTTTTTTTATCTTTTTTAGAACTTTATATAACCAATTGTTATTCATTTATACGTTTCGAATAAAAAACGACACAAACAAAATCACATGTCGCTAATTAAATAAAAAAAAAAGAAAAAAAAAATAAACAAGACAATAGCGTGTTTAGTTCCGTCAGTCAACCGTCAAAATCGTTCCACTTCGTCACAATTAATATGTAAAAACAGCAAGAAAAAGAATTTATTTCTTTCTTAAAAACCATCTGAAAACAATTGAAAAAGGTTTCAGAAATCATTTTCGCGTGCTTAAATAAAATATGTTTTCTGCGGTTTTTTCAAATAAAAACAATTAAACCATTTTTTTTAATTTTTCTTTCATACAAAACACGAACGCGCGCAGCTTAAGAGCAATAATGGTAAAATAAAAAATTGTTTTTTAATAAGATTTAATTCTAAAACGTTACATTTGCGGTTCACCAACAAATTAAAAATAAAACTCATTAAAAATGACCTCAATACTTATATCCAAGGTCGCTTTGTGTCGTGAAATTTCTTCATCTGGTTTTTTGCGTTAATTTTACTTTGTGCGTGCTTTATACCGTCACACAGGAAAGAAATTTGAATAAAAATAAATTAAATTATGATTTGTATGATGATCGCTTTATTTATTTATTTTCTCTTTGTATCTGCGTAATGTGGGTGGTTAAAAGAATTTTTTCTTTTTGTTTTTGTTTTTATAAGTCAAGAATTAAGTCGATAAATTCATTTGAAAAAATAAAGCAAATGAAGGTTATAAATTTCTTCAATTAAATTATTAAAAATAATTAGACAACATTAAAGAATTAAATTTAAAGTAATGAGTATAAATAAAAAAATGAAAAAAGTCAACCAACCTACTTAGGTTAAGATAATTTAAGCTAAGTCAAGTCAAGACAAATAAATACTAAATAAAGCTAAAGTTGGATTAGGATTTGTTTGTTATCTGAGCGTATTAAGAATAATTAATTAGCATGGCAAATAAAGCCAATTAGCTTAAAAATAATAATAAAAGAGAAATATTTCTCGAGGGAGCACGTTCATTGCTTCTATTTATGGTTTTCTTGTTTTCTTGTTGTTTCGATAGGAACTAATTACAAATATATATATAGTTTTTAATTTAATTATTAATAATTAGATTAACTAAGTCGTGTATTTTCATTGTTTATAAATTATTTCACCGTTTGTTTTTATCAGTAAAAGTGTTTTAACTACTCGGATTTTTTTATTACATTTTTTTTGTGCAGAAATGGAATAATGTTTTCTATTAGTATAATTTTTTAATTATTTTTATATTGTAAATTCTTATTAAAATAATTTTCCATTAAGTGTTAAAATAAGTGTGATTAACCGTAATAACGTTAATTATTTGTCGGTTAATTTGATGACATATGATATTTATTTGGAAAAGCAATAAATTTATTTTGGTTGTCACATTACGATTTAAAGTTATAAAATTGTTAACAAACCAACCTAATTTCCGTAATAAATCATTTTTAATTTTGTTTAACACATTTTTAACATAAAGAACCGCTAATAACCGTAACGTATAAATTAATCCATATTTTAAGGTATATAAAGTCACGATACGATCGACTGTGTGATAGAAGTCTAGTTGCTTTCTGGTGCATTATGGTTGCGAAATATTATTTCCCTCTATTTTGAGAGTTAACAGAGTTGCACCCAGGTCTGTCACAAACATAACAAATATAATTGTTATGTTGCTAAAAAATATTCTTTTCTCACTATACACTGACATTAAATCAAAATATTCATTGATATAATCTCAAATTATTTTATTTACATTGTTTCTACCATTTATGTTTACCGACAAACGTTTTATTTATTGATTTTTACTTTAATTTTTTTTTGTCCTTAAAACATAAATCGGTCAAAATATTGACTCAAAAATAAAACTCGAAAATTAAAACGTTTTCCATTGACATTTATCGGTTTGTTTGTTTCCCTTAGTTTTATTTATTATTCTTTGTTTTTAGGTCAAAACGTTATAGGAAATTAAATATTTTTTATTGCAATGTCGTTAAAATTGTGGCGAAGCGAAAAAGATAAAATGTTTACTTTAAATCCCATAGAATATCCGTACAACTAGTTATTTGTTATATGTTTTAAAGGAATTATTTGCAATTATAGTAATAATCAATTAATAGAATTCAAAAATCTACGACACTGTTTAAGCGCCACTACATAAGCGATTACTTTTGTAATTGTTGTCGCCAATCGGTTACACTTTTTTCATTAAATTGTTTAAAACTTTGCACAAATCAAGTACAGCGTATAGAAAAACAAAGCCATTAAACATGTTTCAAATTAATAAAAACGATAAATTATATTTTTATCTAAGAAAAACATAAGAAAAAGAGCAAAAACGAGAACAACCGCAATGTTGCATTTACTATATTTGGATGCTGTCGTCGCTTAAACAATTCTGTACTTATTACATATGCGAATAAAAATAATATTTAATGCTTAACAAAAAAAAAAAACATAAAATTATGTTGTACTGTCAGTGACGTCATGTGTCGTACTATTATTTTTAAATGAATCACACACAACAACTTGTTACTTTCTGAGAATTTTTTTTTTCTTATTTATTTACTTATTGCGAATAGAATTTTTCTTTCCTTCTTTCTTTTTCTCTTTTTTTTTGTTTCTAATTAAAAAATAAATAGCGACAATTAGTGGGTGGTTTATTATACCAATTTAAAAGACTTATTAATTTTTTTAATAATATTAATTTTTTTTTTTTTTTAGTAAATATTCCTCTCTATCGTTAATGAATTTTCTGTTGAATTTCCGTTTGAAAATAGAAAAATATTTCATTGTATCATCAACAGCTGACATAATAATAATTTTTCTAATAATTCTATCTGTAAATTAATTACGTATTTTTAAAAATAGTTTAATGAACTTTTATGGGTTTTCACCCTATTTCTTGCTACCAGAAATACAATTTTAATTTTTTTTTTGTTACATTATTTTCCTTTTGATTTTTCAACAACTATCACGTGCGTTTTGTTTTTCTTTTAAGGAAAATAAATTAACGAAAAAAAAAAGAAGAAAATGAAAAAAAAAATATATATGGGCGTTGAGGGTTGTGATATAAAAAAATTCTTCTCTTAAAGAAACTAAATCTGTTTAACACTCTTCACGCGCAAAGGATGTTTTATAGTATCAGTGCCGTAACGCAATGTTCATCGCTAGAACACCACCAAAGTAATTACAATTAAACTCAGCTTACAAAGGGATTTGATTTTATTTTCAGTATGAATTTTTAATCCTAATTCATTTCTGTGTTTTAGTTTATTCATTTTTATTTAAATTTTCTATTTGAAAAAACGAAAAAAAAAAAAATAGGAAGTAGAAAATTATGATAATTCTCTTGCGCACTTTTTCGTGTTTGGAAATTTTTTTGTGTGCCTTTTCTTAATTATTAATTAGGGTTGGGCATGCTCCCTTTTTTTCTTTAACTTTATTTATTTATTTATTCATTGTTTATTAGAACACCACGATCTCTGGTTTTTTAATTATAAATGTGATCACGTTACGGCAAACTTAACGCAATACAACGCCATGTAACGAAACATTTACGTACCGTAATAAAGATGTATCTTGTGTTTTATTTTTAAACTAGTAACAAAAAAAAACGTTTTATATATCATTAAAGCATGATCTTGTTTTTTACTCAAAAAAGAGCTAATTCTATAATTAAGAACATTTAAAGAATTTATTTAATTAAATATTAAATAAATTAAATATAAAAAGCCATAAAAAAGCTGCTAGCAAAAAAAAAAAAAAAATAAATAAAAAACCGTCAAAGATTAAAAACACAAAATAAATAATAAAACAAAAAAAAAAACAACACAAAAGCTAATAAAATAATTAAAATAATTTCTTATTTAACGTTAATAATGTTTAACACGTACTAAAAAAAAAATAAATAAATTTGTGTTGTTTGCAATTAAAAGAAATAAATAAATTAGATAACTTATGAGCAGAATTTTATTTATTATTTATCATCCCTGCCACGTACTAATCCTTCTATTATTTATTTAAATTTATGATTAAAAAACAAAAAAAGAAAAAGAAAAAATAATTAAATGACAACAACAGTACCGAAGAGAAAATGAATAATGTGTGTATGTGACGTGTGATGTGTGATCTTGAGACAAAAATGGTTGAAAAATGTTAATTAAATTAAATAAAAACGATCAGAAAAGTATTTAATAGTGACAAATTATGAATAAAGAAGAACAAATAAACTAATTAAATATATATAAAACAATTAAAAAAAAACTGTTTAAGGTGGAACTTGTAGCATCTTAATGATTGCAATTTACTGCACTTTGTTATAAATAATAAAAAAAAGGCAAAAAATGTCAAAGACACACAACACGTAAATGTAAAACTTGTGACTCTTATCTCTTCTTAACGCATAAAAAAATAAATAATTATAATAATAAAAAGAAAAGAAAACTAATGCTAACCACCTTGCTGTCGCCAATAGTGTTATGAGCAAACAACAGCGAAAAAACGTGACAACATCTGAGACAAATCAAAATTCAAAGCAACGTTAGAGGCACCTCAAAATTGCATCCAACAGGTAAACAATTGTTTTTAATTTAATTTTTTTATAACAAAATAAAACGAATTTTATAAAAAATATAAAAAAAATTATATAACCGCCACACGCCACATTTTTTTGCATTTTTTCTTCTTTTTAATTAAAAAAATGAGTAGCTTTTCAGTGGTGCTGTTTGTGTTTTTTTTTTATTCTTAAGATAAATGTTTTATATTCTATTATGTTGAAAAGTTAGGAAATTTAGCGACACTTTATCGACTTAATTCAAACATACAGATGAATTTTATTTGCATTGCATGTCTCATTAATTAACCAATTGAAATGATTAATCTGGCTGGTCAAGCGTATTATTAGTATTTTTGGAAAAATTTTCAAAATTACAACAAATTTCGTGTCTTTTAGAATTAATATTCGACAAATCAAAATTCTTTAGTGTAGTAATTGTTACGATAAATTTTATGGAAAATACTACGATTAAAAATTGTATTTTATTGAAGTTTTTCCCCTTATCATAATACATAGAAAGCATACGCGTGTCAGTTAGAATAAAATACTTTACATAAGTGCTTATAAACATCACGGAAAGTTGCCAGCTTGCATCTTAACATATAATACTAATGGAAAACAATTGAAAAGCTATTTGTTTAGCAAAAAAATGAAAAAAATTGTTCGTAGCATCGTGATAAGGTCAAAAAAATTTAAATAAAATGTGATGACATGTAATTTCATATAGAATAAAAAAAAACAAAAAACCAAAACGAATTATAAATACTTTTCAACCTATCAAAAGCATACAATGTCGTTGCCGTTGTATCGCTTCGTTTTAAACGTCGTTATTCAGTTTTAAAATTTTTATTTAATTTTTTTATTTTTATTTTTTATTATTATTATGGATGTCGTATTTTTCCATATTTTATTTGAATTTGTTTTTTTTTTTTTTTTTATTTTAAGTCAAATTGCCATCATAATAATTGTTGTAAAAAAAAAAATAATTTTTTATTTTTAATCGACGAAAGTAAAAAGATTGGGCTAAATTTGGTTTAAAATTATCCAAACCGAAAAAAAAAACCAATTGATATTCAGCGTGCGCAAATCGCTCAATTTTATTATCCAACGAAGAAACAAAAAAAAAAGAATTTTAAGTTGTTTTGTTTTGCTTCTTTTTTTTTTTTTTATTTTTCACTTGTTGTCATTTTCCTTTCTGTAAGCGCAAAATAAATTAACTTTTGTTGTGTCATTTTGTGAATACACAATTTCACGATTAATTTTGTCGCGTCGAAAAATTATTATTAAAAAGAAAAGCAAAAAAAAATTGTTAAAAATCACCAATTAAAATGTGTAAAATTTTATTAACAGGTTAAGGTTGCGCACACAAAATTGTGACTTCATTAAGGCTTAACTAAACTGAACATCTGTCAATTCTTAATAATTTTTATAATAATAATTATTATTATTATGCTAATAATAACAATAACACAAGATAAGAAAAACTTAATTATTAATTGGATTTGGCTTCTTTTTTTTTTGTTTTTAATAAATTTAATTTGTGTAATAATAATGTTTATCTGCGTACCTGAGCTAATTAAGAAAGTAATAAAAAATTAATAACGATAATTAATAAACTCTGTTAATTAATTAAGTTAGCTTAAGTCACTGTTCTTTAAACAATTTTTTTTTTATTTATTAATTAACAAAACACGTAAATTTAATAAATAATTTTTTTTCATCGTTTTTGATTTTAATTTATTGCTAATTTGATTAAAATTTAATAATACATAAACAAGTTAAGTTGCGCGCGCACATGTGTTTCATACATTTTTTTTTAGTTAATTTAATGTAATTAAATTTTACCGTTTTTTTTAATTGCATTTAATTATTTTCAATTTTTTGTCATTTCCGAAACAGAAGGTTAATTATAATTTTTTTTTTTTTTTGATTCTTCAATTAACAGTAAAGTGAATTAAAAAAGAAAAAAAATCAAATTTAAATTTGATTCGAAAAAAAAAAAAATTTTTTTTTTATGTAATCGAAATGATGATGATTATTGGGGCTTTATACAGAAAAATTTACCTTTTTTTTCAATTGTTGTGACTGGAATATTTAAATTGAATTAATATAAAATTCTTTCGGGATTCGTATTTGCCTATTTACACGTTTTAAATGTTAGTTAATGAAGCGTATTTCTAACGAAATTATTAAAGCAAAAATACGCAATTTTACGATCGGATTTTTATTAAGTGCGTTAAAACATGTTTTTTCCGGTTTTGAAAGTCAATTTTATTGCGAATAAAATACAGAATTTTATAATAAAACAAAGCAAAATTTATGTAGGTCAAATTGCATTTTTATTGATTAAAAATAAAAGTAAATATATATTTTTTTTAATTCTAATTTTTATTGGTAATTCATCTAATGTTTATCACGCGTAGTATTACGTAGTTTAATTAATAATTATTTAAGGTATAATTGAATGAACTTTTAGAGAATCATTGATTGTTTTTAGTGACGCTAAAATTCCCACAAACATTTCTGATATCACATTGAATTACTTTTAAACCAAATTACATTTAACTAAACAAAACAAAATAAAATTACACAAACCATAAAATAAATAATGGAAAAAATAAATAAAATTAACTAAAAAAGGTATCAAAGTTTCTACTTTTTTTTTTTTTTTTTGGTTACAGTTATATCCGCAGGTGTTGTTCGTTTGTTTTATTTAAATATAGAGAAAAAAAATTATTATTTTCATTATTTTTATTATTGTTATTTAAATTTTAAGTAATAAGAATAATACTTTGCCATTCTCTATTGTAATTTTAATTTTTGTTGTCTTCTTTTTAAGTATTTAATAACATAAATGTAGAAAAAAGAAAATTAAAAAAAGTATGAAAAGAAATAACGTTTTTGAGCACAGATATATAAATAAAAAATAAATTAATAATTTATTCTAAACAAACATCCACGGTGGTCAAGAATAAGTTTAAAAATGTCGTGCGCCCTATTAAATCGCAAACTTATAAATCATATTTGCTATTATTACGTTAATAAATAAAGATTATTTTGTCAAATATATTAATAGGTGGCAACAGTTAATAAATCAATAAGCAAAAGAAATCAGGCCAATCAGAATGGCTGAATTGTATAAAGCTACACTGATTGGTTTACATTTTACATTATTTTCTTTTTTTGCTTGGTATTTATAAAAAATTCAATTCCGATTATAATCACAAGACTGAATTATTTCTTTATACAAAAATATTTAAAATAGAAAAAAAATTATTTAATTTTTCTATTTATTTAAGCAATTAGCATTTCGTTATCGTTTATTTAAATAATGTTTGTTAATTCTTTATTCACTTATTTTCTTTTCTGCCTAAAATAAACAAACATCGATACAATTATCATAAAAAAAATAATAATAATAAAAATATAAAAACAAAATTACAATAAACGATACAAAATTTCTTATTTGGTATTTTACTTTTATTTCTTTTTCATTATTCTTTCTTTTATACACAAATGAACAACAAAGCAGAATTCTCCCACAAAGAGTTGGAAAAATTTATCATAAATAACAAATAAAGAAATATCTAGAGTGACGTAGAATAAATTAGAGATGTTAATCGAATTCAATATTATCCAACCACAGACAAGGTAACAATAAGGTATTAAACTATAAAAAATAAAAATTCATGTACGAGAAAGAGGAAACAGAAAAACCGAATTCAAAATCTTTAATCAATTTCGTTAAAGATTTAAAATTAAAAAAAGTAAATAATAATAATCTTCATCAATGACGCAATATTTAATCTAATTTAAATTAAGACAGGTCGTGGCTATACTAGAGCAACGAAAATCAAACCTTAAGGCAATTGCAATATCTAGCAGAACATACAAAAAAGCGACTTAATCTAACGATCATAAAAAAATATTTTTTTTTCGTTGTTTAAATTTAAGCAAAACAAAAATTTGTTTTCAGGGTTAATTAGGTTAAATAAATGAGAAAAATTATTTTTGTTGCATATTAAAAAACAAAATTGAAGAAGATAAATATTTTTTTGTGTTTTTTTCTTCTTTGCTGTTCTCGTCTGTTGTGAACCATTGGCTTATTGGAATTTGCAAAATTTTAATTCTACTTGAATAATTATTAACATGTTGCTATGATATTCTTAATAATTCTTGCTCTTTTTTTATTATTAATAACTTTATTTTGTGTGCTGTGTGCTGTGTGTGTGTTTGTACGCGTTTAAGCAATTAGTTAAAATTATTTATTTATAATAAAACCCAAACAAAAAAAAAAAAAACATGAATAAATTAATTGTGTTATTAATGTACATTGCAATGACATTTTATTCTTTTATTAATAATTAAAATTAAAAAAAAAAAAAAAAAACATTTATTAATTAATTTATGATCTGAGAAATAATATTAAAAATAAAAAAAATATTTTGCATCTTTAATAGGTTGTAATCAGGTTAATATTGTATAAAGAGACTTTAGCTTATTTTAGAAAAATCATTGAATCATATCAAGTTTAAAGCTTTTTCTATAAAAAAAAATTAAATATTAAATTAAAAAATGTCTATGAATCAACAAATTACTAGAGTTATTGTTTTCTTTGAAGCGAATATTTTTTAATATTTTATCGCTTGTATTATCATCATAAGTAGAAACAAATAATTTTCAACATAAAAATCATGATTAATCTCCAGATGTTTGGTGTTATTTTCTTGTTATTACTTAATGTAATAATAATCATTTATTACGCTTTTTATATATTTTATAAGTATTATACGCATTTTGCACAAAGCCATTAAAACCATTTAATTTTATATCACTTCGAAGATTGTTTGAGTTTTTTTTTTGAATAATGCATTATTATAAATTCTCTTAATTAAATATTCATAAATCTGGAAGATCTTTTATAATAAATGAAAATTTGTCGTAAGTTTAAACATTGTTCCATAACATATTTCCATAACTTAACCATACCGAAACAATATTGAAACTATTTTTTGACAATTTCCTACTCATGCAAAGTATTTGCCGTAACTTAAATTCTTAACAGAAATGCATAAAAGTTTACTCTACTTATTTTTATCTGAAAACATATTTTTTATTTAAAAAAAAAAAATTCACACGCATCTTAGGGAATAGAATGAGAATTTTATTTTAATTTAATAAAGAATAAAAGCCAATTGATTTCCCTAAAACAAGAACAACAACAACAGCAATAATAAAAGTGACAGTAATTTGACATTAAGAAATCGACATAATAAATGTGCTGTACGACAATAATAATAACGATAATAAACATAAGAAGCATGTTAACAAGCAATAAATCATATTTAAAAAGTTTTTTTTCTGTTTTTTTCTTCTCGTTCTCTCTCTTTTCTTTTTCATTTTATTATTGCTTATTACAAAATTCTATTTATTAAATTAATTTGTGTAATTTTTTGTTTAAGTTTCTATTTATTTTCAGGGCACACAGCTGAACTGAATTGTTTTGGTAATTTGACTTTAATAAACAATTTTTGAACTAAATGCTTACACTCACGATAATACTTTGTTTTTCAATAGTTAATTTATTACAAGGAACAGTGTTTTTCGTATATATTTTTTTTTTTAAACCGCAATTGTATAACATAACCGTAAGCTATCCAATTGTACAACGGAAAGATTAATTTCTGGTTAAAACAATTAAGTAAAAAATAAATTACTGCGGTCACAGCAAAATATAGATAAATATAAATTAACAAAATTCTAGAGGATTCTCAATGAACTTATTAACGTTGTTGTGGCACATTTCGTTTATTTTAATATTCTCGATTCAGAAAAATCGTTAGTTTCTAAGCACTTGCTTAGGCCAAATTCTAGTAATGTCACAACACCAGCTCATCAAACAAAAATCGTAATCAAAATTAAAACGAAGGGCCGAAGAGCAAAAGACAAAATAATTAAAGAAAAAACCCAATAAAAATCAAAGCAAGAAATGATTTATTATAACAATGCGATTGGGACATCGCCATCAGCATTGCTTGGTTGGTACATACGACAAGGCTTTGATATATATTTTTTTTTTATGATTGTTTTTTATTTTTCAAAGTAATAAAAAAGCAAGATTTTTCTCGATTTTAATGGAATGGATGGGTAATTTATTTTTGTAAGTTTTAGTGATCGTCTTGTTCTTTTTTTTGTTTTTTTTGTTTTTATGGAAATGACAATATGTTGAGATGAAATGCATTTGCCCAACTATAATAAAAAAAAATATATTTTTCTTTTATTATTATTATTATTATTATTATTATTAATACGAGGAATTGTTATAGATTTGTTTTTTATTTCTCTTAATTTAATTTTAATTTTAATTTTATAACCAATGTCAATAATGTCAAAAAATGAAAAATAATTCTGGCATAATAAAAAAAAAAAATCAACTTGGATTGTTGTATTGAGAAATATTAATAAAGACAAAATTTTTAAATAAAATAATAATAAGTGAAAATAAAAATCCATTTTTGGAATTAAAATAAATTAAATTAAAAAGATAAAAAAAACAACAATTTCTGTGTCATCCTGTTACCATTTTTGGTTGTGTAAAATATTTTTTTTAAATATAAATAAAAATTCATCTGAATTTTCAATGCAGTAAGTAAGTCACTACCACCGTAGCCTTAAAATGATACAAAGAATTAACAACCAAAAAAAAAAAGTGAAAATAATTTTGATTTTTTTTTATTTTATTTGATCAAAAAAAAAAAAGGTTAAGGCGAAAAAAAATAAACGAAATCAGAGAAAAAATTATTTTTTTTTTGCTGGCTGCTGGAAACAGCTGTGCGGTTTGTTTATTATTATTATTATGATTTTTTTTTTGTACTTTTTGCATTCAAATTTCATTAGGAAATTAGGCAACATATATGTTTACAAGATATTAGTTAACAAAAAAAAAAAATCTGCTACAAAAATAAATAATTTATTTCATTAAGGAAAAAAAAGAAAGAATTTCATACAAATCACTCAAACAATTACTCAAAGAAATGAATTACTAACTGGAGGAGGAACAAATAAAAATTGTTTTTTGCGACTAATTTAACAATGCCACTCATATCCAAGCTATAAATTAACTTATTTTACTAAATGTATAATTAGATTCCAAATTAAGCCTTACAAAAATTAGTTGGTATTTGCTAAATTTGTTTAAATCACAGAAATTAGTACAAACGCAAAAAAAAAAACGAATTTATATTTATCTCTTCATCTAAATGGTTTAATTTGTATCAAAATCACATCAATATAGAAATATAAGTCAATGAAAATTCACCATAAATTATTTAAACAAAAAATGTTGAATAAACAATTATAATAAATTTGGCGCCAACATAAATTTGTGTGCAATATGCAAGCAGATTTTTTTTTAT
This sequence comes from Ptychoptera albimana, assembly GCA_961205885.1. Taxonomy (NCBI): domain Eukaryota; kingdom Metazoa; phylum Arthropoda; class Insecta; order Diptera; family Ptychopteridae; genus Ptychoptera; species Ptychoptera albimana. Next base: position 25,767,650 of record OY540801.1, read on the forward strand.
TTTGTTGCTAAAAGAAAAAAAAAATGAGAAGAAGGTCAGTTACATTGTGTTTAATTTTTAATTTTCATTTCTTTATGAATTCTGTCAGTAAATTTTAAATAAATTAATAGCAAACAGTTGACTTAACATTGATTACTGTACTTAAGTTTTCTTGTTGAAGTTACGTTAAAGCATTAAATTAATTCACATTGCATACAGTTGAGTAAGATTATATTAAAAAGTGAATTAAATAAAAAAAAAAAACGCTAGTATGCATTAAAGAAAAGTCTCGACTTAAACCGAAGTCTGAGTAACAGCTAGACGCCAAAATGATTAAAAAAAAAAAATCAACAAAATTTCACATTAAAACCGCTACCGATAATTCTTATCAATAATGAAATTAACGCTGTAATATTATTTATTTACATAAACAAATAACAAAACTCCACGATACAATAAATAATTTTTTTTTTATTTTTTTAAATATAAAACCGTAGAAATACTTTAATCGTGTAGGCTGCTGCATAAGGAAAAACACTTTGTTGTAAATGCGGTGTTTTGATTATCGGTTAAAAATTTTTATCAATAATTTCGTTTCTTACTATTTGTGGTTTTGTTTGAAATGAGAAACAATAACAAATTATTAATTTCTATAAAATATATAGATAAAAAATAAGCAACGAATTATAGGGACACGGGTGGTCAGGTCAAGACTTGACGCCGCTTCGCCTCCACTTATTTTTTTTTATTTATTTTATATTTTTTAAATATTTATCTAAGTAAACAAATATTAACTAGAAATAAGCTTTGTTCATTTAATAATTAATTTATTTTCATATAAACATTAATAATAAAATTAGTCATCTAGTTTAACGTTTGGCCAACATAACTCCCATTATTCATCATAATCATTATCAAATTTATCACCTATATACAGTTTTGAAATTTATTTTCTTTTCCCAACAACAACTTTATTTAATTTTCTTTTTTAAAAACTTCTTAAATTTCATTAATAATTTATAAAGTTATGCTAGTAAGAAAGAAAATAAAATCTTTGTTTTCGATAATGAGAAAAATGATTCATGAGCCACCGATGCAGGGAAGATTAGAAAAATTCTTTTCAAATCGTACAAAAAATGCATCTTTTGTTACTTAGTTTGTTTTATTGATAATAAAAATATATAATAAAAACGCTTAAAACACTAAAAAAGAGAGCTTAAAATACGTTAGGTTACTTTTCATCTAATCAATGTTACAACCAACCTAGCGGTTATTTATTTATGATTTTCTTCATTTTTAATAAATATTTATTAAAAGTGATTAAAAAGTGAATCATCAACGTTAATAACCTTAAGAAACCTTTCATTTTGATTTAGTGACAATTTGATGTTAGATTTGCATCATGGGTGGTGCTATGCTGTGCTGAACTTTATTCAATTGATTTATTGTATAATTAAAAAAATAATAATCTTTTGCTTGCATATGTGGGACTTTACCGTATATTACTCAATTTATTTTGCATAAATGATTATCATACGTTTTAAATACCAATTCTTTGACTTAATTCAGAAATTTTTTTATTACCATCAACGATCTGATTGAATAAATAATTTATATTAAAAAGAAGAAGAAGAAAACAAAAATTATTAAACCGGAAAACAAATTATAATCATGAAATGTATTAACAGAAACAAAATTGTGACATTGAGAGCGATGAAACTGTTAACAAAAAAAAAAACCACAATCTAGTCTACCTATCTAGGTGCATATACTATGCTAGATTGCAGGTGATATAAAAAATAATAAAATAAATAATCTAACGACACCAAAATTAGGTTATTAAAGAAAAAAAAATGTAATATTTATTAATGAAAGAATCGAGAAAATTGTCCAAAAAAAAAAACGGTTAACATTGAGCATAGATATGCTGGAATCGAAATTGCAACTGTGTTTGCCAGTTCGGAAAAAATTTAAATCTTCATAAAAAACAAAAATATTGATCGATGAATTAATTAATTAAAAAAATAAAAGAATTTCGCTTGGTTTTTTCTTAATAGAAATAAAAATTTAATAAAAATCCTGCTGTTTTCTGTGTTTTCTTAACATTAATTTTATGCAAGTTTTTTCGTTGCTTTAAATAAAAAGTAACGTCGTGTGCCCGTGCTTTGGATAATTTGTTGCTATTTTATACAATTTTTATTCTTGTTTTTTTTATGCTTCTATTTAAATAATACAAAAAAAAAAACATGTGATGAAAAAATTATTTTATATCGTTTGACGTTATAACGTCGATTAAAAATTCATAATTCACGGTTTTTCGTATATTTGAGTTTTGTGCTGTTGTGCTTTTGATGCAAGAAAAAATAATTTCCTGTCACATTTATTATTTTGCAATAAAAATAAAATATTTATTTTCTGTTTTTTTAAATTTATTTATATTCATCTTCTTCTTAAGATTTTGAATGAATTTTTTTTTTTTTTTTTTTTTTTTTGTATAATGAAAACACGAAATAAAACATTGAAAACACACAGAAAAATATCGATTGTTGGCTGTTATTCTTTCTTTTTTTTTAGTTAATTGTCGGCTGCTTGTTGTTATTTTAATTTATTAAAAAACAACAAAATAACGAAGAAAAAAATATTTATTTTATTTTTAATTGACGACGGTTTTAACTTACATTTTATTAATGAAAGAAACAAACTTTAGGAGAGAAAAAAAAATTAGAAACAACGGAAAAAAAAAAAAAAATAATCAAAGATGCAAAGTTGTTGTAGTTTTCGAATATTAACGATGTTTGATTTTTTTTTTGTTTTTATTTTCAGTCCCAAGATAATTATAATAATATTTTAAAAAAATAAATAAATAAAATATCCAAAATATAATTACACGATTTTAAAAGATTTTTTTGTTTGTCCTCTTTGGGATGTTACTGGTGTTTGCTGCCTGTTGTTAACCGTTTAAATCCACATTCAATAATAAATTTAAAAAAAAATCGATAAAATCGATTTTATTTCACATTAAAAACACTTAAATAATACTTTTCTGACTTTAATTAAGTAATAAACACTTAACTATTAGCACTTGATTGAGGTAAACTAAGTAAAAAAACAAAAAAAAAAACAAAGGAAAAATCTTGTGCGCATGCGTTATACACTTAAATTTAATTAGTATAAAACAATAAAAAAAAAATTGTCATTACTTCCGCGAACTTTAAGAATAGAATTAAGTCGATTGTTTTATTCTTTTCTCGAAATCATACATGAATAATTATAGCAACGACACAACCTTTTCAAAGCACAGTTAAACTTAAACTGACTTAACGTTAACACGAGTTAAGTCAAGTCAAGTTAAAAATAAATGTTTGTTGTTGTTTTTATATAATAAAAATTAAAAACAACTTAACAAAAAATAAATAAAACTCAGCTTAAGTATAGATACAGAATTTTGTTTTCTTGTTTTTTCTGTTTTGCATTTTACCTTGTCTTGCCTTAAGTTGAATTGCTTATTTTTCTCTTTCTCTTGTCAATAATTTTAAGTCATCTTTGCTTATATGTTAGGTTTCATTTTAATTGTGGCATTGTTGATGTTTTATAGCGGGCGAGAATAATGTGTTGTCGCGTCGCAACAGCAGCAGCAGTGGTTGGTTTTTTTTTGTCCTCTTTTTTAATTTATTTTAAACGATTATGTCTTTTAAGTACATTAACAGTTTAATTTATGTTACTTTTATTTTGTTTTTAGATATCGCATTATATTGATCATTGATTAATGATTGGTTATTAATTAACTTAGATTCACTCTATTAATAACGTAGTGAGTAAATACCACCTTGTCATTTGGTTTATTAAAAAAATAAAAAACTCGCGTAATTTTTATTAACCGTTATAAATAATCCTGTATAGTCTAGATTTATTATTATTATTATTATTATTTTTAGTATTATTAATTATTATAGTCTTCAAATTATTATTTAAATCAGCGAAAATGTTACTAGAAGGTTCTGATTTAATTAAAATCAGTAAATTACAACAAGTAAAACAATCTACATAAAATTCTGATTTTTTATTTGTCTTCTTTATTTATCTATTGCCAAAGACTGTGGTGGAACCAAATTTCTAATTGCCTTTGAACATCAGTTCTTGCAATTCGTGCTTTTATTCATTCATCGTTAAGCATATTTTTAAAATTAATTATTTTTACAAAGAAGAAAAAATAAACTGCATAAAGGAAACAACGAAATCAATTTAAACATTTTTTTTTTAATAATAGTAATAACGATTGCTATTACTATTATTATTATTATATATAATTATAGTGATTTAACATTTGTTTTGTGCTGGATTCTACTTTTCTTCTTATATACATTTTAATTTAATTACCTATACAGTTGCGTGTTAATGATATTGTTGATAATGATTTTCAATAAAGAATTGATGATTTTAATGATTTTTATATTTCTTCGCTCGATATTTAGCAACATCAGTAATGCCTACGCCACTATGTTGTAATGCTGCAATTGATGTTTTTTCAATAAAATTTTTTATTTTTTTATAAAAATAGCTACAATAATAGTTATACACTGATGAAGGAGTTTATTATTTTTATTATTTAATTAATTGTTTACTAAGCTTATGAATGTTTTATTTATTTTTCAAATATAGCAGCTATCTTAATTTTGATTAAACTTTTTATACAACTGACAAAATTTCATTGCATTTTTAATTATCTTGGTTTTTTCGGATAACACCACTTGAATAATTATTGTTATAATTAGTTTTGTAATAACAAAGTGTACGCAGAAAATCATAACCACAAATGCACATTTATTTCAAGTGTAAATGAAAATAAATTAAAAAAAAAAAAAAAAAAAATCAGAAAAAACATAAATTTCAACAGAATTTTCAACCATCGTGAGATTTTTTAAGAAAAATTCTTTATTCTTCATCAACCAAAACAAAAATTAACAGGAATGAGTTGATTGTACTTAGCAAATGACAATTTAATTAAAACAGAGCCAAACAAAGAAAGCATAAATAACTGGTGATTGTAAGTTAATAAAGCGTATTGCTGCCTAAGTATCCCTCGTTTAATTTTTTATTTTAATTTAAAACATTTATTTGTCACTTTTATCAATCGACCACCCTTGTTTCTATAATTTTTTTTTAACAACCAAATAATACGCACAAAAAAGAAGTTAATTTGATGAGTGGCTGAAGTATTACCACCACCTACCTTTATAAACTTTTATTACACTTTTTTTTTGTAATAAAATTTGCAATAAAAAACATTTTATTTACTTAATAATTTTATTTTTCAGTTATTAATTCGTTGAAATTGTTTTTTTTTGTTTTTAATATTTATTTAAAATAATTTTTTTTTTATTTTTATTTTATTTAATAAAGCTTTAAGGTAAGGTTAATGTTGTTTTGTTTTTAAATATTTTTTTTTTTTTTATTATTATGTATGAATAAAATTTTTCGCTGTAATCCCCGTTAATATCTTGCAGCCTGTTTATTACTTAACGTGTTAAAGGTTGACGTGTTGATGACATGACGAAGTTGGTCAGTTGTTTTATTTTTGTTAATTTTTCCTTTATTATAAAAAATGAGTTGGGCAGAGTTGTAATGGATTTGAAATTTTTAATCTGATATCTTTCTTATGATTTAGAGAGAATTGATAGAAAATATTATCTTATCAAAATAATTTTATTGATTTTACTAAGGATGTTTTATCGTTTTTAGTTCTAATTATTGCAAGAAAAACTGCGTTTAACCCTTAGAAATCTAATGCGCTACCTACCGAAGAAACACCAGAGATCTATTAGAAAATAACACATTAATGTCTTAAAGAATTTATCAAAGAAATAACAATCGTCAAGATTTACATAACCACGAGTTTACCGTTAAAAATAATTATAAATAAAAAGCACAGCACGTGATAAAACACAAACAACAACCTTAACAGACTTACTTAATGCGAAAAAAATGTTTTTTTTTTATACATCAAAAACAATTAATTTTATTTAATAATGAAGAGGAAGAAAACAAAATGAAGTGACAAAATAAATACAACGAAAACTACAAAAATTATTCTTAATAATAATAATAACAATAATAATAATAATGATAATTATCTTAAGCATTAACCAGTTTAAGTTCCCATCGTTGATGAATTTTTTTTTTCTTGAATTTTAGATTATAATCTTGCATTTAAATTTTATTAATTAATTAATTATATTTTTAGTTGGTGTTATTTATTTTTCTGTTAAAACAATTTTTTGCAAAAAAGAAAGTAAAATGTACGGAAAAATGAAAATTCGAGATTTTAAAATTTTTAACAACTTTTGTTGTTTGCTATGCTATTTAAAACCAGGTGTCGCTAGTATTAAACAATAATTATTCTTTTAGTCGTTAATTAAGAGAATTTTTGTTTTTGTTTTTTAAAAAATTAAAGGAAGTTTTAGATTACAATGTTGTAATAATAAAAATAATTTAAAAAAATATTGTATAAATAAAATAAAAAAAAGAAATTAGAGATGTAAAATATAGAAAAACGACTACACGAGCCGTTGAGTGTTAATTGATGGAACAAGTGTTGCTCGGGTTTTAAAGTTTGTTTATTTTCTCTGTTTTTGTTTTTCTTTCTAATTTTTTAACAACAAAATAAATAGAAAAATAAAAGAATATTGTAAAATTATGTAATTTTATTGTTTATAGAAATGTTTTTCTTTCCTACCAATTATGTTCCTGATAATAAATAAATATTTAAAAGAATAGAAAAAAAAAAAAAACAAACAAAAATGTTATTAATATTAGTGTTTTGATATTTAAATTATATTTTTTTTAAATATTTATTTCGTTAACTTAGATGGTGGCCACAAGACACAACAGGAATGAGTTATTGAAATAAATAAATAAAATAACAGCAGCAACAGCAGTAATATAGACTTTAACATCAACAACAATCGAAGAATATTTATTTATTTATTTTGTGTAAATAAAATAAATTAATTTATGCAATCAAATTGGTTTGTGGTTTCAATGAAAAAAAAAATCGTTTTCAAGCTTAACTGTGAACGGTTTAACAATTTTGATGACGTTTCATAGCGAATACGAATTCTCTAGATTTTTCTCATGTGTACAATTGGTTTATATTAAATAAAAAACATAATATGAACGAGGCTTCCTTATAAATTTATTACATACAAAAAAAAATCTGTGTCTTATTATTATTGCCTGCTATTGTTGGTGGTTTTTTTTTTCTTTTTATGTTTTTGCCACTACTTTTATACGTCTTGTGAAGTAATCATAATTAAGTTACCTTTTTATGTTGTTTTATATGAATAAAAAAAATCTCTTTGTGTTCTATAATACAGAGTGTAAAGTACATTTTTGTGCAGAAAATGTATAAACAAAAAAAATCTTTGTGTTCTGTAAAATAAGTGAAAAATTAATGAAAGA
>OY540801.1:25775286-25878690 GCA_961205885.1 Ptychoptera albimana
TATTTTTTTTTTGCTGGCTGCTGGAAACAGCTGTGCGGTTTGTTTATTATTATTATTATGATTTTTTTTTTGTACTTTTTGCATTCAAATTTCATTAGGAAATTAGGCAACATATATGTTTACAAGATATTAGTTAACAAAAAAAAAAAATCTGCTACAAAAATAAATAATTTATTTCATTAAGGAAAAAAAAGAAAGAATTTCATACAAATCACTCAAACAATTACTCAAAGAAATGAATTACTAACTGGAGGAGGAACAAATAAAAATTGTTTTTTGCGACTAATTTAACAATGCCACTCATATCCAAGCTATAAATTAACTTATTTTACTAAATGTATAATTAGATTCCAAATTAAGCCTTACAAAAATTAGTTGGTATTTGCTAAATTTGTTTAAATCACAGAAATTAGTACAAACGCAAAAAAAAAAACGAATTTATATTTATCTCTTCATCTAAATGGTTTAATTTGTATCAAAATCACATCAATATAGAAATATAAGTCAATGAAAATTCACCATAAATTATTTAAACAAAAAATGTTGAATAAACAATTATAATAAATTTGGCGCCAACATAAATTTGTGTGCAATATGCAAGCAGATTTTTTTTTATTTTGTTGCTAAAAGAAAAAAAAAATGAGAAGAAGGTCAGTTACATTGTGTTTAATTTTTAATTTTCATTTCTTTATGAATTCTGTCAGTAAATTTTAAATAAATTAATAGCAAACAGTTGACTTAACATTGATTACTGTACTTAAGTTTTCTTGTTGAAGTTACGTTAAAGCATTAAATTAATTCACATTGCATACAGTTGAGTAAGATTATATTAAAAAGTGAATTAAATAAAAAAAAAAAACGCTAGTATGCATTAAAGAAAAGTCTCGACTTAAACCGAAGTCTGAGTAACAGCTAGACGCCAAAATGATTAAAAAAAAAAAATCAACAAAATTTCACATTAAAACCGCTACCGATAATTCTTATCAATAATGAAATTAACGCTGTAATATTATTTATTTACATAAACAAATAACAAAACTCCACGATACAATAAATAATTTTTTTTTTATTTTTTTAAATATAAAACCGTAGAAATACTTTAATCGTGTAGGCTGCTGCATAAGGAAAAACACTTTGTTGTAAATGCGGTGTTTTGATTATCGGTTAAAAATTTTTATCAATAATTTCGTTTCTTACTATTTGTGGTTTTGTTTGAAATGAGAAACAATAACAAATTATTAATTTCTATAAAATATATAGATAAAAAATAAGCAACGAATTATAGGGACACGGGTGGTCAGGTCAAGACTTGACGCCGCTTCGCCTCCACTTATTTTTTTTTATTTATTTTATATTTTTTAAATATTTATCTAAGTAAACAAATATTAACTAGAAATAAGCTTTGTTCATTTAATAATTAATTTATTTTCATATAAACATTAATAATAAAATTAGTCATCTAGTTTAACGTTTGGCCAACATAACTCCCATTATTCATCATAATCATTATCAAATTTATCACCTATATACAGTTTTGAAATTTATTTTCTTTTCCCAACAACAACTTTATTTAATTTTCTTTTTTAAAAACTTCTTAAATTTCATTAATAATTTATAAAGTTATGCTAGTAAGAAAGAAAATAAAATCTTTGTTTTCGATAATGAGAAAAATGATTCATGAGCCACCGATGCAGGGAAGATTAGAAAAATTCTTTTCAAATCGTACAAAAAATGCATCTTTTGTTACTTAGTTTGTTTTATTGATAATAAAAATATATAATAAAAACGCTTAAAACACTAAAAAAGAGAGCTTAAAATACGTTAGGTTACTTTTCATCTAATCAATGTTACAACCAACCTAGCGGTTATTTATTTATGATTTTCTTCATTTTTAATAAATATTTATTAAAAGTGATTAAAAAGTGAATCATCAACGTTAATAACCTTAAGAAACCTTTCATTTTGATTTAGTGACAATTTGATGTTAGATTTGCATCATGGGTGGTGCTATGCTGTGCTGAACTTTATTCAATTGATTTATTGTATAATTAAAAAAATAATAATCTTTTGCTTGCATATGTGGGACTTTACCGTATATTACTCAATTTATTTTGCATAAATGATTATCATACGTTTTAAATACCAATTCTTTGACTTAATTCAGAAATTTTTTTATTACCATCAACGATCTGATTGAATAAATAATTTATATTAAAAAGAAGAAGAAGAAAACAAAAATTATTAAACCGGAAAACAAATTATAATCATGAAATGTATTAACAGAAACAAAATTGTGACATTGAGAGCGATGAAACTGTTAACAAAAAAAAAAACCACAATCTAGTCTACCTATCTAGGTGCATATACTATGCTAGATTGCAGGTGATATAAAAAATAATAAAATAAATAATCTAACGACACCAAAATTAGGTTATTAAAGAAAAAAAAATGTAATATTTATTAATGAAAGAATCGAGAAAATTGTCCAAAAAAAAAAACGGTTAACATTGAGCATAGATATGCTGGAATCGAAATTGCAACTGTGTTTGCCAGTTCGGAAAAAATTTAAATCTTCATAAAAAACAAAAATATTGATCGATGAATTAATTAATTAAAAAAATAAAAGAATTTCGCTTGGTTTTTTCTTAATAGAAATAAAAATTTAATAAAAATCCTGCTGTTTTCTGTGTTTTCTTAACATTAATTTTATGCAAGTTTTTTCGTTGCTTTAAATAAAAAGTAACGTCGTGTGCCCGTGCTTTGGATAATTTGTTGCTATTTTATACAATTTTTATTCTTGTTTTTTTTATGCTTCTATTTAAATAATACAAAAAAAAAAACATGTGATGAAAAAATTATTTTATATCGTTTGACGTTATAACGTCGATTAAAAATTCATAATTCACGGTTTTTCGTATATTTGAGTTTTGTGCTGTTGTGCTTTTGATGCAAGAAAAAATAATTTCCTGTCACATTTATTATTTTGCAATAAAAATAAAATATTTATTTTCTGTTTTTTTAAATTTATTTATATTCATCTTCTTCTTAAGATTTTGAATGAATTTTTTTTTTTTTTTTTTTTTTTTTGTATAATGAAAACACGAAATAAAACATTGAAAACACACAGAAAAATATCGATTGTTGGCTGTTATTCTTTCTTTTTTTTTAGTTAATTGTCGGCTGCTTGTTGTTATTTTAATTTATTAAAAAACAACAAAATAACGAAGAAAAAAATATTTATTTTATTTTTAATTGACGACGGTTTTAACTTACATTTTATTAATGAAAGAAACAAACTTTAGGAGAGAAAAAAAAATTAGAAACAACGGAAAAAAAAAAAAAAATAATCAAAGATGCAAAGTTGTTGTAGTTTTCGAATATTAACGATGTTTGATTTTTTTTTTGTTTTTATTTTCAGTCCCAAGATAATTATAATAATATTTTAAAAAAATAAATAAATAAAATATCCAAAATATAATTACACGATTTTAAAAGATTTTTTTGTTTGTCCTCTTTGGGATGTTACTGGTGTTTGCTGCCTGTTGTTAACCGTTTAAATCCACATTCAATAATAAATTTAAAAAAAAATCGATAAAATCGATTTTATTTCACATTAAAAACACTTAAATAATACTTTTCTGACTTTAATTAAGTAATAAACACTTAACTATTAGCACTTGATTGAGGTAAACTAAGTAAAAAAACAAAAAAAAAAACAAAGGAAAAATCTTGTGCGCATGCGTTATACACTTAAATTTAATTAGTATAAAACAATAAAAAAAAAATTGTCATTACTTCCGCGAACTTTAAGAATAGAATTAAGTCGATTGTTTTATTCTTTTCTCGAAATCATACATGAATAATTATAGCAACGACACAACCTTTTCAAAGCACAGTTAAACTTAAACTGACTTAACGTTAACACGAGTTAAGTCAAGTCAAGTTAAAAATAAATGTTTGTTGTTGTTTTTATATAATAAAAATTAAAAACAACTTAACAAAAAATAAATAAAACTCAGCTTAAGTATAGATACAGAATTTTGTTTTCTTGTTTTTTCTGTTTTGCATTTTACCTTGTCTTGCCTTAAGTTGAATTGCTTATTTTTCTCTTTCTCTTGTCAATAATTTTAAGTCATCTTTGCTTATATGTTAGGTTTCATTTTAATTGTGGCATTGTTGATGTTTTATAGCGGGCGAGAATAATGTGTTGTCGCGTCGCAACAGCAGCAGCAGTGGTTGGTTTTTTTTTGTCCTCTTTTTTAATTTATTTTAAACGATTATGTCTTTTAAGTACATTAACAGTTTAATTTATGTTACTTTTATTTTGTTTTTAGATATCGCATTATATTGATCATTGATTAATGATTGGTTATTAATTAACTTAGATTCACTCTATTAATAACGTAGTGAGTAAATACCACCTTGTCATTTGGTTTATTAAAAAAATAAAAAACTCGCGTAATTTTTATTAACCGTTATAAATAATCCTGTATAGTCTAGATTTATTATTATTATTATTATTATTTTTAGTATTATTAATTATTATAGTCTTCAAATTATTATTTAAATCAGCGAAAATGTTACTAGAAGGTTCTGATTTAATTAAAATCAGTAAATTACAACAAGTAAAACAATCTACATAAAATTCTGATTTTTTATTTGTCTTCTTTATTTATCTATTGCCAAAGACTGTGGTGGAACCAAATTTCTAATTGCCTTTGAACATCAGTTCTTGCAATTCGTGCTTTTATTCATTCATCGTTAAGCATATTTTTAAAATTAATTATTTTTACAAAGAAGAAAAAATAAACTGCATAAAGGAAACAACGAAATCAATTTAAACATTTTTTTTTTAATAATAGTAATAACGATTGCTATTACTATTATTATTATTATATATAATTATAGTGATTTAACATTTGTTTTGTGCTGGATTCTACTTTTCTTCTTATATACATTTTAATTTAATTACCTATACAGTTGCGTGTTAATGATATTGTTGATAATGATTTTCAATAAAGAATTGATGATTTTAATGATTTTTATATTTCTTCGCTCGATATTTAGCAACATCAGTAATGCCTACGCCACTATGTTGTAATGCTGCAATTGATGTTTTTTCAATAAAATTTTTTATTTTTTTATAAAAATAGCTACAATAATAGTTATACACTGATGAAGGAGTTTATTATTTTTATTATTTAATTAATTGTTTACTAAGCTTATGAATGTTTTATTTATTTTTCAAATATAGCAGCTATCTTAATTTTGATTAAACTTTTTATACAACTGACAAAATTTCATTGCATTTTTAATTATCTTGGTTTTTTCGGATAACACCACTTGAATAATTATTGTTATAATTAGTTTTGTAATAACAAAGTGTACGCAGAAAATCATAACCACAAATGCACATTTATTTCAAGTGTAAATGAAAATAAATTAAAAAAAAAAAAAAAAAAAATCAGAAAAAACATAAATTTCAACAGAATTTTCAACCATCGTGAGATTTTTTAAGAAAAATTCTTTATTCTTCATCAACCAAAACAAAAATTAACAGGAATGAGTTGATTGTACTTAGCAAATGACAATTTAATTAAAACAGAGCCAAACAAAGAAAGCATAAATAACTGGTGATTGTAAGTTAATAAAGCGTATTGCTGCCTAAGTATCCCTCGTTTAATTTTTTATTTTAATTTAAAACATTTATTTGTCACTTTTATCAATCGACCACCCTTGTTTCTATAATTTTTTTTTAACAACCAAATAATACGCACAAAAAAGAAGTTAATTTGATGAGTGGCTGAAGTATTACCACCACCTACCTTTATAAACTTTTATTACACTTTTTTTTTGTAATAAAATTTGCAATAAAAAACATTTTATTTACTTAATAATTTTATTTTTCAGTTATTAATTCGTTGAAATTGTTTTTTTTTGTTTTTAATATTTATTTAAAATAATTTTTTTTTTATTTTTATTTTATTTAATAAAGCTTTAAGGTAAGGTTAATGTTGTTTTGTTTTTAAATATTTTTTTTTTTTTTATTATTATGTATGAATAAAATTTTTCGCTGTAATCCCCGTTAATATCTTGCAGCCTGTTTATTACTTAACGTGTTAAAGGTTGACGTGTTGATGACATGACGAAGTTGGTCAGTTGTTTTATTTTTGTTAATTTTTCCTTTATTATAAAAAATGAGTTGGGCAGAGTTGTAATGGATTTGAAATTTTTAATCTGATATCTTTCTTATGATTTAGAGAGAATTGATAGAAAATATTATCTTATCAAAATAATTTTATTGATTTTACTAAGGATGTTTTATCGTTTTTAGTTCTAATTATTGCAAGAAAAACTGCGTTTAACCCTTAGAAATCTAATGCGCTACCTACCGAAGAAACACCAGAGATCTATTAGAAAATAACACATTAATGTCTTAAAGAATTTATCAAAGAAATAACAATCGTCAAGATTTACATAACCACGAGTTTACCGTTAAAAATAATTATAAATAAAAAGCACAGCACGTGATAAAACACAAACAACAACCTTAACAGACTTACTTAATGCGAAAAAAATGTTTTTTTTTTATACATCAAAAACAATTAATTTTATTTAATAATGAAGAGGAAGAAAACAAAATGAAGTGACAAAATAAATACAACGAAAACTACAAAAATTATTCTTAATAATAATAATAACAATAATAATAATAATGATAATTATCTTAAGCATTAACCAGTTTAAGTTCCCATCGTTGATGAATTTTTTTTTTCTTGAATTTTAGATTATAATCTTGCATTTAAATTTTATTAATTAATTAATTATATTTTTAGTTGGTGTTATTTATTTTTCTGTTAAAACAATTTTTTGCAAAAAAGAAAGTAAAATGTACGGAAAAATGAAAATTCGAGATTTTAAAATTTTTAACAACTTTTGTTGTTTGCTATGCTATTTAAAACCAGGTGTCGCTAGTATTAAACAATAATTATTCTTTTAGTCGTTAATTAAGAGAATTTTTGTTTTTGTTTTTTAAAAAATTAAAGGAAGTTTTAGATTACAATGTTGTAATAATAAAAATAATTTAAAAAAATATTGTATAAATAAAATAAAAAAAAGAAATTAGAGATGTAAAATATAGAAAAACGACTACACGAGCCGTTGAGTGTTAATTGATGGAACAAGTGTTGCTCGGGTTTTAAAGTTTGTTTATTTTCTCTGTTTTTGTTTTTCTTTCTAATTTTTTAACAACAAAATAAATAGAAAAATAAAAGAATATTGTAAAATTATGTAATTTTATTGTTTATAGAAATGTTTTTCTTTCCTACCAATTATGTTCCTGATAATAAATAAATATTTAAAAGAATAGAAAAAAAAAAAAAACAAACAAAAATGTTATTAATATTAGTGTTTTGATATTTAAATTATATTTTTTTTAAATATTTATTTCGTTAACTTAGATGGTGGCCACAAGACACAACAGGAATGAGTTATTGAAATAAATAAATAAAATAACAGCAGCAACAGCAGTAATATAGACTTTAACATCAACAACAATCGAAGAATATTTATTTATTTATTTTGTGTAAATAAAATAAATTAATTTATGCAATCAAATTGGTTTGTGGTTTCAATGAAAAAAAAAATCGTTTTCAAGCTTAACTGTGAACGGTTTAACAATTTTGATGACGTTTCATAGCGAATACGAATTCTCTAGATTTTTCTCATGTGTACAATTGGTTTATATTAAATAAAAAACATAATATGAACGAGGCTTCCTTATAAATTTATTACATACAAAAAAAAATCTGTGTCTTATTATTATTGCCTGCTATTGTTGGTGGTTTTTTTTTTCTTTTTATGTTTTTGCCACTACTTTTATACGTCTTGTGAAGTAATCATAATTAAGTTACCTTTTTATGTTGTTTTATATGAATAAAAAAAAATCTCTTTGTGTTCTATAATACAGAGTGTAAAGTACATTTTTGTGCAGAAAATGTATAAACAAAAAAAATCTTTGTGTTCTGTAAAATAAGTGAAAAATTAATGAAAGAAAAAAAAAAGCAGCTTTTTTGCGCAAAGTTTAAGTAGTTCACGTTGATGAGATAATTACACTTTAATTTTACAAAGCTTTTTTCTCTGCTTTAATAATAATTTTGTTTATTATATAATAATATAAACAATAATATTAATGCTGAAACTAATAATTATTACTTGATTAAAAGAGTCAGCACCAGCAGCAACAAAAAAAGATTAAAAAAAAAAACCAACTGAATTCGCGAATGACATCATTTTCGTATTATTTCAGTTAATTTGTTCAAATAATTTCTGTCGTTTATTGCTTTATTTAAATTTTATTTGATTAAACAGAAATAAATAAAGAAAATCAAAAACAACACAAATTTACGAAAAAAAAAAAAAAAAAAAACATAAAAAAAATTGTAGAAAAATGTGTGTCATTTCCGATATGAAAAGTGTTTTTTTATTTTTATTTAATTTTATTTCTTTGCAGTGTTTTAGTAACTTGTGGGAGAATTATTAATTAGTTTCATTTTGGTATAAGTCACTCAAAAGCGTTTATAATTGAGTGACTTAATGCATATTATTTATTTAATAAATCACTGCAACCGTGACGAAAATGTATTAAAATTCCGGATAGCGACTAAAAAATATGTATATAGGTTTGTAATCCCTGAAATATTATCTATTTTTATCAAAAAAAAAAGATGATTCTACTAGTTAGGTGATTTAAACTAAACAAAAATAGTTTTTCTGCTTTTTCTTTTCTTTTTTGTTTTTTTTTTGTTTGTGATGTCTAGATGATTTTTGTTACTTATTTTCCGCTTTGTTCATGACAAATTTATGATTATTTTGCTTCATTTAATTTACATTTGATTTAATTAAATTAATTTAAAGAAATTAAATTATATTTAATGACAAAAATATAAATATTCTTAACAAAAAATAATAAAATATGTTTTGTTTACATTTTATTCGTTCTTAATAAGCAAACAAAAAACAAAAAAAAAAAAAAATTATAATTAATTTCTAATCTGTTGTTTGCGTTAAATAATAATAAAAAAAGTAAATTTATTAAACACCGCTAAAATTATTTATTTAAAATGGAAAAAAAAAATCTTTCTAATTAAATTTAATGTTTTGTTTATATTTCACGGTCTTTAAGCGTTTTAAACATAAATTAAAATAATGGAGAAACTAAAAAATTTTCTAAATAAATAAGATGAGCGTTGTTGCTGCGACATAGTAACAAAAATAAAAAATCATAAATTTGCACTAAAATAGCGAAATAATTACTTGCTAAACAAAAAAACGAAAAAATAATTTATTGAAAAATAACAAATGTTCAAGTGTGTGGGGTGGAACAACAATGTTGAAACAATGACGATATTTTGTAATGAAACATAAACTAAATGACAAAAAAATCATTAACAATGTAAAATAGTTTTCCGCCTTGCATAAAATTGTTTATATATTGATGATGGGATGACAACAATGAAGTGACAAATAAATAATTTTAATAAAGAAAATATATATATATTTTTTTTTTGCTTTAAGACAATGACGACACAGTGACGAGACGATTAAAAATTATAAATTACATTTCAACAGGCTTGAATGTGAGGTACTGTGAGTTGTGGGTGGTAAATATAAGGTGTGTTAAATTTTACGTGGTTTTATCGCTTTTTATTATTATTATTCTATTTATACTTCTATTAAAGATTATCGCGTGTAATAATAATTGAACAGAGATTAAGATTCATAACAAGACATTTTAATTATGAATTTTTTAATAAAATAAAATGGGAGAAATTATTTTCAATAGAAAAACGAATAAGCGAAAAACATTTTTAGTCTTTTCTTTACTTAATATTTAAATCTAAAAATAATTACATTTTATCGGATAAATCTTAAGCACACAAGAAAGTAATATTGCTAGGAGAAAATTAAATAACACGCACAGCCCAATGATTCGCGATAATAGGAAAGATAAACATAGCAGAGACAAACACTTAATGCTTCCATACCATATTCTGCCCTAATGCAAACAATACTATCTTCTCGCAAATAAAAATAAAAATAATTTAAATTTTTCTTTACTTTTATTACAAATTGAAGATTTATTTTTCAATTTAAGAAAAAAAAAAGAAAAATAATAAAAAAATAAATCTATTGCGGCGCAGTGGTCCAATCTCATAATCCTATTTATTCTCTTAAACTACATTTTATTGCTCGTTTTTATTCTGTTTTTTTTTTATTTTCTTCAAATAACATTGTTCAATTCGCATTTATTGCTAATGCTAATATATGTATAGAAAAAACATAAAAATAAAAATAAAAAAGAAATTAAAATTCATCGTGAGTTGGTGTGAGATGGATGGATGCAATGAGAAAATACGAAGCAAATAGTCTAGACTAGAAGCGCGTATATATGCGTACATATAATATAAGTCAGCTATGTAATAACTGTGACGCATTTTCATCATTCCTTAATATACTCAAATAATTAAAGAAATAAAAAGCATTTTTATGTTTACTTGTTATATTGTACGATTTACACGATGGCTTTAGTTTAAGCAATGTATTAATTATTTTAACATGACAAATGATATAAACATTGAAAGGATAAGCCAAATTGATAACTTTAATAAAATAAAAATAAATTCAATCAATTCAATAAATTGATTTTAAACTTTATTTAATTGTTTTATGATGCATGTCATATGCAGAATATCTGCATTCAATGCCTAATGTGTAGAATTTCACCCGAAGGGTTTATTTTGTGTGTTGTTATTGAATTAAAATTGTGTATCAAAGTATAATATAATAAATCTAAAGTTAGTAAAATAAAAAAACACTTATAGTTTAATGAAGTAACGAATCAAAAAATCACCTCTATAAACTGGACACAACTATAAACGACAATTATAAGCTATTTATAAAAAATCTAAATTATATATGGTACTAAAATCAACAATTTGTAATAAAATGCGAATTAATAAATTTTATTAAAATTTTTTATGTACACTTAAAAATCATAAATAACTTTGTGATTTATCCAAAAATATTAAAGGAACACCCACTAAAGTCATAAAGTTATAGTTAAACGTTATATTAAAAATAGACAAAATAGAATAAAAACAATTAAACGAAACATCGTTTCAATCGAGGTGTATGTGTACTTAGAATTTGTAAATTATGTCATGTTTTAATGATTATTATCGGTATTATTATTATTAAAAATATGTTACAAATAAATTATTCCTTGAAATGAAAACATCAAATTAATAATAAAAAAAAAAAACAATTGGCATTTGCATATGAATTCATTCATAAGAACAACAGACAACAGATCAGAAAATTTATATGTATTACAAAAAAGAAAGAAATTAAAATGATAAACAATTGGCTTAAGTATAAAATACATGACACGCATATATACAAAAATAAAAATAAGCTGATTCATTGAAAATTTCCAATGATCGCGATCAGTTTTTAAATATTTTTTTTTTGTTGATTTCTTTATTGTGATCGGAATTGCGATCATGACATTTTAGGCTTGTCAACTGTCATATTCATAATTTGACGTTTTGTTTTTGTTTCACCAAAATATGATTTTTTTTTTCTTTTTTACAGTAGAATCTGTAATTGCTATAAATGTTTATAACTTATTTAATCAACTTCTATGGTTAACAGTTGTGTTATTGGCTTTCTAAGATATTTTAATTAGAAAATTATTTGTTTTCGATCTGCACGACTAGAAACAAATGCAATTTGATGAAGAGAGAAAAAATAAAAAAAAATCAATTAAGCTGACTTAGTTAAGTAAGAGAATAAATAAAAAAAAAAAAAAAATCATGTAAAGTCGTTACGACTGTGGTTTTGTTTTTTAATTTTGTAAACAAACGATGACTTTTAACTTTAAAGATCATGTTACAAATAAATTTTATTGAGAAAAATATAAATGATTTTCTGCTCGTCGTGCAGCACTCATATATAGAATTTCATTTTAAGTTAGTTCTTATTTTGTGCAAATAAATCATAGTTTTTAGTTTTTTATTTACTTATTTATTTATTTATTTATTTATTAATATAAATAAATAATAAATTGATATTTATATTCTTTTGTCTATTTGATATCCCTGTTGTTTATTACAAGAAACAGCAAACAACGTAAAGCAATACAACGACACAGCAAAAACAATTTATTCTTTATTTTTTAAATACGTTATTTTGCTTTTGTTTTAAAATTTATACGTGAGAATATTCTGCCTGTGTATTTTTGTTTTTCAACTTATTTTACTTTTAATTTTAAATTGCTTTCTTCTTCGCTTGTCGTTACGTTTATTGTTGAAATGATAATATTTCCTTGCATAAAAGAAGAAGGAAAAAAAAAAATAACAGCATAGTGAAAATTGATCAGAAAGCAACTCTACAGCTGACTTGCCTTAAGGGAATTTATTTATTTTTTTTTTTTTTGTTATACAATTTTAGCTCTGTCACCTTTATTAATGCTTGGAGAAAAGAAATAAATAAATAAAACAAAATATTACGGTTGGAAATTGATGACTAAAGAAATTTCTTAGTGCTTTTTGGTTGGTGTTGCTGTTGTTGTTGTTGTTGTTGTTGTTATTTAAAATAATATTAATAAGTAATAATAATGAAGTAGTAAAGGCAAAAAAAAGCTCTTGATATATTATATGTTTCTCGATAATAATAAATTAAGTGAAAATAATAATTATTTTTTTCAAAGAGAAGAATTTCATAGATAAAAAAATTGTTATAACGCCTTGCTGGTATTTAATGAAACGCAGCAAACACTTGAAGAACAAAATTAAAACCCATTTAAAACTGATTTATATTATTTATCAAAATAAATTCTCAATAAACACAATAAATAAATTTATAATAAACACACGCACACTACTGATAATTATATATTTTCCTTTAATTTTTCTTTTTCTTGTTTTTTAATTATTAAATGATTTATTTAATTATTTGTTTGTTGTATATTTTTTAATTTGTGTGAAATTTAATCTTTTTATTTAATTAAATTAAATTAAATTAAATTATTATCGATAAACCAATTAACAAAGAAAAAATATTAAATAATCAGACAGGAAATTTGATAAAAATTATATAAATGCAGGGAAAGGTCGCTGTTTTTTCTTTTTATTTGTTAATAAAATTAATAAATCTTTGTATTTTAATTGTAATTTATTAATTATTTGTTATGTAAACATTGGAAATAGTAATTATAGGGGCTGGATATATATTTCGTTTTTGTTGTGTAACGCAGCGTAACGCCGCACGATGTTACCATACGTTAATCCTCTGCTTATCGAATTTCATAAAGTTTCATAAGGGTATTACAAAAAAATATTCTAAAAAACTCACCATTTGCTGTTGGGTTTTTGGTTTTTTAATTAAATCAGGTACTTTAAATTGTGTTACAGCTTCAATGACTTCTGCTAATATTAAACCATCGCGACAATCCGATGATAAATCAAGAACTTTCTTTTTTGATTTTGTTCGTTCCAAGTAATAATTTGCCCAATCAGTATAAATCTGTAACAAAGAGTAAAATTTATTTATTTATTAAAAAAACATTAAAAAGTTTCTTCAATTACACAATAATATTATTTTTATTTTGTTTATATAGAATATATATGTTTAATAAGGTAATTTTTTTTTTTGTAGGAAAACACGCCTAATTTTCCATCTTTTTATTGTTCGGAAAAAAAACCGTAACAACTGTTTTTGTGTTTTATTTAAAAGTGAAAAAAAAAATTCCTTAAACATAAAACACGCGCTAGATAATTGTAAACAAATAAAATTTATTTTCGTTTAATTAAAGAAAATAAAAATTCAAAATAATCATTTCATTTTCCCCCCGAGTTCATATTTGAATTTTTTTTATATTTTTATCGATTTAAAATGCAGCTACTGCCGTAGAAGAAACGTAGAATGAGAATAAACCTCACAAATTGAATTTATTTTAATTTTCATCGTTGCGGTTTCGTTACGTAATATTTTCTTCTTAAACATATTTTTTTTTTGTTTAATTTTCTTTTTATAACATAATTTTAGTTTTAGTTTTAATTTTATTCCCGTAGCATAAAAATTAGGTCAAAGAAATATTTATTTTCATTTAAATGTAAACCACATGGTGACGGACGACGACGCGACGTTTTCTATCTTTGCTTAAAGCTGAATTTTTAACCAAATAAAATTATTAAAAAAATTAATAAAAAACTACTTTTGAACGTAATTACTGTTAATTAATATTTTAAATTAGGTTAATTATAATTAATGTAATAAATTTTATTTAAAGGTGTTATACAAATAATTTTATTTTATTTGCATATTTCATATTTAACTCATACAGCATAAAACATAAAAAAAAGAAACTCTTTAAAACCACTCATAATTTTGACTCAACATTAACTCATAGAGTGGAATTTTTTAATATTTTTTTTTATAAATAATAAAAAATATTTTATTACATAAATATAATAAAAATTATGTAATTACGTTAAGAATAGTTAATAAAAAAAAGCCAAATGTCACTCATATTACAAAATTAATTTTTTTTTAAAAGCAATTTAATAAGGATAGATGACAAGCAGACTTTTTGGCAATAAGAATAACCAAATTAAAATTTACGGGAATTTTTTTTTTGTAAAAATTCAAAGTAAATTACATAATGAGTAAGAAAATAATTTAAACTCCACGAAATCGCGTGCACACTTGTTAAACACGTAAAAATAAGTAACAACTACCCTAGCTATATGTCATAACTACTAAATGGGCTTAAAAAAATGATAAAAAAATAAAAAAAAATTTATTCTGTCAGTTACTTAAGAAAAATGAAAGCGAACCAGACAATTTTTATTTATAAAAAAGAATAAAAAAATTGAAATAAATAAAACAATTGTGGTTGAAAGTTGTTGTTGGCTGTAAGTCGGCAGCAAGGTGGTTTCATTTTCAAGAAACAATAAATTTATTCATATTAAGTTTAGTTTTCTTTTGCAATTGTAAAGCATTTTCTCCTCCGTTTATGCTATGGATAACAAAAAAAGAAAAAGAAAAGAAAAACGAGGAAAAGGAGGATAAAGGGAATATAAACAAATAAATAAAAGTTCATGCATTGAAAGCGTGCTGTAGAGTTTTCTGTAGAGTTGGCATGGCGGCTTTATATAAATAATAATATTGTGAAAAATAAATATAAGAAAAAAAACTTCATGAATAAATCACAAGAAATAGAAATCTTTTTTATTTATATGTTTATTTATTTTTTTTCTTCTAAAGTCAAAGCTTTCAAGCCAACAAAAAAAGTCGGTAAAAGTAATGCAATCGCAAAAAAAAAAAAAAATAAAAGTACGCAACAAACAAAACACAACGTTTGTGTAACAAAACGTAAAATATTTATTCTACAGTAGATGGAACGGGGTGGGAATTTTTTCTTTTCCTATTTTTAATGTGACAACAGAATACTTATATTTTTGTTGATATTTTAACATAAAGTAAAATGAATTAAATATTCCCAATTGATTTTACAAGAGTTTTTCTTTTCTTTCTGTAGAAAAAAAAAACGTAAAAGAAAAACTTGTAAATCGTAGCTAAAATATAAGTAAAACAACATATAATGATATGTAACGGATACGACAATATAATCCTTCGTCTTTTATAACAGTAAGTAACATCCCTTATAAGAAAATAAGAAAATCTATTATAAAAGAACAGACAAGGCCTGAAACAGGGCGAGTTTATTAAATACGAAAGAAAAAAGCTTTAAAGATCATCGAACAAAGATTATTGACAAATAATTTTTTTTTTGTTACTATGCTTCTCTAGTTAATCGAAAAATTACTGCACGAATATTATAACAGTAAAAAAAACTAACAAGGGTGAAAAAATAAAAGATTTAACATTATTTATCCTTTTCTTCTAAAAACACAAATAACAAAAAAAGAAAAGAAAAGGAAAATCATCTTTGGGCAAGAGAAAGCGAATGAATGATGTTAACGTTTGCTACACAGATCGGTTTGATCCTTTACCCCAAAAAAAAAAAAGGAAGGACATTTGATGAATGGTTTAGAGTTAAATAAATAAATAATAAAATGTTTAAAAAAAAAAACAGAAAAAACTGTCACTGAACAAAGATACGATAAGGAAAAAAAAAATTTAAACCAAAAAACGACGGTTAAAGAAAAAAAAAATTTTTTTTTCGACTTATTTTGCAGCCAAAATGAATTGTCATTATTATTATCTTGACATTGTTGACAAGTACACTTTGTCATAATTAATTATTAAAGAATAATAATATCATAAAAAAAAAATTCATGCGTTGAAATTAAGCGACAACCCTGCTACCTACATTTAATTTAATTTTTTTTATCGCCTATTTTATCACATTTATAAAAAGAAAATCGTGCAGAAAAAGGCTTAATAAATCAGATTTAATAACATCGTTGGACAATTATTAATTATCTGCGCCACCTTTTACGTTAACCGTTAAGTAAAAGCTTTCACAATTCACGAAAATATAGCGAGAAGCGGAAGTAAAGAAAAAAAAATGCGAAGCGAATTAATGTAACAAACACATCAAAGAAAAAGTAAAAAAAAGAGCTTTCTGCAGCGTAGGGCACTTTCATATTTTGTCATTGCTTCCCGCATTTCGCCTACATTGTCATTAAATGGTTACCCATTTGAAGAGCTTAGAATAATAAATAAAAAATAATAATAACGAAAAACATCCCCCATACTTGCAACCCGGTTTATGTTAATATAGAAAAAAAATCTCTTTGATAAAAAATTAAAAAAAAAAAACGCGCCTAATTGACGATAGCTTTTTTTATTTCGGTTATTATTGGTGGTGTTGGAGGTGGCGAATATGGCGGTTCAATTTTGTGTTATAATCATTTAGTAGCAAGAGAATTCAGTACAGAAAAATAAAATCAAAACGAGGAAGTAGGCAAATTATAGTCACATCGCTGCTATGCGTCTGGTGGCAGGGTTAGAATTTTATTTTTACATTAAATGGGGAATTTCTGATCATGATCCTGTTGACTGACGCTTGGGATTTAAAGTTTTTTTTTTATGGTAAAATCCAGTGTTATTTGCCGAATACAGTTTAGCCAGTGTTTGTTGAAAAGTGTCAAAAAGTTTGCAACATTGCCCCATTTGACACATTTCATAAGATTTGTTTTCTCTTTGCG
Organism: Ptychoptera albimana; assembly: GCA_961205885.1. Taxonomy (NCBI): domain Eukaryota; kingdom Metazoa; phylum Arthropoda; class Insecta; order Diptera; family Ptychopteridae; genus Ptychoptera; species Ptychoptera albimana. Next base: position 25,792,527 of record OY540801.1, read on the forward strand.
GCGTTAACTTTTACGCTATGGCATTATAGTGCTATTGTTGTTTCTTTTCTGTAATGGAGATTTCAAGCTTGTCGTCTACTTGATTGCTTTTTATTTATTTATATATTTATTTTTCTAACATAAACATTGACTTTTGACTGTAAAATAAGACGTGGCAGCGAATACAGATAACGTACAATCGGATTTCTATGATAAGCCATAGATAATTAAAGTGTCACCCCATGGATACATTTTGATTCCATTTTTTTCGTTTTTTTTTTAATTTTCTAAACAATAAAAGAAAAAACAAAAAACTCACAAAACAACGGAATAATTTTTCGTTTTTATTTTCAATTAGTAATAAAGGTTCTACTATGAAAAATAAAATAAAAGAAAAACTGCTTAAAAGAAAGGCAATTTGCTTACAAAAAACCTAATTAAATGTGAAACAATGAAATTTATTTCAATTAAATTAAATTAAGTTAAACTGAAAGAAAAAAAGAAAACTAAAACAATACCATTAGATATGTAGGATAGTAGGCTGCAACATCTAGCAACACGGCTGGTAAAACAGGTAATTTTTGTGGCAATGTCCGGTGTAATGAAGTTAATGATGATGATAAATCATCAGATGAACCTTGTCCACTTACGCATTTCCCCAACATTTTGATTTATTTTCTTTTTTTAAACTTTTTTTTTTTATATTTCTCTTAACCTAATTTTCACAAATCCGTTTTATTTTTCCTTTATTTCCTCATAATTTTAGGTTTTTATTTCATTTTATTTTTTATTTTCATTTAGATTTAATTATTTATTACTTAACAACACAAGAGAATTGACAGTTAGAACAGAAAATAACAAAGAAAAATGACAATAATAAAACAAACATAATTTACTGTAAAAATCAGTTAATTATGTTTGTTTGTTTTGAGTTTGATTTATTGCATCAACACATGTCGCCAAAAGAAACGTTTTTATTTTAAATTTAAATGTTTTGATTGTGTTTTTTATTTTATTTAATTTTTTTTTATACTTGATTAAGTTTAAGAAATAAAATGAAAATTCATTTGATTTTAAAAATACAATTTTATTTGCGTCAACATTTTACTTCAAACAAGTTGGTGAAATAAATTATCGTTAAATTTTACTAAATTGTTCTAAATTGTTTATATTATAAAATTTACCTTTGAAAACAAAAAACAAATAATAAATTTAATAAAAGGAAAAGTGTTAAACTGAATAAACATTTTAATTATTTATTAATTAAAACACACACAAAAACAAAACAAGTAAATATCTGTCAAATAATGACGTTTGCAATAAATTATAATGCCTAGATGTATGCAGTAAGCATTACAAAACTAGGATCAGTTAATCAATCACGTTATAGAAAAATAAAGAAAAAAAAACAATTAATTAATTAATTAAATAAAGCACTTAAATGCAACAGAACAAACAGTTTTTAATTACTTTATTTACTTGAATAAAAACTAAAGTAATAAAAATGATCGAACAAAAACAAAAAAAAAAAAAAATTCACAACCGGAAAAGCGTTGCGTTACAAAATAAATGAAAAAAAAAAGTTTAAAATCGTAAAAATCATTTTTTATGAATGAAATTAAATATTTTTATTTATTTTTTTTTTGTTTATTAGAAATATATCGTAAATGTCACTTTAGCGAATCTTTAGCGTAGTTTTAGCTTCTTGTTTTGTACAAGAGAATTACAATTTTTTTTTTATGTCAGACTTGCTGACAAATTTGTACGATCTTTACGTGCTTCTGGCCATAATTTATTTTATTACTATGAAATTGGAGATGTTTTATTTGTTATTTTCATTTTACTGGTGCATTTTATACTTTTGGAATATATTTACATGGGAATCGAAGGAAAATAATCAGTATTTAACGGAATATTAAAATAGATAATCAAGATAAAACTGGGTAAATGAAAACAAAACAAATCAAAACAAATTTTTATTTCCTCATGTAAATTTATATTTTTGTTTTATTTTAATCTATAAAGAAATAAACAATTTTTAACGCGTAAAATAATGACTAAGTAATATTATAGCATTAAAAAAAAAATGAATAAAGAAAAATCTGCGCTAAGAAAACATCATCCGTTTCGTAGTGCATCAGCATCATCAGTACCAGCCTCAGCACCCACAGTAATATTTATAATTTTAAATAATTTTTGTTATGTAAAAAACGAATAATAAAACAAACTTAAAGAAAATATTTTCATAGATGAAAATGTACTCCGGATGGATAAGTTGCTGTTGGTTTATTTGTTTTATATTACAAAAAAAAAAAATGAAATAATTTCTTCTTGATTTTTCTCCTAGTAAAATTTTCATTCATAGATGAATTTTTATTTTTTATTTATGATTCTTAAAACAGAATCAGATAAATTTGTAGTAAATTTTGTAGATTAAAATCTCATTTTCTTTTTCATAATCACTTAACGCATTTTACATGTGCTGAATAAAAGATAAAATGGAAAATTCTAAAATAGTCATAAATTTTTATTAAAGAGTTTCGAACTTGAAATTTTTTGACATTAAAATACTTTCTGAAAATCACAGGAATTATTTTTAAACAAGAATACCAAAAAAATAAAAAGGGTTTTAAAAGTGACAGTGACATACGTAACAGTGAAGAAAAGGAAAACAAATGTTTGCTGCAAGCAAAATTACAAGGAAAAATAGGGAATAAACTGCCAACATGAACGTCAACAAAATTAAATAACAAAAAAGAATAAGAAGCAACGAAAACACTATGCTTAAGGTACTTGAACTTTAATGTGACGTTACGTTACGTTACGTGTTACTAGACGAAATATATGTTGCAAGTAGCCAGTTGCATGCCAGCAACAAACACTGTCGCTTTAGTTACGTTTTGTATGTAAAATGCACGTTATGCTATTTCTGGATAAGGAGTAAATATGTTTTATTTATTTTTATTCATTTTTTTTTTACAAAGCATAACCAAACAACAACTGAACAAGTAATAAAGAAGCAGAAATAAATGTATATGACAAGGAAGACGGTTTTCTTCTGATGCCATGCAAAGTGTTTAACTGTTTTTCTCTTGCAATAATTATCGCTAAAAAAAACTCCACTTTTTGTATTTTATATGATTATAATCACAGTTTATACTTTATTCTATAAAACAAAACTAATCACAGAACAACACAAACACTGTAATTTTTTTATTTCCTCAACTAACTGGCAACCGCGAGTTTTTTGTTTTATTTTTTAAACAAATAAATTTTTTTACCACGATTTATTTCTTAAAACAATTGATTTTATTTTGTTTTATTCGATTGTTTACGTCGCGTAATTTTTTTTTTATTAGTTATAAAGTAAAATAAACCGAAAATCGTGAGCTATTAATTTAAAGAGGCCGTGCTTATTGATCAGCTGCGGATCACAACTGATGTTATTTAAATTTTAATTTTCTTTACAAATTTTTGTTTTCTTTATTTTTGTATATAAAAAAAAAGAAAAAGAGAAAAATCTAAACGAAATAAAATTTAATTTACAAAAAAAAAAAAAAAAAAAAAATATTAGTAACGCGCGATGCTGACTGTCTAGAAAATAATAAAAAATTGCGTCGTTTGCTCATCATTTAATTCTTAGTACGTATGCTGGTTTCTTATTTGTGGGTTGGGTGGGTTTTTCTAGTGTAATTTTAAAATTACTTAAAATTCTCTTTAATGAAATAATACGAAAATAAATAAAAAGAGGAAAAAGAATAAAACAAAAAAAATAAAAAATTGAATTTCAGTAAGTTAACGATCAGTTTGAACGTAAACGCGAGAAAACGCGAGTTTATTTTCTCCGCTTTTTATATTTTATTAGGCAGCAAGACTCACTACTATCTATTAATGTTATATTTTCGTTTGTAGTTTTTTTATTTTTATTATTTTTATTATTTTTTTATTAATATTAAGAAAATTTATTTTTTCATTTATGCTTGGATGAATAGATGGATAAATATGAATGTTAGGTGAATAAAATAAAATAAAATATAGGAAACAGGGTGGTCTTTCGAATACATTAGAAGTAAAATAACATTAATTAATTAAATTAAATAAATAAAAATGAACATAAAATTAACATAATATTGTAGTAGTAGCACCCTATGGCTAATTAATTATTATTTTTATTATTATTATTATTATCTTAATAGTAAATAAGCGTAAATGAAATTCAGTCAGTAACTAGAATGAAGTAAAACTTGGTTAAAAATGAACTAAAATTAGAATTTGTCATTTTCAAATAAATGGAAAAAACGAAAAGAAAAGAAAAGATGTCGTTTCTTCATTTAATTAGATAAAAATAAATAAATAACACATCTGAGCATCTACAGTATGTAATTAAATCCATTAACTGTTTATACTATGTTTAACTAACAATTGTTGATCAACACGTTTGTCGCACGTCGCACGGAAATTATGTTTCAAAAGCACTAAAAATGCTAATTAATTAATTATTTAATCAAAAGTAGCATCTTCTAATCTTAATTTTTTGATTCAATAAAAAATAATTGTAGAAGAGTAAAATTCAACACAGAAACACAGATGATATTAATATATGCATGTAGAAAAGGTACGAAAATAACATGGCAAATGCGAAAATTTTTATATAGTTATAATTCAAAAGTGAGTGTTTTTAATTTAATTTTATTTAAAATGCAGTAGCGTTACTTCAAATAAATATTTAGTTATTTCTAAAACTGCGTACTTTTATTCGTTCAGATAGAAACCAGCAAACAAGCACAGTGCTAAATAACACGGATATATCTACCGATCCACCACTGTTCAAACAAAACTATAAATAAAGAAAATCTTAATTTTTAAGCTGAAAACTTAATTTAATTTAAAAACAAATGCAAAACACATAACAGCTGGTGGATTTTTCCTTTTTTTTGTGTTTTGTTTTTTTTTTTGTTTTACTGACTGATTTTGCTTTTTGTGTAGATTTGTTACTTGTTGTTACTCCCGTTGTTGTTCTTGGGGAAATAACTTTAAAATCATTAACGTGCATTAATGACAGTTTTATTAACACAACAAGAAAAAAAAAAAGTTCTAAACGTATGTTGTGGAAGAGAGGAAAATCATAATTCTGAATTTTTTTTTTTTTTTTTGCTTTTCTATTTGTTTATTTATATATTTTATGTCTTCTTCAATCACACCAATAATTATGCTGCCTAATCTATGTTTGTATTTTTTATTTTTTGAATTTATTTTATGTTTCTTTTCATGTTTCACGAATTGTTTATAATAAAGCACTAATAATTACAATAACAACAACAACAGTAGAAGACAAACATGAACATAAAGCATACAGCATACAATATCAATGAATAAGTGAAAAATAAATTTTATTTATTGCATTATAAAGAGAAATTTTTCTCATAAAATCAAATGAGAATCGTGTGTATTGGCGGTTTCTTTATTCTTGCTGATGTTTTCGATTAAACGCTGTTTAAGTGACTTTAAAAATAATAAAATTTTATTGACGATAATTTTTACTAACTAAAATACCCTTTTAAAAAATAACAAAAACATAATAAATAAAGAAAATTATTACATGCCAAGGCTATTTTAAAGGACCTTCACTTGTTACTTTGTTCAAAAATAAAAAAACAAAAAAAAAGTATTATTAAATTCATCAAAGCACTTAATCCTCATTTAAATGTTAATAAAACTGCCGAAATATTAACACACGATGAATAATAAAAAAAAATAAAATAAATAAACAAATTACTCAAGCCAAAATATAAAATAAAATTAAAAAAAAAAAAAAACCACTCAAGAAGCTTAGCAACGCCACATGCTGATTCAAGAAATTGAAATTTTTTCCTCATCTGTTTTTTTTTTTTATTTTTAATCGAAATAAATTTTACCTTTTGGAGAAAATAATTAATTAAATAAATCAGCAAAAAAAAAAAAAAAATTAAAATTATAACAGTCAAGACAATATGTTTTCGGTTCGTTCCTTCAACTTGTATTATTTTGATCGAACTTATCTTTATTTTCGGTGAATTAACTTTGGATTGCACAGTGGTGTGGTTTAGATTTAAAGCTTATTGCTTTAGAAAGTGTACCACGCAGAATTTAACTAATTGTTTATGCGGACATTCTAAATTGTTTATAAACCGTCAAACAAAACATTGCAAAGGATTTACATAATAAATATCAAAAGTCATTACACAATAAACTTTGCACACCACTGGGAAGACAAGTTTCATTAAAGCCAGAAACACACAGAAGAAAACGAAAAGATTTATTAAAATGAACAAAAAAAGAAAAGAAAAAAACAAATAAGCAAGACATGTCGCGCGTGCTGTTTGTTCAAAACTCACTAAAATTTCTGTAAAAATAAAATATTAATTAAACGTTATTAATAAACAAATGGATAATATTTATTTACTTTTAAATACTTTTACTTAGCCTTTATTACGAAAACTTTTTCTGTTTTTTTTTTTTTTTTAAAGATGCTTTAAGCAATAACAAAAATAAATTCATTATGCTTACAAAAACACAACAACAAAAAGAAATGAAAAAAGTTTGATAATTTTCTGGGAGAGAAAGAAAAACATAGCAAAATCCACGTTATTAACGAAATAAAAGGGAAAAGCATAAGGAAGAATAACATAAAACTTAATAATAAATAAAATAAAAGTCTGATGCGACGCGACAATATTATTTGCGATGTCGCAATAACAACGATAAAAATTTGAGGAAAAAAAAAATTAAAAAAAAACTTAAAAATAAGCAGAGAGATGATGCCTAAAGCGAATTTTTTTTCATCTTCACTTAGTTTTCTTTATTTTTTGTTTAATTTAAGTAAAAAAATCTGTAAATACGCAATTTTGTCTCGTTTATAGGGAGTCAAATGAATAAAGGAAAAAAAAAACTGTCTAAAAATAAGCGCCAGTAGGTATTTTTGGAAATTTTATTTTTCATTACTGCGTCTTATTTTCCCTTTAAAATGATTTAAGATAGTTTTTTTTTTTTTCTTTTGATTTGTTAAAGACAACGTTTTTCTGTGTTGTTATTATTTGTTGAATGTAAATAAACTCTTTACAGCAGCGACAACATCACAGTCAAAAGTAACAACATCGTCAACATCGCCAAAACCATAAATTTTGTTAAATTTTATGATTTTATATAGAAATTAATAATCAACTCATAACCGGTGTTTAGTAACTAAACGTAAATAGAGTTTTATAAAGTTTAATATTTAACGCCTTGGTTGGCACAGAATTTGGAGTACAATCGCATATCATGATGCATGGATTTAGGTAAGAAATATCTATTGATAGACAATTAATCAATAAATAAATTCAGTTTATCTCGAAATTCTTCAAATTCTGATCCAGAATAATAGAATTATGTAATCGAACCATAGGTGTACAAATGAGTCGTTTATAAGTAACCTATGCTTGAAGATCACTTCACTAAGTAGAGATGAACTTATCGAACCTCATAGTAACGTTTTAGTATAATAGCAGATAGTAGCTTTAAGTAAGTGTGATACTGACCGTTGTTGAAGCTTCATTTGATTGCATATTATGAGTTTTTGCGAAATTTTCTTTTATTTTTTAAACAAATATTTAAAAATAAACGAAATTAAAGAAAGATTAAAGTGTACAAATTGTAAAATTGATAAGAGTTCATAAGTGCTTTGGTGATGTGTTGCATAGATTTTATTTTCTAATAAAACACTAAAAAATATGTTTTTTGCCAACTCTGGCTCTTACGATAAATCAATAGTCAATAATTGTGGGTTTGTGATTATTTTTTCACTTGATTAAATTAAAATTAAATTTAATTTAGTTATTCTGCTTCAAAGAACTTATTTTTTATTCATTCAAAATGTGTAAAGTAATGAAATGATTCCGAGAAATAAATGTAAATATATTACGAATCAACCAAATACATTAAAAACGACTGATTTTGTAGCCCTACGTCTAGTAACAATACGTGTATGTGGCGAGAAATAAAATTTTTTTGTCCACACATCTTAGGGACTGTAAACAAGTCTCCCTATCAATTTTTGCGACCCGGAATTGTTTTTTATTTTGTTTGTTTGTTTCTATTTCCACATTTGAAGTAACTTTTATTGCGAAATTTAAATAAATTTTAGTAGACAGAACATGTCACATGAGATTACATTGTATTGTTATTACTGTTATACACATTTGTTATGTTAAGCATTAACACCCTGACTTCACATTAGCTTTCACATATAATTTCTAGCCCTGGTTATTTGGTCGAAAAAAAAACAAACAAACAAAACAAGACAGAAAAATTCATTAAAAAACATAAAAGAAAGACCAAAAAAAAAAACATTTTTCGAGATGAAAATTTAACGTTCTCTAGTGGCCAAAAGGTCATTTTGTTTATATTTATATTTATGTTTATGTTTTTTTTTATGTTAAAAACATACGAAATTTAACGGAAGCAAAACATCACTTTAGTTTAAATTCATAACTACAACGTGTATTGTCGCCACTACGAGAAAAAGGTCGAATTCTTATTCATATCATTTTTGTGAAATTTGTGTGCTAAAAAAATATTTTTTTGCTGATGAGCAATCTTGTTTCCAATATAAAAGAAAAAGATAAATCAAATAAAAATTTAATCGATTAGCCATTAAAAAGTTTACTGGATGCTTAATAAAATGAAAAATAAAAAAAAAATTATTGCTTAGTCAGTAGATGCTTGGTATACATTCATTAGTGCACTCGCCGTTTGATAATTCTGCTTTAGTCAATAAAAGCGACTGTTGAGAACATTAAACCCATTGAAATAACGTTGCATTCATCTGTGCCTATAAATTACATGAGAAAACATATAAATACTTTGTAAAGAAAAGTTAATAATGGCGGAAAAGTTAATTCAGGTTCATTACCTAAGCTATGCACATTGCAGGAATTGAAAAATTAGGTTCAATATTTCATAAAAAGGTTTCATATTTTAACACAAAATTCTTTGTAAATAAAAAAAACTTTTTGTTGTTCATATTGCAAAAAAAAAAAAAAACGAAGCACCTGCAACTTTGGCGCCAATAAACTATCGCGGTCTGAATAAAGCTTGTTTGCTAAAGGTTTTATGCCCAATGATACTTTCACTCTCATTACTAATATTTAATAACATTTCCATTCCAAACTTTAATTAAACATAATTTTTATTGAATAATAACAAGTGCTGCCCGCCATTACAAAAAAAAAACGTTACTCATGTCTCATTCCACCTGCATTATTAATAAATTCCCTATGTTTATCGTTAAAATTCGCTATTTTAATTATATTACAATATTCACAATTGTTTTTTGGCTTATTTCAAATAAATAACAAAAAAAAAAGTTTCATTTTTGTACCATATTGTTGATTATATTTTGCAAATAAATGAAAGCAAACTGGTGAATTATGTTATGTTTTGTCGTTAGAAAAAAAAAATAAATACAAATATTTCGCGGCCAATTTGTTAAATGCACGTGCTTTATAATATTATTCCGTTATATTATATTTGCTGTTTAAAATCTATTTAACAGTTTTGTAAATAATTGCACCAGTTGGTAAACGTTTATTATTATTATTTAACAATTTTAGCACTTGATAGCCTTTTGTAGTTATTAATATTAAACTAGAAATTTTATAAAATTTCAAACAAATAGAAATTATATTTTCCCTTTTTATTCTTTGTTTATAAAAAAAAAAACAAAAAATTATGCTTTTACTGTGTGCATTTACTTTAGTGAATAATTTATAATATTTTATTTTTACTCTAAATAACAAGGAAATAACACAAAATGTGTCATTTACTTGCAGATACAAAACAAGTAAGTTTTAAGAATTAAGGCAAAACCACTTAGCTATTATTTTAATAACAAAAACACACCGGTAATGCTTTTTTTTTGTTTTAATGTTTATAAACAAGAATAAAAAGTTTTCTTACTTGCCACCTAGAAAAATCATTAAAAAAAAAAAACAAAAAGTTTTTTATGCTTTAAAAATAAAATGGCGAATGGAACTTTTTTTTGTTTGTTTTTGTTTTTGCCATCATTAATAAAAATGAGTTTTTAATAAGTTTATGCAATAATTTAATATAAAAAAAAATCTCATTGCAGAAATAGAAATAATGACTTTTCTTGACTTAACTTAAGTTTTTAATTTAATTTGCTTGCACAATAAAAAAGAAAATAATAATGATGATGTAATAGAAAAAAAAAACAATGTGTGTGCTTGAAAAAATGAGAAAAGAATTCAACTTGATTATAAAGTTTACGGAAATCAAGGAGAAATTACATTTGTTTTTTACAATTTACAGTTATTTTAAAGTCTGACATATATATTTCTACTCAATTTTAATAAAAAACTTCATTATGATTATAAAGCTTTTTAGTTGGTATTTTTGCAAATAGGAAAATACACAAAAAATTTAAAAAAAGTCCTTTGTTGCTTTAAAAGCACAAAACAAAACTAGTCTGATGTCTGGCGCTACAATAAAACAATTATTAAAATTCTACTTAAATTCCATTATAATGGAAATGTTATTAAAAAAAATATTAAATATTTTATCCCTTAAGCTTCTAATGCCATATTTTATTTATTTTTATTTACATAAATATTTCTTTAATATAGAAAATATCAATGAAAATAAAAAAAAAAAAATTCTATAAAAGCTTTATCATCGTTGAGAATTTTTAATTTTATGATAAATTTTGTTGCTTTTTTTATTGACGGTTTCCTTGAATAATTTTTTTTGTTATTAACAACTGACTACCATGACATGCATCAATGATGAGATGAGTGGAAATGTTTTTTTTTTTAATTTTACAACAGATTTATTATTATCGCTTGTTTGTCCTTTAAGCTTGGTTATTAAGTAACTTTATAAACAGGAGTATACACTGATAAATACATAAGATGCTTCACAGAATAGAATCGTTTAATTATTCAATAAAAAGAATTAACGAGAAAGAAAAAAAAAGTATTTTTCCTTAATACATAATCATCTTCTCATTTCTATTTAAGCGACTCGACTATATTTATTTAATTTTCTTCGTTTTTAATCTAAATATTATTTTATAACTTTTTATTGTTTTAAAGTAAAAAAAAAATTTATTTATTTGTCCTGCAATATGTTTTTCATTATTTTTCTTTATGCTTTTTATGTTTTGCTTTGTTTATTTATCTTGTCTTTATGATTTTTTTTTTAGTCAAAAATGTTTTATGTTGTTTCATTGTTGTTTCAAGTTTAGTTTTGTTGATTTTATTATGTTTTTTTCTTTTCATTCAATTCTTTTCTTTTCTTTTGTTCGTTTAATTAGAAATAAAAAACAAAGAATTTGTAATGAAGAAAAAAAAATAAAAATAAAAATTTATTAGTAAAATTAGTAAATAATCGATAATTTAAAATTTCTTGTTTGAGTGAAATTTTGTATGCTTTTTTTTTATTTATTCTGTTCTGTACTTAAAAAAAAGCGCTGAAAATATGCATATATTGTCTGAAGCTTTTCAAAAATTATAAACATTAGAGTGATCACGCGATACCGGTTATTACATTACAGTTCAATCATCTGCATGAGTCTTTCTTATATAATAACAAGAAGAAAAAATTAAAAAAAATTCAATCAAAATTATTACAAAATAAAAATAAATCTTATTAGCATATAATCGATTTAATATTAATAAATATAAAAACGATTATTTTGTCATTTGAAAGCAGACAACAAAAAAAAAAACGAAAGAAAGAAAGAAAAAAATCCTGCAATCTCATCAAACATTATTAATTTACTTTAAAAGGCAACAAAGTGACTTTTTTTGTTTGTTGTACATGAAAGAATAAATATTTCCTCTATTGTTGATAATTTTTTATGGTTAAGCACAGAGTATTCGAACCGTTTTAATGTTTAACTTTTTTTTTTCTTTAATTTCTATCAAATATTATATGTATATAATATTACCACCCGTTTAAGTAAGATTTTAACGAGTGTTTCTGATGTTGCAGAAGTATATTTCACAATAAAACTATCTAAGAAAATACGAAAGTTTTTAAATGATGAGTTTTTCAATAGAAAAAATTTCAAATTATTTGTTTATAATTTTATTTAGGACTATAGCTAACAATAAAACTTTTGTAAAACTTTCATTGTTGCAACATGCACTATGTTGCAGTATTGAGTAGAATTTTGTTCGCCTGTTTTAAAACACTGTTTCAGTCATTTTTATGCTGTTTCATTGTAATATTCTAGCATAATTCTTGTCTAAATGAAAATTTATTTATTTAATTCATGTAAAGTAAATCATAATCGTGCAAAAATATAATTTCTTAACAATGGTCGGGAATATATATTTAACAATAACTTTGTTTATTACATTTGAGAGAAAAAAAAAAAAAAAAGAAACAAGGGAAACGAATAAAATATTACCACGCATCGTTTAAATTGTTAAAAAAAAAAAAATACAAATTTAAGAAAAACCTTCGAAACGTTATATCATGATTTACATTATTGTGAATATTTTAATTTTTTTTTTTTCGAAATACAAGATTTTTCATAAAGTACAAAAAATTCAGCAAAGTCAATTCATAGGAAAGTAGAAAGAATAAAAATAGTTTAGTGTGATTGAGTGCTTTCAATTTAACAGGAAAAAAATAACCACAACAGCCTTTAGCATATATTTAAGCAAGTGAAATATCTGTTTTGGTTTCGATAAAACAATAACGAAAAAAAAAGTAGAAGAAGCTAAATGTGAACTAAAAATTGATTGACGCCAATAAAGGCATGCCAGACGATACAACTGACACGTTTATGTGTTGCTTTTAATACTGATGATGCTGCTTCTGATATTTTCTTATTACTATATAAGGGCGGGTTTTTTTCTTCTTCTTCTTATAAATAAATAAATAAATTTCAATGAAAAAATAAAATATTTAACCTACAAAACATACATCCCTTAATATTTTTATTTAGCTAAATTTGCCCTACTAGAAACTATATAGAAATTTTATTTTGCTCATGTTTTTCTGTTATTTTTCTGTTAAAGGCTATCCGGTTATGTGGGGTAGAGAGTAAAGTGCTATTTTTCAATATTTCCAACAAATATAAATAAGAATATTATGCCAATAATGGCAGTGATGTGATGTTAAAGAAAGCAAACGCAACAACAAGTTGAGTCGTAAAAAAATTTGTATTGCGAATTGCATTGCTGGAAAATTGTTTAAAAAAAAAAATTATTAGAAATTGGGGAGTAAAATGTTTTTATGGAAATTATTGGGCTGCTTTTCAGTTTATATTAAGAGAAAATTGTTTTTGTCGCATATTTTCCGGCTTATTTTTCTTCTCTTCTATAACAATAATAATATTTTGCTGGTAATAATAATTTGGTTGGGAGTTTTTACGTGTTTAAACAGTGGCAAAGAATACCACGGTTGTTATTACTTGTATTTTAAATGTTTTACTAAACTATAAAATAAATCAACAAAAAAATTAATTATTTTATGATAAACAATTCGTTTTTATTTATTTTCCCGTCTTAGTTATAAAAAGTCGTTGGGGTATGTTTGAAAATTAAAAAATAGCAACAACAACTAAAACAAAAAAAAAATATAATAAATAATTTAATAAATTTATTTAATAAAACTGAAAGCACTCAGTGCGTGCTTTTTGTATCGACATAAAAAAAAATTCTTAATGATTAATGTAGGAAATATTTTATGTTTGAAAATAATTTTACTACTACGTGACGCATTTTTATAATTTACAGTCACGTCGTATAATTTTGAACTAATGTACAAATTGAATAATAACGCTGATAGATTTTAAAACGAAAGATTTAGGAAATATGTGTATTTATGGTTCTCATATAATACTAAATTAGAAATAATACTGACAAAGAAAATCGGGGATTTACTGTAGGAAAATGGTGTGAGTGGTTGCTAATTGATATCGATTTATAAAAAGATTTTAATTTGACTGCACCTAATACTTCAATAGAGTTTTGCTGTCTTTTTTTTTTGCTTCATAAATGTTCTACAAACAAGAACCATTAATAATGACAAGAAAACTCAAATCAAATAAATAAAACCGTGAATATTATTCATCAATTAATTTTTTTTATTGATTTAGATACAAAAAAAAATGTTTACGGCTTTTACCTTTAAGTAAAACTGTGGGGTAGTAGCATAGCGGCAACAGTCGTAAAACATAAAAAAACATTATAAAACAAAATACAAATATACGATCCTGACGATAATCTAATCAAAAAACAAAAATATGTCGATGCGTTTTTAGCTGTTGGTAACTGCCAACCCTATAGCCCAGTGTTACAGCGTTAATAATATTTTCGCATGATCAAGGGATGGTAATTTATTTAATTTACAAAAAATAAAAATATAATTTAACAAATTTTCTAGTTAAACAGCAATAAAATAAGGGAAAAGCACATTTTATTCGTCCACTTTTATTTATTATTCGAAATGCGTGAAATTAGAATTTTGTATTTCATACAAAAAATTGGTTTTTATGACACGACGTTAAGCTACCAAGGGATGCACTAAACGAAAAATTGCAAAAAAAAGTGAAACTAACAACACCCCAAAAAGCTGATATGATGATTTATCGTTAATAAATCCGTGTGGAATGAGTAGCGTTTCCTTTATTCTGTATTAGTTACGGCAAAAGCATTACCAATATAATTTTTTTCATAAGGGGTGAAGAATTAGAATTTATCTTAAAACTATTGTGTAGTTAAGTTTAATTTTGTTTTGTAGTTGTCAAAAAGCAATACGACAATAAAAAAAAATATTTGTAATCTTGGCATAGTAAGTTCGTTAATAAATAAAAAGGGTGGAAAATTGCTTTTAGAGATATAATTGCTACCGCCGGTGCCAAGTGGTATAATAAAGTGCTCTGCTTTGGTAAATATTTTTTATCTTGATGATTATTTGTGTCCTTTCGTGTTGTATGCCAGCCATGGTTAGACATTCGTTTATCAAATTGATTGCCAGTGCGAGCCAAACCCAAAAGGCATGTAAGCTTGCCAGTTTATTATGCACTGTCGGTATTTCTACTGTCAAGTTCTCGTGTGATGGTTATAGATCTAAATACAAATTGCAGAGCCGGTGGATAAACTCATACTTTTGTATGAATCAAATTGCCTTAACCACTTTTCAACTTTTAAACTATCGGAACGACAAAACATCGGACAAGGTCAAATAACTCAAGCTGGGTAACTAATAACAGAAAATGCAGCACAGCAACAACACATTAAGTACATTTCAGTGTTCCATAGTTGATATATGCTTTTGTTAAACACTTTTGTCATGGATCGATATAGCGTAAGAGCATATTTTTATTGTTTGCTATTTTGTTTAATGCATCTAGTGGTATCAGTTTATTAAAACTAATAAAAGACCACACATGAATATTTTCATCATTTTCAATTTTATTTTATAACTAAAGTTTATTATACTAAAATATTTCGCCGAAATTCATACAATTTTCATTTCATATGCAGTGCTCGAATTATAATACTCAAACTAAAAAAAACAATTTTCATCCTCAGGTAAGATTATGCCAATAAATTTTCTTAAAAGAAAATTAAGTTTTAACAAAAATTTACTAAAAATATCAAATCCTATAAATTGTAAGCTTTAAAAAAAAATCAACCAAACTAAACCCTAAAGCAATCAAAACTAATTTTTTTTTTTAAATTACAATAAAAAAGGATTTTTTTTATTAAGGCTTTTAATACTTATCTTGGGTTACAATAAATACAGAAAATTATCAAACAAGGATGTTTACATTGCAATTTATAAAGGGAAAAAATAACACATCAAAAGCTAGAAAATTGATAACGTAGAAAAAAAAAATTATAAATAAATCTTTAAATCGAAATTTGATACTTTCTTTAGAAAAGAAAAAATAGAAAAAAAAATCGTAAATAAATAATAAAAATAAATACTCCTGACATGCTTTTTAAAAAATTTTTTTTTATCATCAAAGAGGGATAATAATTTTTATTGATGGTATTCAATTTTAAAATTTGGAGCAAACAAACACCCAAACCATGTTGAATCTACTTGAAATTTTATTTTCCTTCTTTTGCGAAATAATAACTTTCAATAACAATTTAATATAATCGACGATGATATATTTATTTATTCGTTAACATTTAAGGTACATTATAGCACAAATAATAATAATAAAAAAAAAATCAAATCGAATGAATGAAATCAGTGTAAACAAGGAAAACATTGAAATTATATTTTCGCCTGGTCTCATACCAAACACTAATCGTTGCTATAGGCACAATAAGAAAAAAAAATTTCTTTATCACAAGAAAAAAGCAAAAGATTTTGTACCTCAGAGCCGATTACTAACATGTTTTTGATATATTCTTTCCATTTTACATGATATATATATTTTTTTTACTATTTCTATGCTTTAAGTATTTTTTTTGTTGTTATTATGCTTCGTTCAGCTGCTGTTGCTTCAAGTCAACATTAGAAATAGTAAAACCATATCAAGTTACTTTACTGTACTCTGTTTCGTTTTCCACTTTGAATTGATAATAAAAAGTTTTCTGTTTTTTTTTTTTTTACTTTCCGTAAAAAGAAATAGGAAAAACGAAAATAAAAAACTGCTAAATTGCAATTATATCTGAGTTTTGTTTTTGTGTGTGCCATCTGCAGACTAGAGGAAAATGAAGGAAATTTTCTTTTTATTAAATAAATAAATAAAATGAAAAAGAAATCATTATTTTTACTCTTCTCATTTCAATTATTTTTATTATTTTTATTATTATTATTTATTTGTGAGAAAAATATTTATTTTTATTCCAGCAAGAAGTGGAATACTAAACCAGTAACAAAAACAATAACAAATATTGAGTAATACTGGAGGAAATAATTTGGCAGATGTTTTATCAGTAAATATTTGTCGGTTCGTTAAGCATGTAATTTAAATGTACATAATGTTATGTAATTTACTTCATATAATAACAAAACCTAACAACATATGAAATTAGATAAAATTATTACAGTAAAATGTTAAATGGCTTTTAATAAACAAACAAAAAAAGAAGAAGAAGAAGAAGTAGTAAAAAAAAACAATTGATTAACCGACTACACACTATCAAATGCGTAGTGATTTTGCAATGTTACTAAGTAATTTAAAGGAAACTTTAGTAAACAGCAACAGTAACAACAACAAACCGTCATATTGCGTGGTGAAAGCACAAAGTTTTCTTTTTTTTTTATTATCAAAAGTTTGTAAAAACTGTATGATTGTTAAGAATAATTTCGTATAATAAATTTTTTTATTTTTTTTTTGCAAAAATAAATATTTCCTGCCGGAAACTGACCTAAAATTGAGTTTTTTTTTTTTTTTTTTTTGTTTTTAAAGTTGAGAATACGACAAAGTATTGCATGCTATGTTGAATAGTTTACACGAACTAACAGAAATAGGTTAAAAGTATAAGCTAATAAAAGTTTTGTATAAAACTCTTAATACTAATCAAAGTTATGAACAATAAAGAAGACGATAATTTGATTTAGCTTTGCACAGAAAACTATCCTAATGATACTTTTCTAGCTGCGAAAATTTGATTATTTAATGGCGTTAATGATTGCTAATTGAAAATTCGATGCTGAATGTATATCCTTCAGTAATACAGCACTAATTGAATATACAAGTCTTGATTAATACTTTTATTTGCTGCGTTATCATAATAAACATTCTTCAAATCCAAAGTAACAGTAAGTCCAAATTAAAAATGTACATAGAAGAGGCAGTAACATTCCAAATGTTATTTATATCCTAATTAAACTGAAAATTATACAAATGTTGTTTGTTGTTCTAATAATAAGTATGTAGTAGTAGCAAAATATAATTATTTAACGTAATTTAAATTATAATACGACGTTACACAAATAATATTTATGCTGATTACTCGTTAAATAATTAGTTAATTCGTTTGCTGATGCACATAAGCATAGTCTTGACTTAATTAACATTTAAATATTCTTTACTAACTTTATTTTATTCAAATTTATGTAATTAATTTTTTATTTTTCATGTATAATTTGTGCACATTTGACAAGGAAATTATTAAACAAGAAATATAAAGAAAAACAAAACATCCGAGGATTGATTAAAATATTTTTTTTATCAAAAATGGTAATAATTTTGTATTATTAATTTCAGCTTGTGCATAGTTTAATACGTAATAATAATAATAATTTAAAATCGTAGAAAATACGTTAGCATAGCTAAACGCAATCTATGTATATAGAGATAAATAAATAAAAAATTAAGCCGCCCATTCACAAATTTATAACATTTAATTTACTGATGTGCCACGGGTGGTTAATTATTCCCGGTGTATCCCCCCGTACTCAAATCAAATGGAATAGTATAAAAAACCCTTAAATTCATAAACATATTTATTATATTGTAAAAACACCAGTGGTGGTCTTGTTTTCTATGTATAAATTTATTCTATTAAAATATTACTTATGCTGAAATGTAGGCAATTTAGGTAGTCGATTCCTTTTTATTAAAAAAAAAAATGCGAAAAGCGAACTGAAAATGATATTTTTTTTTAATAAATAATTATAACGATAATAATAACAGCAGTAACACCACCGTGGATCCCTTTACTTTTGTTTACCTCAAATTGTTTATTAGCTTTGGAAGGAGTAGGCAACTAGGCGTACAAGTATACAAAGATAATTATTTCACTTCGGGGCGTGCATATAAATTTTTTGATTTTTCCTTTTGTTGAATAAATTTTTTGGTACTGGGTTGCTTTTGATTGTTCAGAAAAGCAATTGCCGTATTTCCGTTACACTAATACATATTGTTCTGTTACCGTTTAATTGGAATGAGTTTTGTATTTTTAACCTAATATTTTAAGTAAGATGCTTTTAAGTACAATAGAACCCCGGACAATGTAAACTCAATCAGTGATTTCCTGCAAAATGGTTTTTCTTCTTCTATTTTTAAACCAAGGAGAATGTTAATAATAATAATAATAATAATAATAATAATAATAAGAGATAAATGTGTAATAATAATATGCTTTTGATCTATTTTCTTTATATTTTAACAGACTCCCCTCTAGTTTTTTTTTTGTTTTGGTTAAACACAGATTCAACCTGCTATTGTTTGAATTTTGGAAACGCAACAAAAATGCAATTTAAATAGCAATGGAGAATACTCATCCCAGTTAAAATAAAAACTAATTTTAAATTAGGGTGGTTGTAAAACGTTTGTACATAAATATTACCACACAATTGTTCACCACAAAGGCAGACAATAATTATTAATTGATTTATTACACTATGGGGATAATATCGATAAAATTTCTTTAAATGAACAAAAAAAAAAGAATACTGAGTGATTTTTTTCCTCCAATATTTAATTATAGAGAAAATATTATTTTTAATTTAAAATTAAAAGCTTTCATTCTGGAATGATAAAACAGCAGAAATAAGAGATAATAGCAAAGCAAACTGTGACAGCATAGTTAAACAGCTTCCAACAACAAGTAAATATTCAACAACAGTAACCGTCATCAACTGAAAACAAAATTAACTAAAAATAACAAAAAAAAAAAAATAAATAAAAACCCATTGAAACGTGTTTTGTATTTAAAATTTCAAAAACTTTTCAATTTTTGCCCAACAAAAATCATTATAAAACAAAAAATAAAAAAAGTGAAATAAACCGTCGATACAAATTCGCCAATTAATTTAATTAATTAATTAAAAAAAAAGTAAACTTTTCAACAAGCTATAATTGAGTTAAATTGTATTAAAAATAATTAACTTATTAAATTTATAAATAAAAACATTATTAATGTTTGTTGGCTGAGTGCTACGTTTATAAGTTTTTTTCTCCTTTTTTTTTAATTTATTTTATTTTTCATAATTGCAAACACATGCAAACCTAATGCATTTTTATCAACGAATGATTTTTGTTTTACCCTAATACTATTATTTTAAATAAATATTATTAAAAACTGCAATCAATCTATTGTTAATTCAATATAAATTTACGCATAGGGTAAAATACATTACGCGACTGATTATTAATAACGGCAAACACTGCCAAATGCAATAAAATCTTTTCTTTTTTTTTATATACGTAAAGCTTCAATAAATGAAAATTTGACTAGAATTTGGCAAATTTTAAATAAAACAAACATATGTTTGATATTGGGTTATGATAACCAAACTGTAAAAACCACAATATTATTGTAATTTTGTTTAGTTTGGTGCAGTCACTTTTGTTTAGTTTTCTCTCTATTATATTATCAAATGGTTTATTTAACTAAAAATCATATTAAATTGTTTGTTTGTTTATTATAGCTTTATTTAATTAACAAATTAAAGTGAAATTATAACCATAGACAAGTTGTGGTAAAATATATATTCAGTATACGGTTTAGTTGAACAAAATACTTATAGCTGATGAGTTAAGACAACAGCAATGGGAATGACATTTCACAGATAACGTTTTGAAAAGTAAAAAAGTTTTTTATTTTCCATTTTTGGTTATAATTTTAATTGTATATTTACTGGAAACTACTCTTTTTCTTTGTTTTGTGTAATGACAAAATAACATGTAATCAAATCAAAGAAGTTGAAGACAATTTAATGAAAATAGTTTTTAACTGAAAAACGAAAATTCTGACTATTTTTTATCTTCAAGTAGCTCCTTCAAACAATGCTTGTAGAAGTTTTATCGAATCTGCGAATTAATCTAATATTTGATCACAAAAAAAAGATGCTAGTTTGGGTAGTAAAATGAATGAACATTTATTGCAGTTTCACGAAATCAAGGTCTAAAAATCAATTTTAACATATTATTATAATTGTTTGCATAAAGAAAAATAATAATTTTGTACAAACAATTGTCAAACAATTGTTATTTTATAACCTGTTTAGCCGCGAGGAATGTTTGAGAATCATATTTACAACCCTAATATGAAATTTTTTATTTTTGTCGTCTCTGTAAATATCAAATATTTATATTTGTGGTATTTATCGTAAAAAAAAAAAAACCTTGCTACGGGGTGACATTTAAAAATCTTTTTTTTTTGCTCATTTTAATCGATGTTCCAATTATTAACCTGTCATTGTCACAGTTCAACAGAAATTTAATAAACGAATATAGGCAACCAGCTACACATGCATTTTAATTGCTAAACTTTACCTAGCTTACGACATTTTGCGAATATTATTTTGGATTTATTGGGAAAAAGAAACAGCATATGTTTAATTCTGTAAAACAAATGTCTGTCTATACGATGGATTGTGGTAGCAGAAAAAACAACGCCAACAACATAAACATAAAACAATAAATATTTGCTTCAGAGAACATAGAAAAAGTTTACATAAATTGCTGAAACAACAACAACAACAGCAACGATCAACTTATATTAAATTAAAAAAAAAAAAGAAGAAAAAAAATTTGAAAAATAAGAAAAAATAAATCAACCACCCTTGGTTTTAGTGTATTCACGTTTTTGCCAAAAGATTTATGAAGCGAAAAAAATAATACAAAAACACCACGTGGTTAAAAACACATAAAAAAAAATTATTAAATAAAAAAAATAAAAAAATTCACGCAACATATTTAACTCATAAAACGTATTCAACATGGAATTTAAGTAGAAAAATTAATAGACGAAAAACTAAATGAGGGAAAAATTCTTTTACTTTTCGAACAATAAATTACAAACAGAACATAAAGGATTTAAATATCGTGGCAGCTTCCACGATGCAACAGTAGTAAGTCGTTGCATTACATTACACTAAAGAAGCGATTAAAAAAAATTAAAACAACTCACACCTATTCGGAACAGTAATCTCATATACAAATCAACTTTAAGTCCTTCATATAAACTTTTTCCACCCCAATCTCGTTTCGAGCAAAACAAAAAAAAAAAAATCGCATATTAAAAGTAATAACAACAGAAATAAAAGAAAAAAACATTTTAATGTTGGCGACAGGGTGACTGCACTACCTTCTACAACCATCATCACCTCTAATATTTAAATAAAACAAATAAAACATCCCTTATTCGTCTCGTTTGGGTAACGAATAAAATTACATTGCAAAGCATATTTAAACGCATTTAAACACAAACATTGCGTGTATGTTGCACTTCAATGCTCATCCAATGAATGTCACTTTGGTGTGTAGCTGTTGCACGAAGGGTGGATGGGATTCCACCACCCTGAGTAGGTGAATAATTTAAACAAAACAAAAAAAAAAACATTAAAAGATGATGAAATTTTACTATTTTAATAAAAATATTTTTATGAAGAAAAAAACTACAATAAGGGTGCTAGCCAAGCTAGTTTATATACAATTTAGAATGAATAAAAAAACAACCCTCGAATAACACATATTTATATAGGGATTGAGGTTATATTAATGGCAATGATTTATGTTCTTTAATTTATTTTCCTCAAATGCTATAGGAGCACGCAATTTTTTTTCTTCAGTTCTATCGTTCTGAATGTATGATAGGTTCGTGTTGTCACACGTGAGCCAACACTATTCTGATTAAATCAAATCAAAAAACAAAACAAAAAAGTAATTTAGTGCTTACCTCAATGTACTCTTGGATGCTGTCGCATTGTTCGAGGACAAGGACAGCTGGCTGAATTTTGATCGGTGTCTCTGTGGGTGGTGGTGCGTCTGGAGTCATGGGGCTAAGAAATCCGCTATCAGCGTCACTGTGACTGGACAGAGGACGTGCTTGCCTTACTTTATACTGCCCTCGGCTTGGCACTGGTGCAGGATTAAACAGTACATAGTTGGATTCTTGGGGCGGTGGCGGAGGCTGGGGTGGACGATTTATATTTGTCGATACTTCGGAAAACTGTGCAGATGATAAACTAGGTTTTACTTCGGTTTTTGTTGTTCGTGATGATGATTTGGTAGATGTCACTGATTTTCCCTTTGCCAATTGTTTAGTTGCAGGCAGCAGACGACTTCCAGCTGTTTTACGTTTTCCTGCAGTTGGTAGCGACGATTGACGAAATATTTTATCAATTTGCGGTGGCTTTTTTGTTAATACTGACGGTGGTGATATGCTTTTTCGATTTATTTTTTTCATGTGTGGATCCACACACACAATTCCCCCTGATATAGATTTAGGCACAGATATATCAATGTTTTCGTCGCACAAATCTGTGTTTGGAGACGTTTCAATAACAGAAATAAGCATTGTATGAAATTCAGAGCTGGAAGAAGTCGTGTCTGTGACTGTGCCTGTCGTTGTCTGAGAATCAGTCGATGTTGTCGATGAAGAATTTGTCGTTGTGCCACTAGAATCATTTCCAGATTTTATTTTTCTCTCTTCATCTGTATAATATGATGAATCAACTCCTGGTTTGTCATCATAGTCATCCTCTAGCAATAATATAGCAGCTGCCTCTTCTTGCTCTACGTAATCGGGATCAATTGTAAAGTAATTGCCAAAATCAGCTTCATTATTACCGGCAATTGTGTCAGTTTCAATTTCATTAGGAGGTGATGAGTCGTATACTATTTGATCCTCATAAATAATCTCTTCAATCAATTCCTCCTCTTCGTCTACGTTAAAACTATTCATTGAATTAACGTCGTCTTCTCTTGTTTTTTTCATTAAATCCTTCTCATTTATGAAATCCACAGATGGATCAAATAGACAATAATTTTCTAAATGTGGTACGCCTCGACGCGGTCGAACTGGAATATTTTGAAACATTTCTGATGCATATTCTGCTTTAACTATTAAATCAAAATCGGATCCACAACTGTCGGCTCCATCTGATAATTTAACACATTCATCGGAGCTGTAAGAAGCGATTTCGTCCTGGTGCAACTTACAAATTTGATCATCAATACTAATCTGTTTTTGAGTATTTGGAAATCGTTTAAATAGTCGCGATCCAATTTTTTCTGTTGATTTTGCTATTTGCTTGGATGGTATCAGTTGAAATCTTCTTAAACCACTTTTTTCTTCTGAACCTTTATTTAAAGCAACAGGCGGTGGTTCGCGATAAGGTGGAGGATGCATATGATTTGCTGGTATTGGTGATTCACAACGATTTTGCTCAATCAAACTATCTAACGGCTGCCGCCCATACCGATATTTGCTTGGCAGTGATGATGATGGGGTTACGGTGTGTGTTTTATCATCCCAACCACTAGGTTGTGAATTGCTACCACGAAGTTTAAATAAATTTTGTTTTTTGTTTGTAGCATCCACCGCTGACCGACCTACAGCCAATAAGCTAGTTGCAATGTTTGTTGTTCTCTGAATCATTGATATTTTTCCTGAAAGACCAACTGCAGTACGACTGCTTATGCCACCATCGCTATTACTACGGTGATGTGATTGCAGAGCATGCAACGATGGCATGTGTTTCGGTAATTTCAGTCTAGATTTCTTTCCGCCAGCCGTTATTTCATTCATTTCTAACGCATTGACGATGCCACCCCTATCATGATTGTCACAATCATCTCTTCTATTCGCTATACTTTTGTTAATTTCATCACCCACTTCACCGGCAGCCTCTAAAGACGCCGGACGTCGTTTAACCGTCCCCGTACGCGAGCTTGGTGAATCCCAATCTGGTAGTGCTCCCCGAGGTGGAACCGGATGTAACATTCTCGTCTGCATCATCTGCTACTTTTACTTTTTGTCAGCTGTGCCGGCTTCCCAAACACCCACAATAATGATAATGATAATGATAAAAGCAATTGATATGCCAGCCGTAATGATGCTACTTTCATTATTTTCTCGTTTACACAAAAAAATCTATATATACAGTTTGATTATATTTTTCTATCGTTTGCTCCTTTTACATTATTTTTACACTTCCTTAGTTAATCACTATTCGTATTGTTAAATACTTTTACATCACAAAAATACACTGTGCCTTATAAAATATTCTTACCATTTTATGGTTTATTTTTAACACTTTTTCTTCTTGAAATTTATCACTGAGCTTTAATTAATTTTTTTTAAAAGTGTTTTCTCTTTTTTTTTTTGGTTTTTGGTGTTTTCTAAATAAACAAAAAGTTTATACGATTATAATTTATGTGAAGAAACTAAATAGAAAAATTGTCCCTTTTCCATTATAAATTGGTTACAAGATTTTTAGTACAGTGTAAAGATGGTAAAAATAAGAAATCCCTTGGGCCAGTTAAACTGTTTTCCTTAAGAATAAGAAAAAAAACACTCATAATGCAACATAAATGAAGGCAATTTTTGACAGACGCCACTGCTTTATTTCCAACAACAACGCCACACAATAAACATCTAATATATTACAACAAAAATAAAATAACCATGTGCAAGATTGTAAAATCTATCTAGACGCACCAAATGTGGCATCAAAAAAATCTCTTGGGGATACATTTCATCCCGCTCATCGGTTTTATTTATTTCCATGAACAATTTTAGTTTCGATCAGTTAAAACGCCCAACCTTAGCAAACAACAACACCAACAACAAAAAAACTCCTTTATTTTAGTTTGCTTTCCTATGTTGTGTACTTTTCACCCTCAAAATGTGGAATTAAAATGGAATCAAGTGCGACATAATAAACATTTTTTTCATTCTTTCGGTTTTTGAATTGGGTACCATTATCAAAGAGTCAACATATGACATAATGGCAATAAAGTAGTTTTTTTTGAGTAAATAAAAGCCAGAAGTTAAATTTTAACAAATTAGACAAATATATTTAGTTTTTTTATAAAAATTTAATTTATTTTCCACAAGGGACTTAAATCGATTAAGAAATGATGAATAAAAAATATGATTGTTTTAATTTATTTAATGAAATTTATTATAATTGTTTAAAATGTTAATACAAATCATATAAGATAAGTTTTTCAGGGTAAAAAAAAATTAGTAACATTATAAAAAAATAAATGTTTTGCCATTCAGATGGCATTTAAAGGGCTCACCATTTTCTTATCCAGTAGCCAACATCAAATATTTACGAACGGTTTCATAGGTTGACTACTGGCTAATACCACTTTATAGTTCAATCATACATACAAATATTCAGTGGAGTTACGAAACGAAATAAATAAAGGCTGAGTTTTTCGTAAACAAAATTACAATTGATACGTATCAGGATAAGTATACAAGAGAACTTTTATTATCAGTTCAGTTCTTATAGAAAGTTTCGTTTGAATTAACTTCTTAATGTTTGGCTGAAGAAACAGCGATAACGTTAAAGTTAATGTTAACGTATGCGGTTAATAATTATTTATAATCACCGAAAAGAACTTGAAAAAAAAAAAATTAAATTAAATTAAATTACTATTTTAATGTAGTGTGGGTGGATAATACCAAAAAATAAAGTTAAAGAAGCAAAATTTATTTTCTCTTACAAAGAGAATTATCTTTAGAATACTTATGTACAAATGTGACATATATATATATATATATATATATATATATATATATAAGTATTTATTTAGGAGAATAATAATGTTGGCTTTAGATAATAATTTGATAATAATACTAAAAACAAGAACAACAACGGCAAAATTTTTAGTAATAAGACAAACCCAACTACAAGAAGACTAGCACAGTAATAAGGCAACAACATAATTAAATACAAAATGTTTATTTGAAGATGATTTACAAAAAAAAAAAAAAACAACAACCGAGAAGCAAACAAATAAATATATATTGTAAGCTTGGGGGTGGTAGTTAATACGAAAAAATATACGTTGATATGACTAAAATAGGATTATCCGTCTTAAGGTAATTTAAGCAATTTGTGTTTTTTTTTTTAAAAAGCCTATCCTGCGAACTTCACAGTGCTTGTAAATGTATTCAACATAATAAAAAACTAAGTAATAAAAACAATCCAAGAAATATAATACTCCCCATGTTAGGTCCCCAATTTATAACCGAAAATAATATTATGATTATAATTCCTAAAAGAAAAAGGTCCTTTTTGGGATATTACAACTGGGTTTTTCTTGTACAGCAATGTTAACGTAAGCGTTAACGTTAACATTAACGTTAACAAAGGTAAATTAAGTAATCTTAAGTAATTCTAATTATGTCAGTCGACCTAAATACCCAAAGAAAATTAAATAAAATCATTACCAAAATTGGATAACCAAAACAAAAAAAAAGATATTGTTATAATAAGATTATTCTGGGAAAAATTGGAACAAGAAATTTATAATTTTTTAAATTCGGCAATTCTTTGAAAGAATATTATCTAATTAATTCATTTAAAAAAAAAGGATTTTTTTGTTATTCTTTTTATATCAAATAATAAAATGGGTTTTTCAATCATTTCATAAGAATAAATCATTATATTTAGTGGTTAACATGGTATTAATTTACAAAAAAAAAAGTTTTCTAAATCAATAATTAGCTTTTGTGTGTTTTTATTATAAATATTGTTCTAGCAGTGAGAAAAAAAAAATGATTAAAATTACTTAAATTAACAACAAAATATTAATATAGTATTTCTGATTGAATTTAAACATAAAATGAAGATAAATAAACCCATAAAAAAGTTTTCATATATGCTACTCCCCTTATTATTATTATTATTTTTATATAACAAAAAAAGAAACAACAACAACATTATTATTATAATAATAGACATCAAAATACACAGCGAAATCAATGGTTTTCGCTATATTATTAAAGTATTGATAAATGATCTAACTGTCAATTACTTGTCATACATTTTCTTCTAGATAAATATATATAAATAAATAATTCATTGATAGAATAAAATAGATTTTTTTTTTAATATTTGCCACTAATCACAAAATCAATTTTTTCAAATTTTTCAAACACCAAAATGTATGCAATGCAATTCGTTTCTTCGCTACGTATTCGATTTTAATAACGTTTCCCCCTTTTTTTCTTTAATTTAATTAAAATATCCGGATTATTATTCAAAAATAATAATTAAAAATAAAGATAAATCAATTAAAAGGTAACCCTTTAACCAAATTAAATAAAACTATTAAACGTAAAGTCTTAATTATTTATTGTAAAATCCTATTAGACTCATCACCTATTCAAAGGCAGCAAATAATGTAAAAACCTTTTTCGTTCTTTGAATTATTAATAGTAAATGTACTTTGGTTTTTGTGTTATTAAATAAATTGTCTTGTCTCTCATATGGTAAAATTAATTACAGAAAAAAAAAAATTATAATTTTAATATAGCAGAAAAAGTAGAAACCCAACCATAAACTATTATAACATTATTCAACTTATATTTATCTGTACATGAAGAAAAATCATAATAATTGTGTTTGTTGATGAAATTTAAGGATTAAATATAGGTTTTTCTTACTACTAGCTTTTACAAATGTACATACGTGTTACATTACGTATAAAAAATAATAGCAGAACAAGAACAAATTCAATTTAATGTAAATAGATGTTGAAATGTAGATGAATGCGTTTGTATGACATAAATAATTTTATTAGTGGTAACCGAGAGAACAAAAATACCTCAATGGTGTAAAGTGATATAAAGTATGCTTTACATTAGTATTGTCATTCAACGTTAAAGTGTTTATCAACATACAACAGCGACAAATGCGAAAAGTTAAACAAAAAAAACAACCACCTTCCATAGCCCCTTAAGAAAGGTTCTATTGTCATATTTTCATTAAAATACATATTTGCCATAAAACTATACAATGTATAGTATCTTTAGCTTAACCCAAATAAACAAACAAACAAAACCCTTTCCGAGCGAACACGTACTCTAATATATCTAATGTTGATAGTACATCAGGTAATAACGGAATAACTTTGGAAGACGCGATTAAGGTGGTGTTGTTGATTATTGTTGTTTTTGTTGTTGATAGTAAAACTAATAAAGAAACAATTTTTGTTGTTAAATTTCCGCAAAATATAAGAAAACACGTCTAAAAATATAACAGCAGAGTAACTCTGCATTCAGCAGGTTATGATACTTTATACTACGTTTACCGTATGGTATAATCTAATACAATGTCTTAAAAGTAATCATGGTTAACGTATATAAATATTCTTTTGTTTTTTTTTTTTTTTTTTTCATCTTCTTCTTATCATAAATACGACTATTGTCATAAAACAGAGCGACTAAGCTGGATTTTCTAGCCAAACAAAAGTATAGCAAAATAAAATTGTATAGAAACCGTGATAAAAATGCAAGGAAGTAAATAAAAATCATACAAAATGTATTAAGCTTAACTTGAAAATATTGGAGAAGCTTCTTAAATACTTGGTAGAGAATATATATATAAAAAGTAAAAGAATCCTGGATAATGATTTTGGTTTTTACGGTTTTTTTTAACATCATTCTTTCACTTTTACTCAAAAGCACCACAAATGCAACTAAAAAAAACATATCTCACAGAGTAATAATAAAAAGAAAGTATTTGTGGGTACAAAATCCACACGATTAAATAAATAAAAAAAAAATAAATTCCAAACAACAAATATCAGAAAGCATCATCAAGGAATATGACGTGTTGGGCTCCCCTTTAAGCCAAAGCAAAGTACAAACAAATAACAACAGAACGCAAAAAGTCGACAAAACTTTTTTTTTCTTTATTCTTTTCACATATGACTAAACTTTAGTTTATTATTAAAAACGAAATTATTAAATAAATAAATGAAAAAATCAATCAAAAATTGGGTAAAAAAAAAAATTATTATTCTTATTCGGTATGTTTTTTTTTTTTTTTATTATAGCATATGGGATTACATTGTCAACATTTTAATGTATTTAAAAGGAATGTGTTTTCATGTAGAAAATTTCTTTAAATGTAAATTTATTCGTATATAATATGTTAATCGTTAATATGTTTAATACGTCTTAAATGCCACACATAAACGGTTTTAAAGTCGAACAACAGTACAAAATATAAACAAAAAAAAAAGCTTTTGCAGTAACGAAACGAAAATGTTATAAAAACATACAAATTCCACATTTGACTATTGTTTTTATCAGAAAATAAGGAAAAACCGCCACCCACAATAGGAATAATAGTGTTAGCCTGATATACAATAACACTATAACCCCTTAACAAATAAATTAAAGAACGGAAAAAAAAACTGAAGCTAATCTAACTAACAAGGAATAATGTAAAGTAATTCAGGAACAAAAGTAAAAAAAAACCTCACAACCACCTTTTTCTAGTATTAAGTAATTTAGAAAAAGTGTTCACTTAATTAATTCTACATGCTATATTGTGTGTGTGGGTACGTGTGTGTTGTTTTGTGTTATGTTTATTTGTAAGAACTCAAAGGAAATAAAAAAAAAAAAAGTAAACCAAGTGCCCCTGAAGAAGAACATGTATATAACCTTTAGCAACCCCTTTGCACTGCTGTAGTATAGCAGTAAAAAGCCCAATGGCATTGTTTTTATTTTTATTTCACTGTTTTCACCTTTGCCCTACTGTTAACGTTAATGTTAACGTTTTTGCCGGTTTTATCAATTTTTTTATTTATTTTTTTTTTTTACTTCTTTCTTAAATAAACAAACGCACATTGTGATGTATACTACCTTGTGTGCATAATGTTGTTGTTATTCTTCATGTTTCGTTTTGTTTACCTTTTTATTATTTTTTTTTATTTTGTGTCTTAATTGGGACAAAAATATTGTTTTGTTTAAATTTTTTTTTTTTTTATAATGATCATAATTTTTAAATTTGATGCAATTGGATCAAAGTACCAAAAAGGACAAAACAATTAGGCTTTGAGATAAAATAATTTTTTATTTTACATTATAATAGCAAAACATTAACAACAGCAACAACAAAAACTGTATGGCCATTAGCTTATTTTTTAATGTCCTTAGGTTTCACATTTATTTATTTAACCCTTTAACTTGTAGTTCATAAAAAAAATTCAAATTAAATGAATCAAAACAAACAGAATATACAAAAAAAAAAAAACAGAATAGAAAAACGCAGTTTATTCACTATGATAAATTTTTACTTAAAGGTTATTATAATAAACAACAAAAACTTTTTACTATAAGAAAAAAGAATTATCCACCCACTTTTTTAAGTTAATTTTTAGTTTTTTTATGGCGCCACCACGATATGCGGACGAAAATAAGTAAACAAAAACAAAATCAAAATTGCGAAAAGGTAGAAAAAGAAAAAAGAAAAACAATAAGCTGGTGAAAATGATGACAATTCACAGTTATTTATGAGTCACTTAGTTGATTTTTTTTTTTAGCTAATTAAAACAAAAACATACACTGATAATCCAATGTGCTACTATGATTAATGATCCTTAGAATGAACTTTAATCCATAAAAAGCGTCATATTATTCGGTTAATATCAAAACAAAACAATGAAAAAAAATTAATAAATAAAAATAACGACTTTTTTGAAAAAAAAATGATAAAAAAATGTTATTTATATTTATTTTTCCGGTTACTAGATGTTTACCGGTGTTTTTGTTAACTTTAAAACAATTAAATCACACACACACACACTGCGCACACACTGCGTAAACAAAATATAAATTCCAACACTTTGTTATTTGTATCGCTCTGTTGTGAACAGAATGCGAATCGGATGTTAACTAACAAACAGCAAAAACAGAAAACACGAAAAACAGTAAAATACAACAAAAACGTCTAGGAATTGTTGAGAAGCTTGAAACTTTTTAAAGCTTTGTCTACCGCATATAAAGCGAACGTCATAACAGTATACTCTGTCGCCCACTTGTCTGGCTGCTGTTACAACAGTCAGTACGGGATAGAATGATAAACATACAAAACGTGCACAGTGTTTTTATTTTTGTTTTTTTTTCCTTTTTTTTTTCTCTAAGGCACTAAGGGGAAATTTATGAAAATAACAACAATGAAATGATGCGTGCAACGGTATGCGCACCATACAAGAGTGGGTGAAATTATATTTTATTTTATTTTTTTCACATTTACCCCGTCATTTGGATGATTATTATTTTTATGTAGCTTTTAAAAAAGTTTCTTTTCTTCAAATATTATGCTGGGTTTTTTCACCGTTTCACTAAACTTTTTAAAGAAATTACAATAAAGTGAAGTAACGAAAAGTGCTAAAAACTATTACAGGGTGACCATGTATTTTTCAATTTTCCAAACCATGAAGGAACAATAACACTCAAATAAGAAATTAGTAAGAAGCGAGAAAAATTATTTGTGGTAAATGGGCACCTGAGCATTAATATCGTGTACATTTAATAGAATTCTTTTTGAAATAAAATGAAAACAACATGAGACCAGACAGGACATGACTTAATATATACTAAAAAAAACACGACAATTCAAGAATTGCCAAAATCATCCCTAAATAAGAATTTAAGGATGTAAAGGTTAAAGCAATAACCTTACTATTCCATTCCATTCCATTTTTATTTTATTTGAAGAAAATTACATTTTCGGTATTACTTGGCTTATGTTGCTTGGTTTCTGGATAAGAAATAAAAGAAAAAGAAGCAAATGAGACGCAAAAAGAAAATTTACCAAATGCGAATAAACGTGAATTGAATAAAAAAATTTGCCGAATTGTATAAATTCATCCTTTTTAAAGCTAAAAAACAGCTTTTTTACACTTTGAGTAAAATTTGTTATTTTTAAAACGATTTGACCTTGAATCGGGAAAAATAAGTAATTATGACATCAATAAACTATTTTATTTGATTTCATTCTTCTTGTTTTTGTGATTCATGGATTGGGTCTACGTTCACTTATAAAGCAAAATAAAAATTTAAAATATTATGAATCGCTTGTACAATTGATAAATGTTTCGCCAAGAGCAGAATACAATTCTTGATGAACTGGTATTCT
The DNA here is from genome assembly GCA_961205885.1 of Ptychoptera albimana. NCBI lineage: Eukaryota > Metazoa > Arthropoda > Insecta > Diptera > Ptychopteridae > Ptychoptera > Ptychoptera albimana. The sequence continues at coordinate 25,825,374 of OY540801.1, forward strand.
GAGCCGATGTGTATACTTTAAATTAAATTAAATATATCAGGAATAACTTTTGTATATCTATAATTTTCAATTTATGATTTAATTATAATGAATTACACGATTATATTAGGAAATACAATTTTATACAAATTCAAAATTTTTTTTTATTTATGTAAAAGTAATATAAAATAAATTTATGAATTTAAAAATAAAAATGTTTTCGGTGATTTGTACTAGTTTTGTTACTTTTAAACGTCATCAAATAGATTTTTGACGATGTCACGTACGTAGACGAAAAATCAACGAAAATCAAAAAATACAAAAATAATAATAATAATAATAATAATGGCAAGAAAGGGAACCGATGGACGAATTGTTGTAAAAAGTGCAGGAATAAAATGTCCTGTCAATAGGGCGTTTGATTCATATAAAGTTATATTTAAGATCATTAGATTTGTTTTATTATTGAAAGAATAAAATTCGATTTTTAGCAAACACAATGTTCTTATAATAATAAAAGAATCGATGGGCTAAATAAGGAATACGAACTAACAAAACCAGTGAGGGTGGTAACAACAACCATAAGAACTTTGAGAATTAATAAATGGGATGATAAGCACATGGATAAACCCTAGTAATACCTAAGTCTATTTAGTATGCAGTCAATGTCGTTGTAGTCATCGTCATCATTCTACTCATCATCATCATTATCATCGTCGTCGTCGTCAGCATAAGAGCAAAAAAACATTAAAAATTATTTAGTCAGCAATGCGGCAGAATGTAAAACGCACAATATTACATGCAATTCTAGGCTAAGTAAGCACAATACAAGGCGCTACAATAAATCACTTGAGAGTTTATTTCATTTCATTTGTGGGTGGTTGAGGATTAACAAAACGAACGACTGAAAAGACTAAACCATCATCTATTATACGCAACAAGAAATAAAAATAACAAAGTAGGTGTTAGGACACGGTGGGTGGAACATTGTATCATGTACGCCGTGCGTTAAAAAACAGCAAACATTTTACATGCATCAACACTTTTGTAGGTTGTTGCCATTGTTGGTTGCAGGAATAAAAAAATTTTAATTTTCAAAAATATAAACAAAATCCCTTATATAATAGGGGTAGAAAAAAATAGTTTCTATTACAGTTAATAATATTATGCAGTAAATTTAATAAAAAAAAAATCGCTTTAATTACAAAAAGCAGTAAATAAGTAAACTTAGGGTGAGAGGAGGTGGACAAAAAACCAACAATTAAATTAATTTATTTAAAATGGTAAAAAACGCACCACAATAGTTTAAAACAAACAATAATACAAATATTAATTCATGCAAAAATGTTTAACACGATTTATTTTTATTAAATGATGAAAAAAAAAAAAGAATAATTTCTCTGCTGTGCAATAATTTTATTTATTCAACCCTTATAGAAATAATAAATACAAAAAAACTAAAGAATTTATTAAAAAATACAAAATATTTCACACTGTGATAATTTTTTTGTATTTTAAACATTCCTAATCTATGTTAAAATGCATTGAAATATGTTATATAAGGGAGTATTTCATAAGAGCATAATCAAAACAAACAGCGATTTACATAAAATTCACAAAATTATAAGTGGAGCAGTTTATGGTGAAAATATAAATCCAACACAATCATTATATTACAACATTGATGATATTTGATTTAAATAAACTCTGAAATAGAATAATATTTATTTCTCAATAACAATAGAAGCAACATGTTTCTATGTATCATGCTATATTATTAACACTGATTGGCTAATAACTTGAAACATAATTCGGAATTTCCACGTACATATTTTATTCTCTCCATCCAGAGTGCAGAAAGTAGCAAAATTATCTGTAAAACATACAAACAGTATGTTAGTTTATGGTTTTATTATTATTATTATTATTTTTATTTTTTTATTATAATTTGCTTTTTTGTTTTAAAGAACAAACAAAACATAAAAAATTTAAATGATGACATTTCATCTGATAGCAGCCGTTAATAACATGGAGGCTGTAGGGTAATGCTGGCACGTGACTACCAGACAGATTTATGCTTTAATAATGCCTTTGCTGGTGTAAATAAATTGCATACAATGCAAGAGTTGTTTTAAATTTAGAAAAAAAAGAAAAAAAGCAAAAGAAATATATTACTCGCAAAGCCTTAAGTTTTATTAACTTTGAGTGGTGCTGCGTTACGTTTACTTAGCTTGATGAAGTTATCGTCACACAACAGAGCGCAAATATTTTAACTATTTCTTAAAAAAAAAAAAAAAAATTGAATGTTAAAATAAATTAAATTAAATGAACTTTGTCTGGTGATCAACGGCTGACGTTAATTAGAAATGTTTTTACAAGAAGATAAACAAAACCGTGCAGTGTGTTTTTTTCGAGCAAATCAATAATTTTTTAACTTTTGAAATAACAAAATGCAATCAGAAACTATTGAGATACAAAACATGGTACAAGGGCGTGATATTTCCTCTTTAATTTTATTTTCAGAAGTTATAATAAAAAATACCAAAAGCTTAAAGAAATACAATTATTTTAATTGTAACAGTTGTAATTTTCGAAATTGTGCATTTTATAGTTTTGTTATTTGTATTGATTAAAGGAATAAGGGTGGTCTTAGAGCATTTATTGTAAAAAGTTAGTTAAAAAAAACATACTTTTAGGGGCGAAAGTGTAGTGCGATGATATTTTACTTATTTTTAATATAAACAAAAAAAATCCTACACTTTGGTAAATATTTTTAAATAACAAACAAGTAGAATAGGGTGGTTTTTCATTCAAAAATGGATAAACGGAGGGTTATAGCGTTATTTGCGGATTAAAATTAGATGAAACCAATATGACAGATTACAAATTACTATTTTTTTTTTTTTTAATATTCATCACGACTCATTAATTAATTGTTTATTTTTATTAATTATTAAATTAGAATTAAAAAAATTTAAATAGTTAAATGATTACTAAAATCATCACTCAGCAGTGATAACACTGACTGAATGTCAATCAAATTTTGTCTTAAAAATGTCTCTATAAAATTATTTGAACTACAAAAAACCGCTGAAATGTAGCTTACATTACGCACATTTATGTTTATTTTATTAACTCCACTGATTGATGATCCTTCATAACCTCATTTACATTTGTTATCATTTCAAATTCTGATAAAATTTGTTATATGTTTCTGCTTTATATTAGCTTAAAGCTAAAATTCAGTGGAAAACAAAACCCTTAAAAATCATATTAAATAATCTTTAGAAATTCATTTCCGTAATAATTTCCTACAAAAAGTGAAAAAAAAAGTTAAAATAGAAAAAAAAACAATTAATGCTTCGTTGTAATAATATGTGTGTATGAGTTGATTTAATTTAAATAAATTTCATTAAAAAAAAATAATGAAATGGGAAAATTAAAAACAATTTTTAAAACCAAATCCAATCTGCATAGTAATACAATAATAATAAATTTTTATGACTTTTATACATTAAAAATCGACAAGATTATGTTTGTTAATGCTTTGACTGTAGGAAAAAAGAATTTTTTTTTTCTGCATTTATGAATGACACGATCAGTAAAAAATCAGTTAAATCCAACCCCTAAAGCTAACCCTTATTTATTAGAACAATTCATATACACGTAAAACAGCATACATTCCGCTCAACAATTATCTCATTTAAATTTTCTTGTACAATTTGAAGTTTTATTTTTATTACAAGGCGATACGCAACCCTATCTAGGAATATCTGTGCTAAGTCAATAAACAAAGCAAAAATACAAAAACGATTTAAATTTTTAAATCAACATATCGTTGTCCATTTCAATTTAATAGAAATGTGTATGGAAAAAAGAATAACAACCCCTTTATGCCTTGAGCAATATTAATATTGGCAACCCTAAACACGGTTTGATTTTTTTTTTTTTTTTAATATATTTTCATTTTATAATGCATTAACTGGGAGAAAAGAAGAGCGTGGGCGCAGAGTTAAATTTTTTTTATTATTATTTAGATGACTTCAGATTGAACTATCAAGTACCTAAATGAATAATTGTTTAAACAATCGCTTTTATAGATGATATCATTCGAGTGGGAGTTCTGATTAATTTCCAACAATAACACAAGTGCACATATTTTTGTATTATTAAATAATAAAGAAAATATTTTTATTGTATAGATTTAGATGTTAAAGCTGGTTTGTAGTTAATAAAGTCAGAATTTTATAAATGTAAATTCGGTAACAGTGAATGAGGTTTTAAATTATTTGTGATTGTAAAAGAAATTCAAAATCAAACAAAAAAAGAATTGGGCTTTAAAGTTGTTTATTTAAAAAGCAGAAAACAACTTTTAATGAAAAGAGTAGATATACGGGCTCTTATCTTATTTTCATTCAATTGTGAACATTAGCACCTTCCACCTTCCATCAATTTACAATTTTTTATTATTTGTATAACAGAATTTTACGATGACTCACTCATCGTTATTTTTGCACTAGAAAGTAAAATTTATTGGAATAAAGAAAAAAATAACTTTTGTTTCTGTTGTATAAGTGACAGAAACAACACATTTTGGTAATTTCCACACCTAACGAAAACCTCCTCTTCAATAAGCGACAAAACATTTCCTTGAACATCCTCAATCAAACCTAAAATAACCTTGTCACTTTCAATAAAATCATGAACGTCTAATATACAAACATAGTGTAAGAACCGTGCTGGTTATGTACCACCCCTTCGTTTAAAAAAGTCTTTTTTTTTTTTTCCTTCAGTCGAACAGCAATGCAAGATTGAGACTCTGCATACAAAATTGAAGTCAGAAGAAAGCATATATTTCGTTATATAAATAAATAGAATAGAAAAAAAAAAAAAATTCTCGGTTTGAAATCAAATCACTATCAAACTGCTTGTTTACCATCTGCTAGGGAATTAAAGACAAAAATGTGATGGGAGTGGTGTTAGTGCCATCTTTTAACGAAAAGTTATAACACAATTTAAGAAAACAAAGTTATAAGATGGGGAGATGTAGAGAGTAGCAAATGATGTTGATGAGTATCGGTATTGGAATGAGTAATTTAAAGGAAATGACACCAGTGTCGCTCTCTATACAATTGTGGCTGATTCATAAAAATCTAAATCTAAATTCAACGATGAGTCATCGTATAAGAAACTCAGTCGGGGTTTCCCCAACCACCATTCCCAACATCACAGCCATCCGCAAACAAAAAAAAATCCCACCAACAATATTAGGGCGACTCCTGGTATCCCACCATTTTTCTTTTCTTTTTTTTTGGTTTTTTAGTTAACTTAACTTAACTTACCCCGCTGTATAGAACAAACAAAATAAGCACAAAAATAGCACAAGGGTGGAGAAACACAGAAAATATAAAAAAAGTAACTCGATTTTGTTGCGTTGCTGGATGAATCACCATTAGCCCTGAGGCAGAGTATCGCATGGCTTATTTTAGCCTAACTTAAGGGGTGACAGTATTTTTGGGTTAACATTTTCACTCTCTTTCATTTCGTTTAATTCAAACATCGAGCACTAGTTCACATTGTCACATTTATCACCAACCAACACCACTTGAAGCTGCTGTAGCATTTATTTGTTGTATTTGGCTTTGATCGATGAAATGCGACAGGGAATATTCGATGGATGGTTTGTGCTTAGAATAATTTTAACAGGGGAAATTTAGCAGAGACGCTTTAGGGAATATATATTTATAATATTTTTTTTTTTTTAATTTATTTATTTCATTATTGTAACAAATTGTCGATTTTATCACATAATTAAATAACTGACTATCAATGTAATACTATAAAATTCCAAAAGCAACATAATTACATGTAATAAATCATTGGTTACTAAATAAAACAAAAATTAAACCCAAAATTTGTTTTCTGAGCCAGACTGACCGAAACAATGTTGAAAACGAAAAATTTATTTATCAAATAATCGTCGATTAACTATGAAGCAAACAAACAAACATGTAGCCATAGCCATAGCCACAGCATCAGTAACAATTCACGATTAGCATTAAATACCCGATTAACTTTTGTTGATGCTGCTGCCCACCAGAAAATAAAAACAAAAACAAAAACAAGGAAATAACAAATGAAAACATCAACTAATCCATGTAATCTCATAATTTAGTCTTGTAGAGTGATTGAAGGTGAGTAGTGGGGTCCAACTTCAATAGCGTAACGGGAAATATTTAACCGCAAACTTTTGGGCGATTTATTTTAAATAAATTTTCGTGTACAGAGTTTTAATGTTATCCCTTCTGCCGGTATTATAATTACACATTTTCAGGGCAAACCGAACGATGTATTTTATTGCAGATTTATCACACCTAAAAAAATATTAAAATTTATCATAAATTACATCCAACAAACATTCAAACATTTATAATCGCTTTTTAGTTTCATGATTTTATAATATTTCCTGATTCATGCTCATGCCAAAATGGATTAATAATAAACAATCAAACTAACAAGTGCTTTAGACTCGTATTGGTTTACGGGGAAGTGATTTATATAAAATGAATACCAATTAAAGGTTATTTACCCCCATATACTGTTATAAGTGAAAAAGACATTTAAGAGCCAAATATCAGAATTTTTTTTTTGATTCGAAGGAAAACAATGGAATTAACGATAAAGATCTGACGGTGCCAGGTGGTTTGTATCATCTTACAACGAATAAAAATAAAAATCTTTTAAACTTTGTATGCAAATCTGTTTTACTCACGACGTTTCTATTAAATTCTCTTTCGTTTTATTTTCGGTATAAAAAAGCACCAAAGACATATAAAACACAAATCAACTTTCCACCAGTCTCACACTCAGAATATATTTTTACTCCACAACGGTAAAGATGTTAACTTGGCTAGCTTATTTATTTTATTTAAAATTCTACATACTTTGCCCATTCTGTTGTTGCCTAATGTATTCCGTGCGCATAATTTATGAAAACGAAATAACTGAAATGCGACTGTTATTTGTTTGTTTGTTTTTATTTTCACGGTTCTTTTTTCTATTTTGGGGAAATGTGAAAATATTTTCGCATTGTTCGTTTATAAATTTTCTTGTTTTATATTTAGTTAAAAACAAACTGTGTGCTTCCCAGCCACCATCAGTATCGAACTAAAAAGCAACATGGGTACACAGGGTGGATTAGGGAAATGTTTTGTGATTTATTAATTCGTTTTTACACTTTTTTTCGCTTATTTTTCCTATTTAAATGTACTTTCGGTATTTTTTGTTTAAAATTTTTCGCTGTTTTTTTACTATGTCTCCCCTCATTGATTAAATAATAACGTAAAAAAAGGAAGAAAAAAAGAAACAATCGAGTGACAAACAACAACGGAAAAATTATGATTTTTTCTTTTTTTTTATTCCAGAATGGACACTGGGGAGATATTTTTTTTTACCTATTTTACTAAGTAATAATTTTCGGTGTAAATATTTTGTGGAAAAGGTAGCAAGCTCATCTTGGTTTGCTGGTTGCTGGGTTTAATAACAGTCTCGCTACTCTTGCATGAATAATCAACAAATCAACTGAAGTGCAATTAATTGACTCTGACTCAGCTCAACACTGAAACTTATAGCTTATAAATAAAAACATCATCATCATCGCACCATGTTAGCAAAAAAAAAAAAATAATAAACAAGAAAAAATGTATTCTTCACTTGATTGAAAAATATAGCTCGGGGGCTTAAGGCAAGTTGACATTTTATTATTTGATAGGTAATTTCAGTACATGAATATTAATTATTTGAATATTTAAATTCTTGAATTTTTACGAGCTCACATACATAATTGGAGACTAGTATGATAAGTAATTTTTAGAATTATGGTAATTATTTTCATGTAATTCTTTGTATACAGGTGTTTCTGACAGTTACCTAGGTCCTATACAAATGATTAATTTTTTTTTTAAACTTAATTAGCATAAAAAACTCTCAAAATCAAATCGAACTGAAAACCACAATTACATATAACGACCATTCTTAAGCAATAATTTTTTTTTTTTTGCTTAGTGGGGAAAAACATAATAAGATTTAAAATTAAACTTAGTATTAAAAGTCAGTCAATTGACTTTAAACCGTATTTAGTTACACAGAAACATAATAAAAAAAACTCTAATTTGTTAAAAGTTTGTGTTAAAACATAAAAATAAATCGCAAAAACCTGCTGCCTGTAAATAAAACTTTTGTTAGTAAACCAAGTATATATTAAGCACAGCTTTAAAGTTGTAAAATCAAATAAGGGTTGAAGGAAGTAATTTAAATTAAATTCTGTCTATTTTTTTTTTTTAACTTCGTTTACCGAAACAAACATTTAAACTTTTTAATTTGTGAATAAAATGAAAATCAATCAAATAAATGTTTGCAATGAGTTTTAAAAAAGTTAATATTATTGATTTTATTATCCATTAAGCTTAATGTAGCTTGGGTCCATTTTTTTTATTGTTTTAAATTTGACAAACCACATTGACGATGAAACTAACAATTTTACAATTGTTAATAGAAAACCCAAAGACATATTCTTTGAATTGTCATCTATTTTCGATTGATTTCTTTTATTAACAAAATAAAAAAAAAACTTTATTTTATTTATAATGTAAATGTAACTTAAAATTACTTGACATAATACAAATAGTAATAGCAAAAGAAAAACAAAAGTATCGATGGAGACGCCAGGTATGCTTAAAATAAAATAAAAATCGATTTTTCTTGTAAATATTACTTCAATTTATCCATTAAGCATTAATTTTAACAAAAAAAAATATGTGTGACAAAATAAATAAAAGGGATGAAGGAGTTAGAGAAAACACTAAAACTGCATAGAAATGTAATAAATCTTTGGTAAAGCATACAAACCAAAAAAAATTTCAACTTTACAAAGAATGTCTCGATAACAAGTGAAAAAGACAATGGAAAAAGGGTGCAAATGTATAAAAAAAAAGTTTCATTTAGCACGCAAGTATAATAAACCGACAAAAAAATATATTTAAAAAGTAAGAAAACAATTTTTTGTTGTTGTTCTACTTAGAGAAACACAAAGTTTATATAATACATAACGTGGACAACATCAACGTGTTATCTTCAAAACAATAAAATATGATTAATGTTGCAAAATTATCACCAAATTTTTATTAAATATAATAAACATAATAAAAAATGGAATTATGAATAAAACTTACAAATATTAAAAAAAAAGAAAAAAAGAAAAATAATATAGATATGGTAATTTATTAAAAATTATCGGAAATTATTATCAAAAATTGTATTTAAACGAAATTAAATAAAAGAAAAGTGTTTTGATGGAAGATTACATTAAAATGATTCAAAATAAATATGAATCGAAAACCACGGGTGTAGAAATAAAATGGCTAGTCAAAGCCGCATCTCGTGCCAGACATCATAAATGTAAAATAAAATAAATAGCTTATTGCCTTTTCTATTATTTTATTTACATTGTTATTCATAATAATGAAAAGTTCACAAATTTAACATGATTTGTAAGGTCTTAAAACTGGCAAAAATTACATTGTTTTAAATAAATCTGAATAGAAGAAAAGAAACCAAAGTTTCTTTCATGCTCAGACTACCAAAAAAAAAAAAAAATTGAAAAAACTCTCGATCACGGGAGAATTAACATTAACATTCAAGCATTAAATTTTATGTCTTCTGTACACCAAAAAGTGAAAAGTAATTTCACGCGATATATAACATCCAAAAGCGTGTGGATGTTGTCTTTTTAAGTGCCATCTGGCGCTTTTATTGCGTTTTTCTTTTGTTTCCTCCCTTTAACTTTGTTTTAAATTTCTGTCATTTGCCTACGGCTATTTCCTTTTTTTTTTTTTGGTTAAACAGGAATTACTTTTCTTAACGTATTTATTTATTTTTTTGCTTTCTCGTAAAACGAAAACTTTTAAACGCAAATAACAACAAAGTGGAATAAAAGAATAAAATTTTACTTGTATCCACGGTTCCATAAGATAGAGTCGGTTACATGATTAAAAAAAAAAAAAAAAACTTTTGTGTAATTTCTGTACTGCACACAACTAAAAATAAAATATTTATAGTATTAGACCTATTATGCATGAAGATTTAAAATAGTTTCTTCGTTGTTATACAAAAGGGAAATTGTAAAGTAGCAAAACTTATAAGAAGACAAAACTTTATTATTTCCCGTTTAATGCCTGATATGACTAAATTAAACGCATGTTTATTATTTTACTTTGTTTTTGACTTTCTTCTTCTGAAACTTTCTTTACTTCAAAAAATAACAAAATACACCGCACTTGTTTAATAAAGAATCTAACGGCAATAGTCTTATATTTGAGACAATATAAATAACCCTCGAAAATTTTTAAATTATTCAGAATAATAAATTTTAATTGAAAAATAATTCGTTTTTGTAAATTAAAACTTAATGCTTAAAAAAAAAACCGCAAAAAATATTTGTTAATGGTTTCCTATTACACATTCACTTGCTTGCACAACATATACATACGATGTTTCGTTGATTATTTAAGCTACTCGGTAATTAAATTTAATACGAATAACATAAGCTCTTTATAAGTTTCATTTTCCCCATTAATATCTTTAATTATAATAAGAAAATAAAAACATTACCAGCATAATTGTTTTATCTTATAGAGTAATTAAGCACACAGAATAGCAGCATAAGCACTCTTTAACTTTGGTGCAAAATCGACTTTGGCATCCAGATGAGCGTATTTATATTAAATTCCGTGCTATGTAGATAAAAAATTAAATAAATTATTATAGCTTCCTATGCTGTTGTTGTCGTCGTCGTCGATTTTTTACACCTCTCCGTTTTTATTAGCATCGTACGCATTTTAAAACCATTAAAGCTGCTTCTTATGCGCTCCAAATATAACTCAATGTTATTTAATAGCTTTTAATGCCGCTGCTACTTGCTACAAAAGCCATTACAAGTTAAATTACACGTCTTGTGTGTGATATTTAAACCAAAGAGGAAAAAACTCATCAAATTCCTTTCAACCCCAAGAGCAAGCCACTGAAAACAACATAGTACTACTACTACTACTACATCCTTATAATAAAAAAGAAAAACAAAAAAAATGAGTGTTGCATTTATTCCGCAAAATGGTTACAGATAAAATTAATGTTACGCGTCATATCATCAAAACTTAATTTTCTTTTCGTATTTTTATTACTTATTTTTTCAGTTTAGTTTGTTTATAATAGCTGAAACCACGTGGTGGTTATGTTGCGCATGTTGAAATAAATTTATTGCATTGCCGGCAAAATAATAGCAACAAACAACAAACATCAAACCATCGGCGACAATATAATGTAAAATCCATACTTAAACCACTACAGGCGGCTGCCGTCTACATTTTATTTAATAATAATAATAATAATAAAACTAATAAAAACCCCAAAATTATTATTCGTCCCCGCCACTAGTAGCTGTCAAACATGCATTCGTAACTATATTATTTTAGCCTTTTCCTATCCAAATTCACTATTAAATGTAGGGAGAAATGAAAAAATAATAACAACAAAAATAACAACATTGTGGTTACTCTGAAGTTTCATAACGTACAGAAAATAAAACGACCAGCTGGTAAGATGAGCACAGTGACGTCGCAGCTAGCGGTTTACAACAGAGATAAAATAATAAACTCAAGTACATTATTCTGTTGTTTTTAGTACAGTTAATTATTACTAAATTATAAAAGTGGGGTATCATACCTTACCTTCTTAACCCTCTTTTTTATTTTCTCATCACCAGAATGCAATGTTTACAAATTTTTCTCAGCCCGCAACAGAAGCATTTATGATTATTTTTTTATGTTAATTAAACATGTATTTTATGTGGTTTTTAGTAATATTATAATTATTTGTATTATTTGTTACGTATACAATAGACTATAAGAAATAACTCTTATTAATCTGAATCGTTTATCATTTTTTATGATAAATTGATGTGGAGGAAAAAAAAATTAAGATTTATCTTCAGTGTCATATTTCCAATACAAAATATAAATTATGAAGTGATTTGATTTATTTTTCAATGTAATTGGCTTGCATTTAACCATTTTACATAAAACTAAAATTAATTTCTAGAAAGTATTTAAATAACAAATGAACGATCTTAACCGTTAAACCACTTTGCGGTATTAGAAAATTAAAAAAAAAAAATAATAAAAATAAACTTTAGATTTATTGTCGCTAAATTTGTAATTGATGATAACAACTTATCGTGGCAAGGAATTGAAAGTCACGTCACGTGCTTAACACAATATTAATATAAAACGAAACGGTAAAACTTTAAATAACAAGAGAATAAAAGTTTGTTTCCCAACAGAAGAAAATAAAACAAATGTAAAGCTCTGCAAAGCTTCAGTTAATCGTATTACCATGAAATAAAATATTTTTCTTTATAAAACTTTTTTTTTTATTCAACGTAAAAAAAATTTAAAAATCCTTAACACTGCATACATTTTTATTTAACTTTTGTTTAAGTTTATTAAATAACGAAACAAAAACAAAATTCTACATAAATTCGCCGTCCAAAACGTGTAAAAAGTGCCGAAAAACAAAAACAAAAACAACGTTAGTGCAGCAAATATCGATTTCACTGAAAAAAAGCATAAAAGAAATTACTTATTGAAACTTTTATGTTTTTAGTGAAATCGAGTGAGGGTGAAAAATGTTTTATTTTAACAGGATTTTTTTTTTTTTCAAATTTGTTGCAGCAAAGAAATTTTTTCAGTTTTGTTTAATGTACGCATTTTACCACCCTGTTCAATAAAAAAAAAAAAAAAACCGAGCACCCGTACACAAGTTACGTACAAACATTTTCACATAAATATAAATAGACAAAACAAGATAAAGAAGAAGAAAATAAGGACCAACCACAAAGCATACACAAGCATTTGGTTGTGAAAGTCACGGAGAAACATAACCAACTGGTGGTGAATTTTTGCCTTTTTATATTTTTTCTGCATTTTCTTTCTTTCTCTTTTTTTTTATTTGATTTCGCTAACTACAAAATTCATGAAACATCTGGTGCGACGATATGTGCAATGCAAAATCAAACAGTCGCTTGCTTAAAGAATGGACCAAACATTTTTTACGTATTCTAACTCCCTTGTCTCCCACAATTCTTTACAATGTTTGCATTTTTTTTTCAGTTTTGCTTCAATAAACTTAACAAATAAAATTCTTCCTCTTATTCTATTACAAATAAAAAAAAGGCATCTTGGTCCGTTTCGCATTTCAACTTTTTATAGTTTTTGTTCTTATTGAAAATTTTCTTCAAAGAAAATCGTGTTTACAACATATTTACACAAAACAAAGTATAGGAAAATATAAAAAAATCCCCACTTTAATTACGCTTTTGATTGTTTCAAATAAAATTATTTTTGTTCAACTAAAAACCACAAAGAGTATAAGAAAATATTCTATTAAATAAATCCTTTGTCAAAACAACATTCCAATAGCTACAAGACAACTATAATATGGTGTTTCAATTTCAGCAGTTATAATCTAATAGCCGGAAAACGAAACATAACAAATTAAAGCTATTTAACAAAAAATTACAGAATTTTCTAATATTAACACTTGAGGGGTCTTAAAAATTGCAACAAAACCTATTAAATATCATGTGTTTCTATTTCTATTTAGAAATTATTTTTAAAATAAAAACCCATTAAATGGAACTATTTGAGATCACATTATTCGATTCAGTACATTAATTTAGTAAATTTATTCAATCAAATTAGACAGAAAGAACCAAGCATCACCTCGAAAAAAGCAAGAAAAATTGCACAGTGTAAAACGACCATTATGTGCATTATACGTGTATATGTCGGCTATCATATTAAAAACATTAAAAACAACGAAAGAAAAAAAAGCATTAAATGCCACCCGCCTAGCCTATTGCCCTTCTAATAGAAAAATATAAGTGCATTAAGTCTGTTGTAACGAAAATCACATTGGGGTTAAAATAATAAAAATAAATCTTCTAATGATGAAAGGACAAGAGAAACGAAAAAATATTTTTTTTAGTACGAATCCAAATGAGACTAAACATGACTTTAAGCAAAAGTAAACGAACAAAAAAAAGTGTTTAAAGAAAAAACAACAACAAGGACGCCAAAAGCAACAGCAACAGCAAAGAATAGTTTTTAAATTGAGTGGGCGTATTGTGGGCAAAGCATTGTCACTAGACAAAGTAAAGAATATAAATAGCAGAAGCAACAACAGGAAAATATTGTGACTAGGGCAAGGTGTAATTGTGATTAATGATGAATGAATCATTTGTTTTTCTTACCATATTACATTTCTCTACTTTGTTGTACTCCTGTTAATATTTACTAAAGATATAAAAGCATAGCAAAAGCATTACATCGTATAAATATTAGATTTATTATTAAGTTAAAAAGTCAAGAAATGATCATTTGTCTGATTTTGTATTTTCCTTCTTGTTATGCTCTATCATGATTCGTAATATGCAACTATGGTTAGGGTAGAAAATTAAAGGAAAAATATAAACATCCACTCTCAATGTAACTTTAATTAAAAATAAAATTAAACAAAAAAAAAAGAATAAATTAAATGCAATTTTACAAGAATTTATCTAAACTAATTGATGGAAAGTTTAAAATTTTCCATAAAACATAATAAATATCGCAATATTCTATCTAATATAGTAAAGTGCTTTCGAGGATATCCAACAAATTACAATTAGTTGTTCCATTTTTTTTGTTGTATTTACATAACACCATAAAAACATCAGGCTTTAGCTTGTTTAATTAATTTATTTTGTTGTTGTTCCTTTTCGGTAAAAAAAAATCTATAAATTTTTTTTTTTTTTTTAAATGGAAAACAAGAAACTAAGCTACAGAGAATACAACTCAAAAATTTAAACAAATCGTTCTTGTTTCTAATGCTATTATTTTCGAAAAATTTTGCTAGGATAGAAATTTATTTATTATTCTTTTCTTTCTGTCTATAGAGATATCTTTCGATTGTGATGTTTTTATATTTTTAATAAATAAAAGATTTTCATCTTTTTTACTCAGTTAACCGATTGTTAGGATATTCTTTTCGTGTCTCTTATTTTTTTATTTTTTTTTACATTTTATGCCATTTTTTTATTTATTTATACGTTTTATCGGCATTTCGTATGTCAATGAGTTTTTTTTTTCTTTTTTGGGTTTTTAAATTTTGTCAAACAAAAAAAAAATGTAATAATAATAATAATAATAATAAAACGAAATCTCAAGATACAAAAACATCGAGGACTTTACTATTGTTGAATAAAGTACGCAATTTTATAAAGGATTTATTTTAGGGTAAACCAATTTTCCCTTTAATTCCATTTATTCTACAAAAATACATAAATAAAAAAATAATAGAAAATAACGTAAAAACAAATTTAGTAAATGTTACATAAATTTTAATTAATTTTATTATTAATTTTTTATTGTAATATTTTATTTATATATTTATCATTTCTGTATGAAATTTGAAAAATGTTCAATTTATAATCTCTTGAGTACAAATTTATAATTGAATTTTATTCGAAATTGTTTTATTTGTAAATTCTTATTGTTACAGTAGGATGCTTATGCACATAAGCATTAGAAACATACATACATATAGATATTTTATTTATTTATGTTTGCTATTTTATGACGTAATTTATCACAAACATTAATATGAAACGAGAAAAATGATCTCAACAATTGTATTGGCAAAATTAAAATGATTTTTTCAAAAAAATTTCAGTATTGTTGCTTTAACTTAAACTTTTAAGATTCATATATCTTAACGAGCATGCCGAAAATCGATACGATATAAAAAAGATTGAATTTTTTATATTTTAAATTTTGATGGCAATAGTTTTAAATTACACTCTATTTGTATTATGAACATTCAAATAAAAATCGTTTCTGTGAGATATATTAATGTATTAAATTTATTAAATATCATTCAATAATAAATTGATTGTTTCCCATTTATTATGAATTTACATTTGTATGTTTGAACGTTGAACCGTCAAATCACTGATTCTCTTTAGATTGATAATTTAAACTTGATATTGTATTCTTTTTACTCTTACTGTTGTAGTCTTTAATAATTTAACATATTTTTATATTAATGTTTTAACTGCGATCAATTTCAAAATGTTTTCAACACAAATAAAATTTAAAGATTGTCTGAAAATGCTTTAGTATAAAGGTTGGATTATATTTAAAGCCATGAATACTATCACTTTTCTGTTAAAATCCTAAAAATTACAAATAATAAGTTTCTAGTTTACATAAACACCTAATCAGGCAACTCCACTGTAAAATGAATTTAAAAAAAAACAAAGACAATTTTCTTTTTTTTTCTTTACTCAAATTAATTATGAATTTATGCTAAAACCCATATTAATGTGACAAACATGTTATAATATTAAGTAACAACAACCAAAATAAAAAGCATAAAATTAAATTTATTATTATAATTCATAAACATTTTTGTATTTCGCTTAACAATTAAATAATTTACGATGCTCAGGATAGTATTCCCTTAATGAATATTCAGCATTAAAAATTAAATAAATAAATAATAACGATAATGATTATATGTGTAATCCATTAATCATTTAATCGACATTCAATCGGAATACAATTTAATTATTTGTTAATTTTATTACGTATTATTAAAGTAATTAATTAAATCCTTATAAAAATTTATTTTTTATGAAAACATTTTCCATCAAAAATAAAAAAAATAATAATAAATAAATAAAAGCGTACATCATAAATTATAAATTAATATATATATTATGTATGTGTGTTATGTTAATTTTTAATGGGATAATAATATTTACCATTAAAAATTAATATTAATGTAAACACTCATCAACTAAGCAACATTTATTATTATTTTATTAGCCTTAGACACAGTTGTAATAGGAAAAAACCAAAGCAAAAGTCAAGTGCGTGTCACAGTAAAATTTTACTTTATTTTTATTTTTGGGATGGAAGAACCATTTTTATTACGTATTTTGTGACAATTGTCGTCACATACCACACAATTGTCATTTATTTAAGCTTTCCAGATAAAAATAAAGTAACACAGGAAAAAAGTTCCTTTTCAAGGTTAACGACAAAAATTACATGCTTTGAGTGAAATAAAATCGATTTATTGCTTATATTTTTACTATCTGACAAATCGTTTAATAATAAATAGAAAAACGGCATATAAGTAGAAAAAGTAAATAAATAAATATGAGGAAAAAATAAAAGAAACTTTTTTGTGGATTTAAACGAATTTTGTCGCCGTGACAAAGTCAATGTTAACGTTTAAGTCATCGATAACGTTTACGCCCAGTCGCGTCAATAATATTTTTCAGCTACCCTTAATATGATATTCAAGGCATTATTTCTGTTTATATATTTTATCTAAAATTATTTTTATATAATAAAAAACGATATATAAGAAAAACACTCAAATTTTTATATTGAGAAAAATTTGAGTGTTTTTATTAGTTTGCCATTCTTTTCTCATAGAAAAAATCCATCTTTATAATCTTTTATTATAATAAATAAATAAAAAAAAACCATAAAATATAAATAATGTTTAACAAAAAAAAATTGTCATTGAACAGACGATACAACACGTGTTATGAATTGGGATACAAAAATCAGCATAAATTTCTATAGAAAAATTTCATCAACTTAAACAAAGAAACCGAAAGTTTATGATAATTTTATTCAGTTATTATTATTATTACTTATTCTTCTTCTGTGAAAAGATTTAATGCTTGTATCTTAGCTGCATTATAATATTTCTTTTTTTGATTAAATATCAATAATTAAAAAAAAAAAATTCACTAACCTGGATTGTTTCTTGTGCTGAATATTTACGATTATCAGCCATTGTTGATGATATTTTAATAATTGTTGTGTTAAATTATTTATTTTGATTGCATACAAATTAACCATATATCCACTTTGGTGTCGTGTTCTGTAAAATAAAAATAATATTAATTAATTTATTCACATGTAAATTACAAGATTTTTGAGATTAAATAATAATCAATAACAAAGACCAATAAAAGGCAGCAATGGAACAGTTTTTATTTTCTTAGATAGACTGTTAAATTAAATAATAATAAAATACAAATAGCACAAATGAATAAAACATAAAATAATAAAATTAACACGCAATAATCATTTACAATTCATTAAACAATTCATTTCTGTGCATTTAAACAGATTTACGTTTGTTTCTATTAACAAACAATTATCACCTGCTTTTGCTCTTTTTCTTTTTTTTTTTTGAATTAAAAACTAATAAAAGAAACGCAATAAACCTGCTATCAAAATTAATATAATTAAATTCAATTAAAATTAATCTAAAGTAGAAGTCTTAAGCAATGAGAAACAAATTTTTGAAGCAAAGCAATAAAAATACCAAATACACCCTTTTTATTTTATTTAATTAAACTACTAAACCCCTTTGAAAATTTTATTCTTTACCGTTTTTTATAAAATTTAGCAATTTGAGAAAATATTTTTTTTATTACCTTAACTCACGTGATCATTAATCGAATGTCTTCTATTAATAGACTTTTAGTTTCTATATTCAATCACGAATCAAAAGGGTTATTTATTTATTTTTTTTTTATTAAATTTCATTAAGCGAAATTTAATTAATTGTTTCGAGAAATTTTGGTTTTTGTTTAAAGATTTAACCTTTCATAGAATAGTAACGTTAAATAGATTTTTTGTTTAATTTAAGTACGGTTATGAGGCATGATATTAAGAAGCTTAGCAGCGGCCACTTAAACACTCTTTTAAGCTTTAATTAAAATTTTGGATGTCTTTTAAAATCGCTGGAATAAGATTTATTGTTATGTACAACCAGTTAAATATAATATTACAACATTAAATATATTTTGGATGATCAAATATAGATTCAAATTTCAAAATCTTTCTCAATTGATAATACTTAATTAAATAACTTTTCATTTATATTTCATAGATATATTTAATTAAATTATGTTAGAGAAAATAAATGTTTTGTGAATTCTCTTACATTTAAGAGATAACTAACTTTTATTTAAAAATAACTTAAGAACTTGTAACCTGTAACCTAGTTTCACGAGGAAACATAATTTATATTTAAAATTCTAAACGCCAGATAAAAAATAAATTCCTTGATCATTGTCATATTGTTAATCTTAAAAAATAAACTGAATGAACTTTTTTGCAATGATTTTATTTGACAAACTCTATATAAAATATAATATATTTTGGCAGTTTAGGCATTACTGCAATGCCTATCGGATTAAAAACTCTAATGACTTCAAATATTGTAAATAACGTTAATTAAGAGAAATATATTTTTAATACAAAAGTTATACTTAAATTAAGCTATTGCCACTGATGATGTATATACATTTAATAGAATTAGTACAATGCATGATTTTTAATCTGCATGAAATGAATATGAATATAAAATGAATCATTAAGAAAAAATGTTTTAAATAGATATAGTGAACATTTCGTCAAGTTCTGTATTTACCTATGGTCAAACAAATTACAAATGTTGATAATAAAGTTAAATTTAATCTATTTTAAAAGTTTTCCCAACCTTAATTACATGTTTATCTCCTAATTGTCAAAACAACAAATAATAAAAAAAAATCTAATTGCATGTAAACGTTGTGGACTGTCCATTATTTACATTTATCTACCCTACTAACCCTTTAGAAAAAAAAACTTAATAATATAAATAAACATTTTTTTTAAATAAAATTAGAAGAAAGGAGAATAGCACCATCAACAACACCAATGGGACATATTAACTTTTATTATAATATTTATGATAATGTTACGATTCTAATGTTTCTATATATAACACATATTCCTCTTTAACAACAGTGCTTCGTTTCATTTGTGCTGTTCGTTATTAATCCCTTTACATGGGTTATAATAGAATAGAATAGAATAGAATAGAATAGAATAGAAATAGAATATTAAAAATCTCAAAATGAGTTGTAATAAATTAAACCTAATCTGCTTAAGTAGGAACAACAAACCACGTTAAACAAACAAAAAATAAAAAGTGTAAACTTTCATCTAGGTTTACAGTAAAAACTCACAAAAAATTGAAGGTAACGATGAATATTAAGAATTATTATTACATTTTAAAATTATTACCATTGTTACAGTGGTGGGTTGATGGTTCTACGAAATTTCATCACAACATAAAAATTCCATTAATTTCGGCGAGACAACGTTGTAACATTTTTATTAATTTTTTTTAACGACTTTTTTACCTCGTTCTCTGTATAATTATATTATTTTAAATATTTTTTCAAGTTTTATTATTTTATATATTTATTATTTTGGAATTATAATTGAGTGATACTGTTGGAACATAATTTACATTTTATCTATCGTCTATACAAACAAAAAAGAATAATTTTAATTTATAATAATTGCATGAATTTTAATTTTTTACGAAAATGCAATAAAAATAAATCATTTTATTTTATTTTATTTTAATTTATAAATAAGTGGACGAAATATATTTATTTATTTAATTTATTTTTATAATGGAAATATTATGAAAAAGGGTTGAAATGTGACAATAATATTGTTATGAATAATCACATAATACTGCAGGGGAATGTTTGATATGTTCGTTAATCCATGTCCATTCGACGGATTATAATTTAAACGTTAATAAATATGATTTAAACTCTTCAGTTTTTAATCATAGAGTTTTCGCTTGATGCCCGAAAAAAGTTTTTTCAGAGGAATTTTCGATTGAAAACAAAAGTTATAAGTACATAGTTCATGATTTTAGTTTATGCTATAAGTTATGCTTATTTGATAACTAATGTCCCTTCGACTATTTGCAAAGGGTTTGGCAAACATTCTATTTCTCATGCAATCGATTTTGTGTGACTGTTTCTTGGTCGACCATAAAAAATTTCTTATTTAATATCAATCTTTAATATAATTATGAATTTATTCCATCAAAAAAATGTTTGTTGTCATCAAAAATTATTCATTCTGAAAATTTGTATTTATTTTTTATGTTTTTTATTTTTATTTTTATGTTTCATTTTTTATGTCTATTTTAATTAAATAAAGAAAGTAATAAAAACTTATTCGGTTATTTCTGTTAGAGGACATTGAGATGAATCCAAGTTTTTATATGAGTTTGATTATTTATATTTGAAAAAGAACAGACATATAGTTAAATGGCGACAAAATAAGTGGAGAAAATGAGTCTGACTGCCGCCAAACAAGAAAATTCTTCACAATTTCATTATTATTATTAAATTATTTTTTAGTTTTTATTTTTTTCCCTTTTTATCACAGCATACAAAGTTATCGACTGTTTTATATTTTTCATTTATTAATAGAGGCGAATGACACACACAAACTAAACACTTTATTTGTTTTTATTCATTTAACTTGTTTGTTTTCGTTAATATTTACTTATTCAAATTGAAATTGAGTTTTTTTTTATTTATTTATTTATTCAAAAAAAAAATCCTATAGTATGGATATCAATTACGTTTTATGAAAATATATAAAACTAATATTATATGTATACCAGTTTTCGTGTATACCAGTTAAAATGTTATATATAATTTATAATAAATTTGCAAGTAACACCAGCTAAGACCAGAAAAACAACAGCAAGATAGGATAAGCATTAAAGAGGTATAATTCCCATTAGACCGTCTTACAAACTTAATTTAATCGACTTTTTGTTTTCTTTTATCTATCTTTAACAAAAATGTGTAAATTTTCTTTTATTTTTAGTAATATCCTGTTTAAAAAATAATCCGAAAAACGTTAAAAATTATAATCTAAATTCGGATGGTGATAACAATAGCTAGAGCAGAAAAGTAACTGCTTTGAGAGTTTTCTCGTTTTTTTTTTGTTTGTAAGATAAACGATAAAGATGGACACGGATTGAAGTAAATAATGTTAAAAAGGTGAATTTAAAGCTGGTGTCATCGTCTTATCACTAAACATTCAGCTGTTACGGTGAGGATTTAATATTCTGTTTCGATTTTTCTTTATTTTTTCTTTGTCAAAATGTTTGTTTCGATTGACCTTTCCTAGTTTCCCTTCGGTTTTTTATGCAATCTTTCCTGTTTATTTATAGTTAATTCACCCCTTTTTGTAAAGAAAAAAAGTATAATTTTTGTTTGCTGAATTTTTTTAATGATAATGTAGTGTGTTTACAACTGATACCAGCTGGTAATATTTTGTTAATAAAGTAAAAACTGGCAAATTGAGACTTTTCATTCTGTAGAAATCAACAACGAAATATACTTACACTCATTACTTTTGGCAGTAGTCTGACTATGTTAGACATATTTAATAACACATAACATCATTTTTGTCTTTATTACCACTTATTTTGAGAAGTAAATATAGCTTGTCTAGTCTTCTACGGAATTATTTAGTAAATTATTCTTCTTCTTTTTTCATTTTTATAGCGCTGCATCCCTGCTTTAAACTACTTATTTCAAGTTAAATTTAAGTGCTCACTTACAGGTATTTACTCTACTTACATATGTTAAAAAAGTAATTTCATAAGCAAAAAGCAAATAATGTTTTTAAAATAATTATAATAATAACGCTTTTATAAGATTACAAATAAACATAAAGCTTTTAATTATGTTAAATTTTATTGCATGTTATTAGTTATAATTGAAAAATTAAACCTTTATTAATTTTAATTTTTATTCATTTTTTTTTTTTTTATAAATTTATTAGCTTTAGTCACGATTTTACTTTAATAAGTAATTTTTGTTTTAGTCGATAAGGAAATCTGTTTCTATGGCCATTTGGAATGAAATACGATTATATCACTAATAAGCTTTCGTTTGTTTTAATCTAAATTAATTTACCACTTTTTTACTCGGAATTAGAGAAGAATACAAAAAACTTTCAAAATATTTGTGCGCCAATCAATTTTTTTTTTTTTTGTAAATTGAAAACATTCAACAGCTTATGTTGACAGCTTCAAATTTAAAATTAAAAAAAAAGTTTTATCATAAATTATGACAAAACTTAACTAAACTTTAAAGAATTGTTTGTTTTGTTGGCAAATTTTTTATATACGCATTTCACTTTTTTCAAACTTTTTTTTATTCATGAATATAATCAGATGTTACAATGTACTATGTTTTAAATAAAAAAAAAGAAACTGCGAAAAGCATTTTCATAACTGCAAAGTCATAACTGATACAAACAAAGCTTTTATATACAACCAAAACCGAAGTAACTAAATATAAGCATTTTTTTCCCTATATAATGTAAAGTTTTTTCTTTATTAAAAAAAAAATGTTCGAGTGTAAAATTGTTGAATGTTAAAGACAAAATATGTTGTTAAACCGCAAGTAAACAAGTGGAAAAAAAGTCAGGAAAATGTGTCAAGATTAACAACTTTAATAAAAAAAAACCTTAATAAAAAATAGCAAAGATGTAAAAACATCTTTATGGCTAGTAATGAATTTTAATTTAAATGAATAAAGAAAGAAAAAAAAAAACTTCCCTAATAAAAGATAGAAATAAAAGCATTTTTCCATATTTTAAATAATTTTTTTTTCTTCTGTTAAACACAACAACAATAAATTTTCCATGTCCTCTAATAACTTTGTCTTTAATATTAATTTTTTTTTTTTGCTTCCACGTAACTTCTGTAGTCTTACTTAACTAATAAAAAGTAAGATCTGTCTTATTCGAAAAATTATATTATTTATATGAAAAATAATGTTTATGTTTTGCTTGTTGTTTATGACCAGAAAGAGCTGAAAGTACAGAAAATAAATATGTTAAAGGAAAAGTTTTATGGTTTTTCCTTCATTACTAGTCATTTCTTCTTCTAACTAATATTTTTTTTTTGCCTTAATACATACTACACTCACACCATAGCGTAGTAAAAGATAAATAAAGTAGAAAAAAAATCGTCAAACTTTTACATTGATTTCTCTTTAATTTGAGTGAAATAATTTTTAATCAATAATAATTTTATTATCTAAGATTTTCAAACTTAATCTGTGTTAAATTATTTTGTTAAATAAAAAAAAATTAATTTTTCGTTTTTATGACTAAATAATAATTAGGTCTGAAAAAAATTATCGAAAAATAAAAATACTACACAATGAAAAACATAAATAGTAATATTAAAAGTAATTTAGTAAGGAAATATAATGAAAATTCTCATCATGCATTTAGAAGAATAAAAATAAAACTGCGTTGACAACAAAGGACAGATAATCAACTTGTCAATTTGTGCCACAGCATGATATCGCGTGGATGCATTGTTAGTCATAATAATAAACATTTAATAACAATAATAATAATAACAATAATGATGCTAACAATAATACAAAAAAATAATAAATTTTTATCTGAAGATGAGATAATAATAAGGAAAATAATAAAAAAAAAATAAAAATAATACTTCACCCACAATTATTACAAAAATTAAGCGAAAAATAATAAGAAAAATAATGAAAACATAAAATAAAAGGGCAATGATGTTCTATATTTGAATTAGCTTTAGTTATTTGATACATTAACATTACTATAAGCATTATGCCCATCCTGTTTCACCCATATTCGCCCTATATTTACACTCTTAACACAATTACAACACACATTTCCATCGTTTATTTGAATGCCTAATTATACGCCCTAGATCCCCAAAAAAAAAAAAACAACAAAAAACAAAAATAAATAATTGCTTTATCTCAACATTTGTTATAAAAGTTTTCTTATTACAAGAATACAGAACACGCGGCTAGAATGCCCACCACAAATAATAAAATACTTCTCACCCAAGCGCGCGGTTTTTCGGTATTCCTTTAATACGAAACGACAAAAAAACCCCTTTTGTTAAAATTTTATTGCTATGAATAACGCGTTACGCATAGCTAAAAAGATATTCTGTATTATTTTATACAAGCGGAGTCAATCTTATTTTCAAAATAAGAATAAAATGGAAAATATTCATCTCTTTGGTTAACTAAAAATCCATCCATACTGATTCCTCTAAATGCGCTCGATGTAATTTTTTGTTGTCTTGCGTAGCCTTAACTATATTTGTTAATGCAAGCCACAAAATAAGAAAAGACAATATTAAAGAACAAGAGAGAGAGAAAGAGAGAGAACAAAAGTAAAGTAAAAAAATTTTTAAAAGAAAAATAAAAACGTTGACAACCCGAGATGCAGGAAAGAAAACTATAGAAAAAGAGAAGATGTTGGCTATATTTTTATTCCTTAGCTGGTACTACTGCCTGATACAACAACAATAACCCTATTTTCTAAAATACACTATGGGATGTTCGTGGATAACAACACCACTGGTGCATTATCAAAAACTGTCACGTACTAATCCCGCATAGGCCATCGAATAGAATAGAAGAACAGAGAAATATTATGTATGGAAAGTTCTATTCACAAAAAGAGAAGAAATTTCTCGACAAAATCAACAGAAATATTTTTTATATTTTTTCTTTTTTTTTGCTAATATTGGATAGATAGCAACAATGGTAAGAGTGTACAACTTGAACTGACTGTAAATTTGTGGAAAGAAAAAAAAACGAATATGAGTTGGGGAGCCACGTTCTACGTGCCAGGACTGCGTTACTTTATTGCTATCCAAAATTGTTATAATAATCAGCTCCATTCAAACTCTGAACATTAGATTTCATTACTTATATGTTTTCTGTGGATTTTTTGTTTGTGTGTGCATGGCCTATTGTACATAGAACATAACCTTTTTGTCTTTACCCCATACTTAACATTGCTTAAAGTTAACTTAACTTATATATATATTTCACATCATATTAACCATTTCGTTTTGTTTTCTTTTGTTATTCTTATTATTATTATTATTACTATTAGAATCGAACATAATTTTAGTAAATATGACAAAAGTTTTAAACACAACAACAACAACAACAATAATTATAATGATAATAATATTAATAATAGCAACTACAACAACAAACATCGAAACCAAATAAAAGATTAAATGAAATCCAACAGAATACATAAAAAAAGAGTATTATTTTATATGTAATTAAGTTTATTACCTACAATCATAATTAGGGTAGTTTATATTTTTATTCGTTAGGGTTATTAATCAAATTCAATATTAATGTAGAAAACTATTAAATTGACCTTAATCAATTATCAATAAAAGAAAATAAATAAAATGATGATAATAAAATGTTTAAAACTGGAGAGATAATGAAAATTAAAAACGGAAGAACTAACCAATCAGAAATCGTTGGTTATTACCTTTACCAAGTAGTTTACTCTTTTTAAGAATCATTCTGAATCATCTCTGTACGTGTAATATAAAGTTAATGAACTCTTCAATACTCATTAAATAAATAACAAAACTTTAATTGATATCACTGTTTTAGTTGGGTTGATTTACTTTTATTTTTCATTTTAATTAATATAAAATAAAACCTATAAATTACCCTAATGTTACTTTTAGTTTATTATTACTTTTCGTGAGGTTTCTTCTTTTACATTAAAAAAAAAACAAACAAAAATTAAAAAAAAAAAAAAAAATTGACGAAAAATAAACAATAAAACACCATATGGGCTTCTCAGTATATAACCAAATAACATTTTGTTTCCGGTCCAGGTGTGTCATTTTTATTTAACTCATTTAACTCCCTATTTTAGCTGCATTAAGCTACATACATACATACATAATGTTAAAAATTAAAAACCATAGAAAAAAAATTTTAATTTTAAATTGATTTGATGGCAGTAAAGATTGGTGTTAAAAACTGATGGTAATTGAGAAAAAAAAATTATTTTGTTTTATTTTTTATTAACAAACATAAATGAACAATGAGGTGATAATCAGTCATTTAAAAACTTACAGTTCGACTAATAATTAAAGAAAATTTACGCGTATCTACTATGAATCTCGCTTTTCACTTTTGTATTTTCCCTTTGATTAAATTAATGAAATTTGTATCTAGTTTTATGCGGATCAAAAAGGTTAAAAATTTGATACACACCCACAACAAAGTTCTGATTATTTTATCATACAATCAAGTAGATACGTTTTTTTATTTGTGCTGTTACGAAATAAAGAGCGATATTTTTCTGTAACTATGAACCCAACTGTCTTATTTATAATTTAGAAAATTATATATATATATATATATATTATGATTGTCGTCACCATAAGCAGCTTTAAATATCCGTTTCAATTATTTTTAGTATTTTTCTACATTAATTTGTGACAACATAAGGTTTATAAAGTAATTAGTATTCAGCATTGTGAATAAATATTTCTCATTCATATATTTATTATCCCCATTATTATGTAAGTTTAAGGATTTAAAGTTTATCATATAATCCAAATTGTAATATTTGTATAATGTAACAGATTTAAGAACACTAAGCCATATTATTTTATTTTATTTTTTTATTACAATCAGATTGTTTTCTAACATTTATTATTTTATTCTAACCTAATCAATTCTATTTCTAGAAAATAAAATTTCACCTATTTCACCAATTTCTTTTGTTCTTTAAAAATAAAAATAAAATAAATTCAACATCAATTTGTGTTTAAATCGTAATTAAGTTGTTGTACAACTTCAGTCATTTCTATAATTTTGTATAATTTTCAACTAAGGAACACAAAAGACATTGGAAATACCAGTGAATCTTTAAGAAGAAATAAAATCTAAATGTAATCCTACTACGTTATCTTAAGGTTTAATCTTATTAAACTCGATTTAAATTGAAAATATAATAATATAATGACTGAAGAATTGTTTCTTTTATTATTATTATTTTTTTCTAATTTATTTTTGTCTCCTCTGTTGTTGTTCCTTTAAACATAAAAACCAAACGCACAAAAATTATTGTTATTTTCTCAGCTATTTATGTTAATCGAAATTGGATTAAAATAAGATTAGTTAAATCGATCGTATAATGTAATCTGTTTTTGTTGTTTAAGTTAATGCTGCTATAGTTTTTTGTTTAAATCTTTAGTCTTTTATACTGTGTTGTTATATATTTACTTTAGAGCTAAAATTAAAAGTTTTTTAGTTTATATATATTGTTTCGCTTCTTACTATATAAGATAGTGTCGTCGTTTTAGATTTCGATTATATTTGGTGTCACAAGAAACAAGAACTAAGTTTTTAAGATTAAATAAAGTCATATAAGTAATTTTAATTACTTAACATACCTAAAATGATACATAATTTTTTGAACTTTTATTTTTATTATTATATAACCGTTAAAGTGATATTTTTATTACGCGATAAAGGTTTATTTTTGTTAGTTTTATGATAAAAGATAATTTTTATTAGGTTTTATAGGTAGAAAATTTCCCTGTGTACTGTACTTTGTGAGCGAATATTAATTAAATCTACTGTTTTAAGGGTAAAAATTAGCTTGATAGTAATAGGCGCTTCTGTAACAAAATTAAAACATAAAACGAACATAGATGACTAAAATTGCTTCATGTGTAACATTTCTGCTGTTTTAATTATTAAAAATATTTTTGTTTCCTATATTTAAAAAAAATACTCATAGCCCAGCTGTTTTGTTTGATTAATAAATTTTGTTTGGTTTTGTTTTCACTCTCGCAACATTTTAACTATTAATATAAGACAAACACAGAAGGGCGATTTTTTATTCTAACTTAACTAAAAATATAATTCAAAAAAAATATATATATATAAATGGAATTAATATTGCATATTAATGAATATTATATATTTTTGTGATTAAATAGAAAACCGAAAATCAATTTTTAATGTTTATTTGAATTGTTCTTTGAGCATTCATTGGGTTGTTGTTTTTAGTTTATTTTTCTGTTTTTTAGTTTAAAAATACGTGACTTTGTTTACGTTGTAGGTGGTATTTTTCGTTTTGCTTTTAATTTTTAAGAAGAAATTGAAATTTATTTATTTTTCTTTAACTAATATTAAGGGGAAATATATTAGAAAACGAATGGAATATGATTAATTACATCCGTTGCTTTACTTTACATTACTTTACCTTACTAGAAAGAAAAAATATTAAATATATATTTATTATGTTAAGTTACAACCAGTCATCTGTGACATATGATGAACGATAATGATGACATGACACCAACAACAATAAAAACTCCAAACATTACAAAAAAAAAAAAAAATTATTTATGCTGCTCACATGTTAGTTCCTGAATAGAAAAAATAAAAAAACTAAATTATAGCAAATTATGGTGGTAAACTTAAAACATTTTCT
This sequence comes from Ptychoptera albimana, assembly GCA_961205885.1. NCBI lineage: Eukaryota > Metazoa > Arthropoda > Insecta > Diptera > Ptychopteridae > Ptychoptera > Ptychoptera albimana. The sequence continues at coordinate 25,854,716 of OY540801.1, forward strand.
TTTACAATATAATAAATTGAGCAATTAATATAATTTTTTTTATAAAAATAACATAATTACATAACAAGTAACATTAAGCAATCAGCAAAATCAATAATTGCCTATACAATTTTGCACGTCACTGAATTAGTACCTTGTAAAAGGTTCATTTATAAAAAAAAAAACACCACATTCTAGCTTCGAATACATAACAATCAATTGGTTCAATAAGCAAAATTAGCAAAAATGATTAAGAATAATGAATAAAAAAAAACTTTTTCAAATCAATTAGCAATTGGACTATGTTGTTTGAGGGTTCATCAAGTTTAGCACTGTATCATTGTGGTAACGGTTAATTATTACTATAGTTCTATAGAACAAACTAGTATTTTGCAAACGAGGAAACGTGAAACAAATCAAAACAGGAAGAAAAAGTTTACAAAACGTTTTGTTTGTTAAGAGGAAGCTTATAACTGATTAGCTTTAAAGTTTGCTCCGTAAACTAGTCTGATATTTTTTTTTTAGAAGATTTACCGGCATTATGTAACTTATATAAAATACATATTTTTTTCAAGTTATTATAAAACTACAAACCTGTATTTTCTGCAATAATCCATTTAAATCCATATTTATCTAAAATCAATCTATAATAAAAATTAACGAAAAATAATGATTCGATGATTAAAATTCAATAGACAGATTCGTTATCCAATTTAAAAAGAATAAAAATTACACAATTTGTTGAGAAACGACACTAAAACACCTTTAAATGCTTTTAACTTTTTCTATTTATAATTTATATTTTATTGCACCACATTTAACCTTTTATTAATAAAAATCACATAATATTCACATAAAGAATTAATTACTTGAATTTAATTCAATAATAAAAAATAATAAAATTTTACTAAAAATAAAAAATTACGTTTAGAATTATTATTTCATTTACATATTATATGGGATTATGATTAAAAATGTTATTGATTTATGAATTAACGATAAAGATATAAAAGGATTCGAATAATGATCGCACTAAATGCTAAGTTATGCAATTTGTCAGTTTAATATAGAAGAAATGCACTGAACTGTACTAAACTGGTATAAAGGAAAAGAAGGGCAATGAAAAAAAAATAAAAACCATTGTTGATTGCACAGTTAAATGATAAGCATTTTAATAACAATTTACTAAATAATAATAATAATAATAACAAATAGGAATAATAATAATAATAACAAATAGGAATATTTGTAAAACTCAAATATTAACGTATAATAGTCGTCAATAACGCTAAAATAAACGTTGTTACACTTGTCTGTTAAATGATATGGAAAGATTTTTTTTTATTTATAATTTTTTATGTATTATTAGATAAGAATCGCATTTAATAATAAAAAATAATAATAATAAAAACGCATTGCATTTTCCAATTGAGTAAGCAAAAATGATGCTTTACAACAAAACAATTTTCTTCCGTTGATTTGAATTCAAAATTGTTTTATTTATTTTATTTAATTTTTTTTTTTTTTTTGCTCTCATTTTTGCACTTTCCACATTTTAATTATCGAAGAATAATCCCGCATCCTGGTGTATAATCAATTTTTTTTATTAATAAAAAATAATCACGTTTTTGCAACAAATTAAAAGCAAAATTTCTTACATATTTCGGATTTTTTTTTTTTTTTTTGTAAACACACTAAACACTTATAAATTTGTAAAAAAAAAAAAAAAATTATTTACGTAATTAACAAAAAGAAAAACGAAAAAAAAAACGACTACCTTGTAGCCCGACGTTCATATTGCAACTAAATTCTGAAAATGTAGAAAATGTTTGTATTGATGGCGACCTTTTATTTTGGTTTTATTTTTACCCCATTTTTACAAGAACGTAAAACAACTGTGTTTTACTGTGTTATGGGTGATAGAATAAAAGGACGCCAATAGCAGTAATAATAGCAACAACAATGACATGCTATGCTAGGAAGAATCGTGTTAGAAACAACCACGTTCTACTATGCAGTGGGAGGCCTATTCACAAATGCATGAGAGAATTTTTCGCAAATATTTCTTCTCGTTTTCCAAAAATAAATAAATAAATCCAAAAATAACTTTTAAGTTGAGAGTTTTTTCAAGCTTTTTCTGAGCATAAAAATGAGTAACAAAGTAATTTTTTTTATATAATATATGAGCGCCAAGTTCGTTTACGATGATACGGTTTTTTCGGTTAAAATTTCATTTCGTTTAAAATTATGTTTTTCCTTGAGCAGAAAATATGTAAAACGTAAGTGTGTAGGGTGTGTCACCCGTTTTATATATTACATTCTGTTTCAAATTTCTGATCTAAAATGGCAAAAAAAAAAAAAAAACCTTCAGACAAACTGAAAGCTTTATACGTGCTATAACGAAAACAGACATTCGTATACACGGGGATACTAGTTGGGGAAATTTATTGCTTAGATTTAAATAGAATTAAATATAAAAAACACCGAAAGGTATACAACGTTGCGTGCGCAATACAAAAATTTGCAAAAAATCCAAACTGAGAAAAGACAAGAGATACGCATAATTCATCGGTGTATACCAAACGTGTAATGCACAAGACGTTAAAATACGTTACAGGGAAAAAAACTAATAAAATTTATTATTATTGCTAGTTTGAATTTTAGTTTACCTGTTATTCACCTGTACTTTTACCACGATATTTTTTTTGCTATGTTTACTTTTTGTGGATAAAACCATCGTATGTATCATATACAAACACACAAACAAAAAATTAATTAAGTGACAACGAAATTTGTGCAGAACACACGGGATGTTTATCATCGCTAAAATGACCAATACAAAGACAATCCAATATATAAACCTTTTTTACGCTAAAAGCAGTTACAAACAACAACGAAAAAAAACACGGTGTATCGTGGAACAAAATAATAACAACACAACTTGCAATTTGTACCAAGTCATCATACCATGCTGATGCTTTAATAATACAAAAGTTTCTTCATGCAAAATTCGCTCATGGTACGAAAGCGATGTACGAGTATATCCATACTCTTTTGATGTTATCAAGTTTCTTCGTGTTGTTATTGTTTTTCTTGTTATTGGCGCTGTTTGTTTATTTACTTTTTGTTGTTATTTTTATGCTTGCTACTGTTGTTGTAGTTGTTGTTGCTGCTGCTGCTGCTGCTGCTATTTTTTCATTCTGTAAAAGACAGACTACCAACACCGTGTACTTCTTGTTTGTTTTTTGTTGTTATTGTTGTGTTATTCAGCAGGCAAGCATAACATCAAGCAGACACTCTAGATATAGTAAAGGTTTTTATTTTATTTATTTTATTTTATTTATACTTTATTTTATTTTTGCTTATTTTTATGTTTCTTCTTTATTTTATCTATATGGAAAAACAGCAAAGCTTATATACACACAAAACAATATTCTTCATTCTTCATTCTTCATTCTTACGATTGTTTTTATTATTTATTTCCTATGTTTCGTATTTGGCTGCAATGCAATGATATAAAATTCTCTCTTTTAATTTATTTCTTTATTAAGGTATAAATGATGATGATTACTCTTCGGTATTTTTAAAAAAAAAATTAATTTAGTGATAACAAATACTCAAGTTGCACGTTTTCAAAAATTTATAAAAAATGTTTATCACTGTTTTAATATTTTTTTTCTAATCAACTTGCAAAAATAAAACTCCATGCGAAGTTAACTCTATTGATAAGCATCCCCAAGTGGTGCGATGTCATCCGAAGTAAACAAAAACTAAATAAGCAGTCACTAACAACCTAATTCGTTATACAACAGAATTAACAACAAAGCAGGAATACTATAGCAAAATAGGTAAAAAGGTGACTAACAACTGATGCTCCCCAAAAATATAATAAAAAAATGTTATAATGATAAACCGAGTTTGTTATCGTTTTCCTTGCTTTCCATCCTTATTTTTCTTTTCTCTAAACAAATCAGGTGGGACTCATAATTCTTATTAGAAAAAAGTTTCTATTCGTTTTATTTTATTTTAAATTTTATATTTTGTGAAACATGAACTAGTGAAGAAAAAAAAATTACCGCTCGCAGTACGCGTTTACTGTGATTGACGATAACGATCGTGATTATATGCAAACAGAAAATTTGTATTTGAAAGTTAAATGATGAAAAAAAATGTTTCAAAATGCTGATTCTCCACATAATTTTCGTTTTTTATAAAAGTTCCCCTTCATTAAGGCATTACCGCCCATATAATAGCTTCCCGGTTTATGTAACGACGAAAAAACGTAAAGATAATGCAACTAAAATTCCTTTTCTTTGTGCTTTTACTTTCTTATGTTTCTATTTATTTTTCTTTACGAAAATCAAAATACCCAGAGGAACAAAGGTAAATAATAAAAAAAAATAACACGAAACACCTTTAGCCTGTTGTTTTATATTTTTTTACTTTTTCCTCTGTTCCAATTATCAAAAGGCTCTTACTAAGAAACCAGATTCAAATCTGAACCAAAAAGGCATTAAAAAAAATATAGTTCAATGGCAAAGTAAATATAAAGCAAAAAAGACAAAGAAATGTGTTAAAAGGATACAAAAAAGCCTGCAAATTGTTACGTATTGTTATTGAAATCAAAGGAACGGATTAAGTCATCGACTATATTTGTTTGTTATCAGATTTTGTAATATTAGCCATGCTTTTGTCACCACCAGCTTTGCGAAGGTGGTGAGGTGATTCATTATTACACAAACTGAACGAAAATTACTTTCTTTATCTTTTTTAAAGCAAGAACTAATAAACAAATATCACGCACATTGCTTATCATTTCACCCTAACTTTCCTTATTTTCTTTCTCCTTAAACATTTCTTTTATTATTTTCCGAACTCAAGATGTCAATATTGATATTTTTCTTTAGATGGATTTTATTTATTTATTTTATGAAACGTTAGCAATTTTTTTTTTCATCTTATTTAACTTCTTTATTTCATCAGTCGACTCTACTTAATGTTAACAAAGCAACAACACTAACAACGTGTTTGGTATTAATGAAAACAATAGAAATATCACATTCCCAAGAGTTTTGTAATATTTATTTATTAAATAATTTAACAGGACTGTAGTCAGATGTTTTTCCACAAGCTTATCGTTATGTTTTGTTCATTTGAAAAAAATAAACGTCAAAATATCACAAATTTTCTGCTATATAAGCATCAAACACCTGCTTCATATATAATTACTAATTGGTTCACAATTCATGGTAATTCATCTATTTCACCCTTAAATTTCTGTTTTGTATTAGAAATTCTTAACCGATATGTTTCTGTTTTGTTTTCCGATGTTAATGCAGTCACTGCTATGTACCCTTAGTATCTTTATCGTTGGTTGTTTAATAAACAAAGAATAAAATGACAATAATAAATAAACACTATGTGCTCTGTAATTTGTTTTCTAATTTATATTTTTATTTTTTAGACAGTTTATAATAATATTTGTTTAGAATTTTCCGAAATGATGACTTTATTGTGTGACAACAATCAACCCTTTAATAATTATTTTAATTTTATAACATTTCTATTTTATTTTTGAAGAATACTTTTATAATGATGATTTTGTGCTCGATGATGTTGTAGTGTTTAGACAATTATATATGTGCTGAACTATCAAAGCTTTTTGTTAGGAACTTGAATCAAGCACAAAAGCTGCAATATTATATTTGTGTTAGTTTATTATGTTTATTTTTATTGCATTGGTTTTTTTGTATATAAAGTTAATTATGTGGCTTTACGTAACATAACTATGTGCTATTGGTCAATCACTCAATCCGAGTAAAATAAAATTAGGGTTGAAACGCAATGTAAACCCTTCAAACATGATATATTCGACAAAAAAGTAAATCAAACCACATATAATATATAAATTATTGTTTACCTTAAGGTAATATAGTGCAATTTAATATCTAACATTAACAGTTTAAAAGGGTGTTAAAACCTAGTCAAATTACTGCATTTGAGTATTCATCAAACAAGCAAAGGCACAAAAAATTAAAATAAATGAAAATTAGAATAAAACTCTTGAATAAATTTGAATAAAATTAATTTTTTTTTCCTCTTATTTTCAAAACAAAATTACTCATCCACCCTATAAATTGTCACTCAATGTTAAATATTACATCACATTGAAGATGAAATTTATTAAAAAAAAAAAATTAAAATAGAAGTAGAGAAAAAAAAACCCAACACAAGCCCTATCAAAACAAATCACACGCACTTCATTAAGTTTAACTTAACCTTAGTGTAAGACTGCTGGTTGAGCTAATGTAAAAAGATCCCTCCCTTGATGTAGTTTTTTTTTTCTTTTTTCAACTTTTTGGTGATAAAAACTCCAAAAACGACATCATCAACTTCTTATTTTAAATTAAGAAAAAAAATAAATAGAATTACAGCTTTGATTTAAAATAAAATAACAAAAATGATGAAGCAATATAAAGGCGCCGTGTTTATATGCTCTTCCCACACATCCTTATCGTATTATAGTCCCTATCTAGTAACTTTGCATATCCCTGTGATTATTTTTAAGATTTTTTTCGTATAAAACAAAGTAGCACATAACGAAAATAAATCTTTTTGGTATTTTTAGTTATTAAAAGTCCATTATTGCTCTGATTGGATTGTGGCTTATATAGAGAGACTAACTTAATTTATCCATTGCATACCTAGTTAAGATATGCAGTATCAACTACTATCCAATATCAATCAATGATAACTATTTTGGAAAAAATAAAAACTCAGCAGCATCTTTAAACTGCATACAAAAATTCAGTCGTGAATCTTATTAAAACAAATTTTTCCTAAGATTCACAGCTTTATTTTTTACATTTAAAAAATCAATAAATTTAATAATGTTTACTAGCAGTAACATCACTCTCCAGTTCACTTCGTATTTCATTTGTTATTATTGTAAATTCTTTTTGCATAACACTATGTGTTACATCCATCAATTTATCCATAGTATCGATTGAATAGCCGACTGTTGGTATTTCCGGTAATATATGTATTATCGCACGACCTAGTGAAGTTTTTGTTGCGTTAGTTAATTAATTTTTTTTTATTTTTTATTTTGTATAGACAAATTACCTGAATCGAAAATTTTTTTACCAGCATCAAAGAAATAGTAGTGTGAAACGACAATCGGTTGAATCGGGCATTGTGAATGTATTGCAGTATTGAATGCCCCCTTTTTAAATGGTAATAATTGAAAGCTATGGTTACGGGTACCTTCCGGGAAGAACAGCAATTTTCCCTGACATTTTTTTTATTACTTTTATTTTGAATAAAATTAATTTAAAATAATTTTTAAAAGGTCGCAAACCTGTTTGTCGTTAATAACTTTTGCGGCTTCGTTAATGGAATTCAATGCAGCTTTTCTATTTGAACGGTCTATGAAGAGAGTACCCCATAAATATGCAGCGAATCCAAATGGAAATAGATAGAGAACTTCTTTTTTTGAAACGACAGTTGTTCTACCCATTAACGGCCATAAAACAGCGAGGACTAATATTAATTAATCTAAATAAATTAATTAAAATGATTAATACAAAAATAAATTATATCTTACTAATTAAGTCGATTGAACTCTGATGATTTATTAAGATAACACTTCCATGATCTTTTTTAACATTTTCTAGTCCTCTTACTTCATACGTAACGCCTAAAAATATTTTTGCAACAGTCACTAGAAATTTTGCTGGAACTCTTCAATTAAAAGAAAAATTATTTATAACTGTACAAGATTTAGAAAAAAAAACCACATACAATGCATTCCGATAATCACCAATTCTTAATAGCATAAGTGGTATTGGCACAGATGCCAGTAACATTGATGAAACCATATAGACAATCATTTTTACATAAAATCTTACATGATGTGATATTTTAAGTAAAAATATAAATGTAAATATAATAAAAAATAAATCATATGGTGTTAACGACATCTGAAATGATAACAAAGTAACAAAAAAACATAAAATAAACATTAATTAACCTTTGATTAGCTAAATAAATATATTATTATTTTTTATTCCCTAATAAGAAAGTTGTATATTGATAAAAACAAATTAAAGATTATTAAAAGAAATAAATAATTGCAAGGAAAAAAAATCGTTTTCGGAGCGTGCAAATATTTCGATTAAATTAAACATGTGTGTCAAGTGACAGATAAAACTTTAAATTTTGTATCAAAAATGCAATCAATTTTTCGTTGTTTTTTTTCAATTTTTTTTTTTTTTTTTGATAAAAATTATTTTTATTTTATTATTTTTCGTTTTAATTCATTTTATTTCTATGTAAACTTCGATTGTGATTTGTATTAACATTATTATTATTTTTTATTTTTATTAATCATTTATTGTCAAATTAATTAATTAGGTTTTTATATTAATTTATTTTTCTGTAGCTTTATCAATATTTTTTTTTCTTTTTGTTTTTTCTTTTTTCATATCCGTTTATTTGGGATTTTGTTATCAATATTATTTGCTGGGCGCTTGAAATTAGGTAGAAATTATTTATTATTTTTAATCTTTAATAAAATGTTTATTGAGTCAGTTTGAAATATGCGGTGGGAGTTTATTATCGGCTACTTATAACTGAACTTTGCACTTTTATTTATTTATTTTTTTTTCTCAACTATATTTTTTATCAGTTTTTTATTTTCTACAATCTTTGGACAATAAATATTACAAATATTTGATTATTTTAGGCTACGTAATTTTTTTTTTCTTTGTAGATAATCAATAGATTTCAATATTATCATCGGCAGCGACAATATCTCATCATATACGTATACTACTAGTCTACTATAAATTTTATAGTAGATGCTGCTAGTAGAACCATTTACGCACTAAAGATTTTATCCTCACATAAACTACTAGATTATTTGCTTCTATTATTACAGATTCTAGGAAATTGTAGGATTCCAGAGAATTTATTTCTTCCAGAATTAATAAATCATTTTTAAATTCTTTAAACTGTCATCAAAATGACTATTAAATATAAAAGATCTCTTCAAAACCATGTTTTTCTAGAAACCATATTAAAAAACAAAGTAATCACTTATTGTCTACCGATCGAATCCTAGACCATGAGTGAGTATGGATCAGAGTATCGATTACAAACATCGGCCACCGCAAAATTAACCTATCTTAATAATTATTTTAAAAATAAATACAAGACAATGGGTAATAAACTTCACAATGGTTAATAGTGTGTCACAAAAAATTGAATTCTTTAAGACTGGCTGTCTAAATTCTTCAATATTCATAGTAAAATTAATAAAAATCACTTGTTGTTGACAACTGAATTAAAATAATAAGTAAATAAATTGTGAAAATTACAAAACAAACTGAAACCTCTAAAAATACTTTAACAATGTAATGTCGAAACTCAGTAAAATAAGAAAATAATAATCCTTAAACACTAAACAGACACGAAAAATAAAATATAAATAATAATTAATAAAACGAAATTAACACATGTATTGCATAACGAATTGTTTAATAATTATTAAACAACAAAATTTTCACACAAACAAACCAAAAAACGAAAATAAAAAAATTAACCATATTACTACCATATATTAAATGTTCCCGTATTATTTTTGGGTTGAATTTTTTTTAATAAAACAAAACACTAGCATGTGCTAACGTGTAAAGAAAACTAAATTAAAACCCAAAATTAATAAATTAACTTTGCTGGTGTATAATTATTATTTTTCAACGAGAATCAAAGAATTGAATTAAAAAGTAAAATAATTCATTATTTTGTTATTGTTTTTTTTTTATTATTATCTCAAGTATTATGCTGATATAATTTCGTTTTTGTTTTTTTCGTTTTTTCTTATTTGTTTGTCGATCAATGTTTATTTTTAGTAATTATTAATTAATTTAGACAACAATTTAAAAATTAACCAATGAATAAAATTAACCTTTGTGTTTTTTATTAATTACAGGTAATTAAAATTCCATTTATGAAAAATAAAAAAAAATGTTCCAATAGTACAAAAAATAGCGGATTATCAACTGAACGATTCTTAAATTTTCTTGTTATTGCAATTTAATAATAAAATGTATGTTATCGTAGAAAAATATTTTAATTTTTTTTTTATTTTAATATAATAAAATCTGATTGATTGATTTATGTGATTGATTTTAATTTTAAAAATGCCAAGCAAAAAAAAATAATAAGCAAGACACCAAATATTAAGTTAAAACCAGTAAATGTGAACAAGTAAAAAAAAAATAAAATAAAAATTCAAATTATGATCGCGGACAACTTTTTTTTTTAAATATTATTTCATTAAGTTACTTCTTACGTTGTTCCACAGTTACGCTTTTAATGGAACAAGGAAACAAAAAAATTAATTAAATGAAATTAACGTTTATCGAGTCATTAATGTATAAAAATGTTTTGTATGATAAGGAGCTGAAATTTACGTTCAAACCTTTTCATTTGATCATGGAATAGTGAGGTATCGGTAGTAAGGTCACAATTCATTTCCAATTTTGGTTTGTAGTTCAAGGAAATCTTTTCTAGCGTCGATTTAAATTCTTTAAAATCTGATAGATCTATAACTCGTTATCTTAATTCTACTGTATATGTAAAATTTGCTTTAATTCAGGAACTACTGTATATAATCAATCTTAAACATTGCATCTTGTCACTATGGAAGTAGTTTAGTAATAATCAAAAAAAAAATGTTGACTCTTGAGCATTATTCTTTCATAATCAAGTGAGTGTAAGAAAATAAAAAATATCATGATCAATTCGAACAAACAATTTTCAAACAACAAATGTTTTAAATGAAAACGAATATTATATAAGTATAAGGCTTTAATAATTTTAATTACATAAAGCTTCAGTCTTTTATCATGTAATATTCAAATTTCTATTTTAATTATATTATTATAAATATTAATATTTGCACAATGCAATAAAATAATAGTACAAACTTCAATCGACCAAGGACAGTACACTATTATTATGATGTAAATCGCATGATTTATATGATATTCAATACAATTACATGTTAATTTAAATTATCAAACAATAGAGATTATAATTGACTTAATGAACTTTTTTGCTGTAACTTCATTATAATAAAAAATAAAGTAATTTATTTAAAAAAATATTCAATAATGATGATTCAGATTAAAAAATTTAGTTACTTTTCAATTCCACTTGATAGTCTTTATTATTATTATTATTATTATTATTTATTTATTTTTTCTTATCGCAGTAATTGTTATTTATATTTATACTTAATATTTATGTAATTTAAGATTAAATTTTATCATTTAATGCATTAAAATACTAAATATGGTTTATGTTTTTGTTTTTTTTTTCGGTTTTATGAAATAACACCAAAGAAGTTTGGAGACAACCCAAAAAAAAAATTAAAAAAAAATAAATTTAATCAAAACACTGAAAGTTACACTAACCTTGTTACGAATTTAAACAATAAGCATGTCAATAAAGAACATAACGTAATAAAAATAATAAGAAATAAATTTTGGTTAATTGAAAATAAAAGAAAATAAAAAAAAGTCTGCGAATAATAACAGAAAAGGAAGAAGACAATAACCACACAGGTCAAAAAAAAATCAAATTAAATTATTTTTTTAATTCTTTTTATTTAAAAGTTATTTTAAATTTCATTTACTTTATAATTAGCTTATTTAAAATAAAAATCGAAATTGAACTAGTGGTTAATAGATGGCGAAAGTAATTACAGATAATCAAATTTTAGATTATAATGCTATTGACGTTTTTTTTTTTTGTATATTCCGTAGAAGCCGTTGAGAAAAACTATTGATTTAAAAATATTTCCTAAATAATCAAAACAATTTATTTTAAATTATTGTCTCCTTCTGTTTATCATCAGTATACCAACCTAAAAACATATGCTTTTTTTTAACACAAATTTATTTCTTTTTTGACCCGTTTAGTTAAAATGTAAGACAAGTAAGTCAAGTATAAATATGTTCTCAATAAACACAACACAATGCATTGTGACATTACGATCTGATTAACATTACTAACCTTTAACTTGACTTAATTATTCACTAAAAATCAAATTACGTCATGCCCAGAGTTCTTAAATTTTAGAAACTTTAATCCAATTTTTATTTAATCAAATAACACAAAATGATTAACACAGAATATTCTTATTCTAGTTTATTATAGGAAATTTTTATTTTTAAAATTCGAATGACTTATGTGCTTCACACAAATTATTAAAACAAAATAAAATAATAAAAAAAAAGCAATTGTTCAAGCTTCGATGCTTCATAAGTTTTAATTAACTACTTTTTTTAAAACAATTACTTAACAATACTTTGATCATAAAACAATAACACAAAACGTTTTTTAAACTGTTTGTTTCATGCGTAGAATTAACTTTTAATTGTTATTTTATTAATTCTGTTAAACAACTGAATCGGTTCAATTGTTTTTAAATTATAATTCTTTTTTTTTTGTTTTGATAAAATAATTTAATACATGATAATATGTTATAAGAATAAGAAATTTATTTTATTTAATTGTAAACCAAAAAAAAAAATGAACACTTTGGACTATGCTTTGTGATATAACTGAAATACAACTGAGTTCAACACAGTTGAAAGAATACTATTCTCTATTTTTATTAAGCGTAATTATTATTTACTTAACGAAGCTTAAATAATATTTGACTTGGGTAATTAAATTAAGTATTTAGTTTAAATATACTTTGCTTCAACTTAACGATTGGCACCAACATAAACAAAACTTCACTGTAAATGTTTGAGTGTTTTTCTTTTATTTTTATTGTTCATAAATTGAGTATTTTCGATATAAAAAAAACAGAAAATTGAAATAAACAATAAAAATTCTCAATAACGATTTCACTCAACTAGGCTGAGTAACTATTCTTTTATTGTTTTCACTTGAGTTTTATTAACCGTTTTTCCAGAATAACAATGAAAATTTATAATAAAATAATTACGTAAACAGGATCATAATTCGTTACCCTTTGATAATTAATTTTAATTATTTTTTTCTTTCTTTTTCTGCTAATATATTTTATAAATATTATCAAAAAAAAATAAGTTTTTTTTATTTCATTTAGAAGAAAAAAACTCATTAGAAAAAGAATTATTTATAACAAAATATTAAACGAAGTATAAGATAATAATTATTTTTTGCTTTATTATTAGTTTTGTTTTGTTTTGTATTGCGAACTCTTGATAGCGAAAAATATAATAAAAACACGTCATTCACATAGACAAGAACACGCCATTAATGATAATAATGTCATGTTGTGATTGTTTTCAATCCATTATTAATATTTGTTATTTTTATTAAATAATAAACAAAAAGGTAAACAATTACAATAACAACAACCACAACAATAATAATAATAATATAAGAAAGGGTTAGTGGATCGTAAAAATGTATTTCTAGGAATAGGTAGTAAATAACGATAGGAGTCACAGTGATTTATTATAAATCATATAAACAAATCCGCATCTCAGCATGTTCATTTGGACGGTATGATGATCTTAAATTAGTACGATTAATTTGTGTAATATATATATATATATATTTAATAATGTTAAACTAATTAATTACGTAAGTAAAGAAATAATAATATTTTGTGTTTTGTTAATGTTGCAAACGTAAATACATTCATCGATACTATCACGAGACTTTTATCACGTTTATCTATAATAATTCTTATATTTTTGACACTTGCTTGCACCTTACTGGTTCGATTGTTAAACTAAGAGTACTCTCTCCGCAACTACCATCGCAAATTTATAAAAATGATAAAAAAAACAAACAAACATTAGAATATATAGATAAAATGATGTACAATGATAAGGATAAGAGTTTTTGTGTTATTACTTTAATACGCATATAATATTTCACTACCTGCTAAATTATAATAATTTTCTGATTTAGTTTCACTAAAATAAGTAAAGTTAAGTTGATTAATTGATTTTTTCAATTGAATTCCACCTCAACTCTTAGAATGTTTACTGATTTAATATGTAAAGTGTTTTTTGAGCTTTTACTTTTTCATTTTTGTTTTTTTTTTTTGTACTTTTAATTTAATTTAATTTAATTAATTTTATGTTATTACCACAGTTCTAATATTATTTATTTATTTAAAAATAATATTTATTGGCTTTCTATTGTTTATGTTGTTAACATATTTATGTATGATTGGTGAAGCAAAAAGCCAATTTGAATATTTTATTAAATTAATAACAATTTACTATGCATTAACGTTTGTCTGGATTATCATGTTACCATTAAATTTATTTAATCGGAATTACTTATTTAATTTAAGGTTTGAATATAATTTTTTATAATTTCAGTTATTATTTAATTAGTAAATTATTTAATTTAAGACTAACGACATGGTTGCTACGTAAAGTTTCTTATCCGATTGATGTGTCATGGGAGGTGCGTGGCTTTAAGCATTTACCAATTAATAGTGATGCAATAATTATCATAAATTTACAACATAATTTGGATATTTTAGGTAATATATTAAAAATGCTATTTTGAAAAACATTTGTTTTTTTTTTTGCATTTAAAGTGCAATTATCATTAATTATCTTACGCGATAATACAGAATTATAAAAATTGCTTAATGATAATTTTTTTTATTTTAGTCTATAAAAATAAATTATACCGCTTCCTGTTAGTATGTTTCAAACCCGATTAATTACGCGTTAAAATAAAAAAAAAATATTTTTTGTACAATTTATGTAAAAGATTATTTATTTTGGAAAAATACAAAATCAATAATTTTGATTATGAATATTTCAGCTCTAGTTAATATTTGGAACATTATACCACAATTAACACCGATAAAGAATGAAATTCTATTAACACCTTTTTGCTTCAAAGCATGGCTTAATAATTTAATAATAATTGATAAAGAGAATTTCCCTATTTTAAAACAATTATTAAGTTCGAATCAGGTAACTACTGTAATTATTAGTTAAAATGCATATTATTGTAAATATTTTATTATTTCAAGGGGAAGAAAATAATAATTTCATCCAGATTCTGTGAAAACGATACAGCACTTCCATTCGAACTGGCCGCAGATAAACAATTACCGATTATACCAATGATATTGACTAATTATAATTATTTTAATCAAACGAATTGTATTTTCAATAAAGGACACATGATTTTTTCAATCCTAAAACCGATAGTCATAACAAACAAGGAAAATATCAACGAATTAAAGGACAAAATAAAGAATTTGATCATGATTGAGGAAATAATTTTAAACAAAGAAAATAATGAATTTTATAAACATATTAACGAAATAGATAAAGAAGA
This sequence comes from Ptychoptera albimana, assembly GCA_961205885.1. Taxonomy (NCBI): domain Eukaryota; kingdom Metazoa; phylum Arthropoda; class Insecta; order Diptera; family Ptychopteridae; genus Ptychoptera; species Ptychoptera albimana. The sequence continues at coordinate 25,870,082 of OY540801.1, forward strand.
AAGTAAACGGGAAAGATTAATTATAATTGATTGAAAACAATTTATTTATTTGTTATATATTTATATTTATATTTTTATTTAGTCTAGTTGTTTACATTATGTATATTAATTATTATTATTTAAAATGTTTTCTTTTTATTTATAATAAGAAATCATTATATTTGTTGTTAATTAAAATAATCTTCGCTAAGAATAAAATTTGTACTAAATAAACAATATACAAAGATTTGTGGTTTTTTTATTTCATTATTTTATTTATTTATTTTTTTTTTTTTTTGATTTAATAATTAACTATTAAAAGGTTTCTAATTTACAATAAATAGTTAAATGTTATTAAGTTAAACTAAAAGAGATCATAGAAATGAATAAGATTGTGATGCTGGTCATTTAATTAAAATCACTCATAGAACAAATAAATTAACATTATGACCGATTTTTTTAATCAATTAATTATTTTAATTTAAATTAATTTCATTCAGTAAAGGAGTGTAACATTTACATCATTAAACCGTTACATATTCATTGTGTATGCAAAATCAATTTATTTTTGACATTTCCTTCATTCAAATTAAAGTTGGCCGACAAATTATTAAAAGACTGTTTAATATAAAAATAACATAATTGGTTCTATTTTTTAATAAATTAAAAAAGAAATTTAGAGTTGAATTTAGTTTTTATTTTTATTTATTATATGATATATGTAATATATATTCAATATATTATTTCTCAAAATAATTTTTATTTTTTCTTACAAATTATAAATAAATTCAAAAACAAATATTTTTAACAAAATAATAATAATAATCATAATGAATTAACAAAAATCGTAGTTAATTACTGTGTTGAACACCGTGCAATAATTTAATAAACAACTAAAATTCACATATTAATAAGTAATTATAAAATAATTGATAATAATAATAAATAGTTAAGTTAATAAAAAAGTATTTATAAATCATCTTCCGGTTCAGTTTTAATCTGAACCGGAAGGTTGATGTTGTCTTGACTAATTATATGTTGTGTACTTGCTAAACTCGTTCCTACTACTCCACTATTTTTAGGTGACTGCAATAAATCGTTATTAATTACAATCTGTTCATCTTGTAGTAATTTTTCAGGTAATTTAATACTATCATCATTATCATTGTTAATGTTTTCATTAAATAAATTTGTATTCATTGTTATAACTTGATCATTCTTTAATATGTTCATTGCTGGCAATATTTCGCTTGTATTATGCACGACTGGATAAACAGTAGGCCGCAATACTACGGTTCCGGGTGGCATTCTGATATTGGATTGACTATGTATCTTCATGTGCAACGCGAGCCCATCTTTACGACTGAAACTAGCTTTGCACTCCGTACATGCAAACATACGATCTTCTGAGTGAATTCGCTCATGACGTACCAATTTATCCTTTCGACCAAATTTTTTGTGACATATGCTACATTCGAACGGCTTGAAACCAGTATGGATGACACTATGCCGATCCAATTCACGTTTCCGGAAAAACGCCTTGTTACAAATATTACACAAATGATTTCGTATACCTAAATGAATATTTTGATGGTTCTGTAATGAGATCTGAGTGGCAAAATGTTTAGAACATTTATCACATGGGAAATTTCTTGATTTAAAATTATTAATATTGCTTTGTGGTAATTTTGATTGCTGCTGAAGTTGCGAGGTGGAATGCTGAAATTTATTATGTGTTTGTTGCTGTTGCTCCAAATCACGATATGTTATTAAATCCCCTGTCACATGTTCCGGAAAAGACAATTCTAAATTCTGTATATGATCCGGAACGGAAAAGCCATTTTGATTCCCATTATGAAATTCTTCATCAGCATTAATTTGTTCCATATCGGCAAATGGATTTAACGATATCACCATATTTTCTGTGAAACCTTCGGATTTTGGTTGAAGTTTATGTAAGATTTCATTGTTTTTTGGAAAATGTGTCTTTTCATGATTCTGCAATTTATCTCTCCGAGTAAACGCGGCGCCGCACCTATTACAAGGGTATGGTTTTACCTCTGTATGTACCTGTTGATGTCGGCATAAATCGGCTTTTCTTGTAAATGAACGCGGGCATGCAGAACAAACATGTGGTCTCTGTCCACTGTGTATACGTAAATGTTTTGTTAAATTCGTATTTCTAGAGAATCTTTTGTTGCAAATAAGGCAAGTAAATGGCCGTACACCTGTATGCACAATTGTATGTTTCTTCAAATCCGACCGCCTGCCAAATCCTTTGTGACACTGAACACATATAAATGGCTTATCTGTACAATGTGCTTCTTTAATGTGAAGTATTAAATTATTTCGAAAATCACATTTAAATGAACAAAAATTGCAAAAGTACGGATCATATGGATTATGGGCATTAAGTTCATGCTCTGTACAAGATTCTGCTAATGTATATGCTGCATCACAATACTGACACATAAAAACATTCTTTAATATATCTGTATTATCAGTCTGAGGAATTGATACAAAACTATTATCCAATTCTGTATCACTTTGCTTTTCTATACTTTCATCAGCAGAACTGCAATATTCTTTTGTCGGATCAACAATCATGACTAGACTGTTTTCATCTGGATAAAAGTATGTTTCGCCTTTTATAATATCTATATACTGATCGCGTTGATCTCTTATTGGGTCGCATAATCCACTCTCCGAACTATTTGTAGTAGAATCACCAGCGCTTAAGTTTCTATTACTTGATGTATGATTTCTTAAATCGCCTTCAAAAGCTATATCTTTATTTAGAGATATACTTGTTGATACCAATTTTCTTAATTTGTTATCATTTTCCATACAATTATCACGAAATTCAGTAAACATATCAGTTTGAAACAAACATCGATGACAAATATTTGCCGGCAGGCCATCGTTTTCCATTATCTACAAATAAAAATAAAAACGATAAATTTATACATCTGGCAACATTTGTACAGCTTGACCAACGAAACAAAAAATTATACACTTTTATGATATGTCAATCTATAATTTCTCTATTATTTTTTTTTTGTTTTTGTTTATCAATATTTTTTAATTCAATAATTAATAAACATTTTCTAGGATAAACTTACATTAACACGGAAAAACGTATGGATTCTTTCATTTAACGGCTCTTTACATTTCAATTTAGGCGTTTTGGAGAATATATTACACATAATGCCATCGCACTGAAGACACAGCCTACAAACCTTCATTACTTCATCTAAAGATAAATCTTTATCGGGCATATTAACTTCTGGCTCAGTTTCTACCAAATTAAAATAAAATTGTTCACATATATATTACCACCACTAAAAATATATATAATTCTTCAAACCTGACATGTTTCCTGCCTCTTTCCAAATTTAAATGAAATGGTCTTGTGTTATATATTTTCTTCAGTAATCAGGCTAACTGGATTTCCAAAAACAAATTAAATCGAAAACACTATAAAATAGAAGAACTAACTTTATATTTTTCAAATTTATACTTTGTTTTAAATTAAAATGACTTTTATTCCACAATTATTATACGAAGTGAAGATTTGTCAAGAATCTCATTGCAGCCATTTTGCATCGTGGGGCCTCAAATTGCTACTTATTTGTTCATGTTCAATGAAAACTATATAAAGCTATCGAGATTAGCTGATTCACTAAATAACGTAGGGGGTCGCTACGGAATTCTCGTTACCTGGTCGAAATAAATTACCGAACAAATAATCAATAAAATAATAATTATATAAAAAAAAATGAAAATAATTACTTTTAAATGTATCGATATTTTACTTAAAATCTTTATTTTCATATTTTTATAAACCACATATTTTGTTTATAAAAAATCAAATCAAAACCATTACTTTTCGAAAAAAAAAAAATATATTAACTTACTAATAGAAAATCGAATAGATGTCGCTGATGTTTGTAAAAGGAATACATTAATACCATACAATATTTATTCTTTCTCGATTTAACTATTTATAGTTTTATATTTAATTAATTATATATCATTTCCACGAAGTGAATGGAAACGACTAGACCTTAATTACTGCTTAAATATATGTAAATTAATAAAAAAAATAGCTTTTGTTTTGTTTTTTTTTACAGACTAGACATTGTTTATTATTTAAATGAAATTTGACTGTTTTCTTTAATAAATTCTGGAAATTCTGTTATTTAATTGTGAAATAATAAAAAAAATGAAAAAATATTTGATCAAAAACGATTTGAACAAAAAAAAAATTATCCACGTTGTGGAGTTAATTGTACTGGTTGGACGCCACGATAAGATGGAGAGCTGGCACATGTGGTTACATTTTCAAAGGCATCACAAGCATTGGTGATATCATTAAAAGCATTTCCATCGCCACAGCTGTACATCCTTGGTCTTCCTTCAATGCAAAGAAAATAACGTTGACAATCGTTGGCATTACGGAAATAACGTTGTTCAGCAAAACCAAATCCTTCAGCGCGTGCTTCCGGAGGACATGTAAAACCCAAATAAGCTAGAATGAAAGAAAATTAATTTCTTGCTGTAATATTAATTATATTTTACAATAAAATTACCTTCAGCATCACAATCTGGTACTTGATCAGCCCAATCACAACGATAAGTTTCCTTATTGAAAGCTAATCCTTCTGGGCAATCAAAAACAAAGCCACGTCCATCAACACAATTCATAAATTGTCCACATGCCTTGGCATCACCTAAACGGAAATAACCGAATTGATGGGGACACTCATCAGTGGCTTGTGCTGGTTGTAACTTGGCACGATTTTCACACGATACATCAATAGGATACTGACATGGGAATGCAAATAATGTTGCCTTATCATTAAATAGTAAACCGTCTGGACAGAGTTTCTCTTCGCCTACACCTTCCTGTAAAATTATTTAAATACAAAATTAAATTAAATTCCAGCAGAAAAGCATAGCAAGTACTAACGGCACACTCAATGTACGCATCGCATTGTCCACTGACTGGGAAGCGACCATTCTTTTCTGGACATGAAGCGCCACCAACTTGGCGTGACTGTGCCTGTGGAGGATTTAATTGCTGTTGTTGACGTTGTGGCACTTGATTAAATTGATTTTGGTTGCGTTGTCCTAATCCTATAAACCAAATACAAATCGACATTATAAAATACAAAACGAATATTGCTTAAAAATAGATTCTCTGGCGACCTTGAACTTTTTTTTTTTTTTAATTTAATTATTCCGCTAATGAATTTATTAACTCACGAATAGTGAGTGGTCAGCAACATAAAATGAAAGTAAAATTTAACTCATTTAATTCGCATATATGGTTTAAGTTTTTTTTTAGACTTTGACAACAAAAATCATTAAATTATTTGAAAGTTTAAGTGGTTTAGTCAGCGCAGGTTAACACATTTTTAACGGTTAATGTTAAATTTTTTTTAAATTTTTTTCTGTTACTTTAATCTTTAGGCTTATGAATTACTTAAAATGAATACAAAATAGGAAATGAATAATTAAAATAAGAAGACGAGAAACAAAAAATTTCCGTAATAGCGATACATACGTGATTAGATTACATATATGAACGGATTTCTTATGTGTTTTTCGTTTGCTGTTTAAGTAAATAAAAAAAAAAAAAACGTAATTAACTAAAATTACAATGATGACATTTTAAATTATATAATATAAAAATTTTCTTCTTAACTTTTCATAATTCTTTGTTCGAAATAAAATTTTACCTGCGGTGTCATCGTTGCTGTTATGAAGATTTAGTTCGTTGTTGTTGTTTTTTTTTTTTTTGATAAATGTTTTATTGAAACAATACACAACCACAGCTACAGCTAAATTTCAAGGTAAACATTCAAAATACAACAGAAAAACGAAATTTATTCAATGAAACTTAAGCTATTGACATATTTTCTTATTTTTTATTTAAATTAATTAATTTTTCTTAATTGTCTTAATCTTCGTTGTGATTTTTTTTTTCACAATATTACCTTGCATAGTTTGAATAGCGCGAGATATGCGACAGTAAGCTGTATAATTTTAATTATATGTAAAAAAAAATTATTGTTAAGCTTTTTACATTTTGCTTTTATACGAAAAGAAATTAATGAATTGTCAATAACAATTCGCATAATTATAACAATAATAAAATTTGAATCTGTTAACGATGTTTCAACTTAAAATCTAAAATCTTAATTCTTTATCAAATTAAAAAAAATTTAACGATTAAATATTTAAAAAAAAAAATCATTAAATCATTGCAAATTTTGCGTAATATTTAGAAAATGTCTAATTACTTGTTTAGTTAACAATTTCAACAATTATTCGCTAAAAAAACGCCTTCTAATTTTCATGCTTTTTATTTTCTATTAATTATTAATTAAATAAATTTAGTTATGCGTTTATTGTTTGCTTATGGAATTAACATACAAATGAATTTTTATTTGTGGCTTTATTTAAAAGTTGATTTAAAAAACCCAAAAATAGAGCTTAGATCAGCGATGAAACATTGAAATATAGGTAACCTGTTTAATATTAATGTTTATAAAGATTAATTAAGTAACAAAAACCTGTTTCGCGCAAGAAATTTAATGTCATTAATTCAAAGGTGTTTTAATTTATTAACATCCTTAAGTATTAATCACATAATTTTTGATAAAAAATATTTAAAAAAAAGAAAGAAAAGAAGTTCAGTGACTTAAAGCAAGAGTGAATAGTTTAGAGAAGCTTCTTGAATTATTATTTGAATTGATGAGATTAGATATTTTTCTCTAAGTGGAGTAAGCAGGTTAAATATGATTAGATTTGCCAAATTTAGTAAAAAAAAAAAAAAAATCAATACATGCAAATGAGAATAGTCAACTAATTATTACATAATAAAAATATATATAAACTCAGTGACATTCTCGCATCTTCACTTTCACTTTTTATTAAATAATTTTTATTTCATTTATCTCTGTTTCAATCAAGCTACGCCTTGTTAATTAATATTAACATCTTATTGATCAGATCATTTTAAAACAGATATTAGACGACAAAATGATCTTAAGGGATAACGCCTAATAAATAACAGATTTTACTCGTGAAGATTGAAATATTAAAACACATAGCGAAAAATTTTTTTAATTCAAATCAGAATATTATTGACTAGATGAAAATATAAATAAATTACCTTGAATAACAAAGAATCCACAAAATATTGTTAATAATGTAATCCGTATCATGATGATTAATTAATTAATAAATTTTCCTATTCTTAACACTGTTCCCAACAAATTCTTTCAAAATTCACTTATCAAACAAATGAAGAAGCAAAAACAAGAAAAACCAATAAAAATTGGTATGAACTGACTTGAATAAAATTATAGTTTAAACTAAAATGTAAAAACGAAAAATAACTTAAAGATGAGCGCACAGACAAGATTTTAAATCATTTTCTTCTTATTAATCACATTTTGCGTATTTTGCAATAAATTTTTCATATATTATTCGAATTTGTTTGGACGGTGGGAGATCGTGAATACAGCAAATACATGTTAATTTTTTTAAGTTGTTATTTGACATTTGATTTAACGTTTATCGCTACTTGAAGAATTTCGGTGAATCAAGGAAATGTAACATGAATTAAGCATAAGTTGCATACGCAAAAGCTTTAGTTATACGTCATCAATTTCATTTAATAGTTTAATAATAATAATAATAGCAAGATATGAATATTTTAGAAAACAAAACCTTGACATTTTGATTTTTTTTCATGTTTACATAATTTTTATTAATTAATAGATGAACAAATTTTTAAATAACGATGTATCTAAGTACATGTTGTTATTGTAGTAATATAAATATAGATGGCGCTTGATTTGTTTTTACATGACATTGCTGTATCAAACAGTGACATCTATTATTGAACACATTAGTATAAAATATTTTCTTTGAATCATTGAAGTTACTTATTATGAAACAATTAATAGGTAATATGTGAAATTTATTTTCTCCATCCAAGAAAAATACCAACCAAGAAATCAATTGATCATATAATTAATTTGGTTTGAAAGTCAATTATTTCATATTTTCCCTAAATTTATTTTTGGTATCGTAGTTGTAATATTACATTATTAGATAAAATCTTTAAAATATAGATTAAATATAAATTTTAATTATAGTTAAATAGTATAGTTAAATAAAAAAGAGAAAAAAAATGTAGATAAAATAATACATTAATTAAACAAAAGAGAATAAACAAAATATGGGGATGTAACCAACTTAGATTTTTTTTTAAATAATGGAAAACTTAACACCCAATCAAAAACAAGGAAATAAATATATAACCTTATGAGCCAACCCTTGAACTTTGTAGGTATATAGATTTTTAAGTATTAAACGTTTCATCCTCTTATTATTGAGAATGTTTTTAGGGTTCGGAGATGGTAATTAAAACCTGATTCAATTTGGTTGGAAACTATTGGATGACCATTTGGTTTTCGTAGTATTTTGATTTTATTGAAGCAAAATTAGTTGAAAATAATAAGAAATATTAAAAAACTTTTTTTTTTATTTCAATTTCTTTATTAATGAATAATTATTATTACTGTATTAGTGTATAATATAAGTGTAGTAAT
>OY540801.1:25878890-25946211 GCA_961205885.1 Ptychoptera albimana
AATACCATTTTGAATTTTTCTCTTGTCCAATAACATTCATTCTCTCTTTGTAAATATTCGTTTTATCCAACCTACCAAATGACAATATAAATATTACTATCTAGTAAGTGAATTTAGCGACATCTTTTATAAAAATATGATATTGCAAAATAATTGATTTTTTAATCAAGAGTAATTCGTCATAAAATCCTTTTTACTCTATTTTTTTTTAATTAATAACATTATTTAGTTTAATTCTTATTATTATGTTCACTTAGTATTAAACATCACATTATAGTTTTTGTTTTTATATTTTTTGTACCACTCATTTTATTCTTAAAAGTCCACAATAGTCCACAGTTAAAAGAAACTGAGAAATACATCATAATGAAATAAAATAAAATGATAAGCAAAATAAAATTTACAAAATGTTATCAAATTTGAACGTTACAGGGTCAGCCAAAACAAACATGTTTTTTGAATTTAATTTGTTAAAATGTATTTACTCGCTTTAACTCTGTAAAAATAAATTGATGTAAGTAGGTTAAAGTTTAACTTTTTGATAAGCGCAGCTACAATGATTCTGTATCTGAAAAATTCTGTTCTAGTTTAGCACTAATTTGTATTAAATCATTTACAATCGAAATAATAATAGAGTAAGGTCGTAAGAGATGGAACATGATACACGTTAATCACACCAAATACTATTTTACAATATTACAAATATATGTTTTTAGCAGAGTTGTGGAGTCGTAGTTGCTATCATATAACGTTCAAGATTTAATATCAATTACTGTTCAAATCACTGTACAAAAAAAACAATAATGAACATATTATTGATGGAATTAGCACTTCTGAACATTTTGGAATGTGCAGTTAATATAATGATTAGGGATAGAGAGACAAACTATAATATAATCATTAAATTAAATCAATAAATATAATCAAGATGATTGTGTTATAGTTTAAAAAAACGCGGGATGAAAAGAAGCCCCAAATTGATATTACTATTAATTAATAAAATTGAAATTTTAGTAGAAACAATATTTACTTAAAGAACTTAAACATTAATTGGAGAAGAAAATGTTGTTATTAGTGTTATTTGCATTTTTGTACATTTTACACAAAATCCACTAGTAATACGTGAACAAATATTGCTTATTGACGAATCTGGTTTTAATAACCATTTAAGATAAACAAAAGCTTGAGTTACCATCAATAATCAATAACAAAAAATTGACCGATGAAGCGTCACTCGCAACTATTATTCAAAACTATTACCGATTATGCAATAATTATTATTTAAATAAGCTCGTTACATTAATTATAATCTTTTAATATTCAAAATATTTGAAATATAAAATTATTAATTGAATAGAATGTTAATGGTTCTACTATATCCAATAATGATTTATTTTTAGTATTTTTCTGTGCAGTTTTAATTTGAATAAAATTTTAATAAAATACTAACAGTTAAGTAAGTTAAGTTAATAACACTTACTAAATACTATTGAACTTTGTGCTATGTGGATACAAAAACCTATACTAACCATTGCATAATAGTATAATGCAGAAAACTTCAGCCATTTCATTGAAAATTAAAAATCTTTATCCAAGCAACGACATAATACTTTTTTATTTTCATCAGATTTATTATTAATTTTAATTGTCTTTGTCATCAATAGAGCAACTATCTATATGCACAGCATATCTGTGTTGTATCATCATCTATAAAAAGAATTGACAAAAAATCAATTTTTAATTAAATAAATCCATCATCCAACCCGATTTCAGTTATTTCGACAAGAAATATTTTTATTTAAAATTTGACACATGAAAATATAAAGATAATAATCTCTATAGTAACAATGACAATAACTTCTATCCTTTATTAATATTGAATAAATCATTACGAATTAGCTTAATCTAGAATAAATTTTTTAAATCCACTTTCAAATCTAGTAATATTTTTCTTTTACCTAAATTTGTTTGTTTCCACTTGCCGATTCCAAAACAATCAGCGGAATTGTTTATTTATACCAATTATATATTTCGTCATTTTTTAAAAAGAACTTATTGAGTTCTTTCCCCAAGCGATAAATGTCTTTTCAATTAAATAATTTAAACACATCGAAGAAGCTAAATTTATGCATTGAAGCACACTGACTTTGATAAAAAAAATACAAACAGATTTATCCTCATGTAGCAAGACTAAAAAAAACCTTATTTAATCTTAAAGGCTTTTTATATGCATTAATGTGCTAAAAACATTAATTTTTTTTATTTTTTTTTTTGATATAAATAAAGTAAACTCAACGTTTGATTTATGTTATTTTAATTCTGATATCAAATATTTATTTTATTACTTGCACTGTCATATACATTTAAAAATAAGTTTTCTATATATAAATCTAGGCGATATTAATAATTTTTTCATTTTTAGATTATTATTATTATTATTATTATTTAACTCTACAAACTCTACTTAAACATAAAATTGAGGTTCTTAAGCAACTGCCCTGTGATAGTTAAAAAATAAAAAAGTTGAACTTTTGCAGAATTTTGTATAGAATTTTAGAAATGAAAGCTTGTTGTAAGATATTTTCACTGTAGACTGGTTTGAACAAGTTTTTATCCTCACAATCACGCTGTTATATATGTATGCTGGAAGAATCTATGGCATATTTACTGATTCATAAAAAATAGTTCAAAAATATTATTTTAATTTATAAAAAAAAGCATCTTTGAATAATGATTTAATAAAATAGCAAATATGGAGATGTGAAAATTGCTCTTGGTCAATATCTCATCGTTTTGTTAGAAGCAGTTACCATTCATCTGTGACGTAGTTAAACGAAAATGTTTTTTTTCAAGTAAACATAAATTTAATTGTAAACACTGTTTAATTTTTAAACTGGCATAATAACAATAAAAAAAAAAAATCGATAACATTGTGATTTATGATGACAGTTTACTATTGTCTAATTTTACTTTATAAAATTTATCAATCGGCGACGTCACATAATATTAATTATTTATTTTCGATTATTATCAATGTATTCCGTTGTGTTGCAAAAGTAATTTTAGTGAAGCCAAACCTTTCAACAATGCCACGACTAAACTTTATTTTTTATTTAATTTTTTTTTTATTTATGTTTATAATATTAATTTATTTTTATAAGACGACATTCGTTTCTAATGGGAGCCTAATTGGAAATAACTATCGAGTCGATGAAATGGTAAATTGCTAAATTATATAAAACAATCGATACCTGTTAATTTGTGTCATTTATAAGTGAATTTATAAGTTTAAAAGTAAAACAAAAAATAAAATTTTCAGGTGCTGGAAGATTTAAGCGAAACTCATTCTTTGGATAATTTAAAAGACAAAATAATAAATAGAAATTTAAAGTAAGAAATTGTGTTCAAGTGACTTAAAATTATAAAAATAATTGCATTAGTACAATAAAGTGTACTGAAGCAGTTTAATAATTGTAAATTTACTCCGCCTAAATACGGATTGAGTATTGTGCATAAGGATATAAAAGATTTTAGTGGATATAACGACGTCTTTTTTACTATGTATATCTAATTTATTTGGCAACGCTGTTAAACATTACATCATTATCATATATATATATACATATATTTACTTTTGAGTCACAAAATAGATAACAATGTTTAATATTTCTGATAAGATTACTAAAATTTATTAATTTTTTTGTTTACAGATCGATATTGAAATGCTCAAATCGTAATTATCAACATGAGTTTTTAAGCCACAATGATAAGTATTGGATATTAAAAAATTTTGTAAAAGCAAAGCACGGAAGTTTGGAATGTTATGAAACGATAACTTATACAACGCATGGTGATTACACATTTTTGGATAATTTATTACCTCTGATCAAAAGGTAGTTTTCTATTAATCTATATGCCCTATTTTTCATTTTTATATTCATTTTAGTTGGAATTCGCCGATTAGTTTAGCTATTTATGCACCGGGTACGGATTTTGATAGGACAATTGATAAAATTCGTTATCTATGGATGTGCCAAGATGAACAAAAACTGCTCAGTAAATTCGTCACAATTCATATTTATTTTGATTTTATCCACATGCCAAATATGGTAGATATGATAAAAAACCTAAAATAAAATAATTAATTGTCGCTATTTCTAGATACCAAATCCCGATGAATTATTTTCAATGGCAATTAACTGTAAAACAATGGGAAAGGCTCAGGAAGTAGTAGATAATGATAAAATGTACAAACATGAAAATCACCTAATATACCCCGTGAATGTAGGTCGGAATTTAGCTCGTAATGCCTCTTTAACACATTTCATATTGGCTAGTGACATCGAACTGTATCCCAGGCCAAACAATTTATCCAAAATTTTCCTAAACATGATAGAAACAAATTATAAATTGCACGACTTAACTAAGCCAAAGTAACAAAATAAATTAATAATTTAGCATCAGGATACTTAATTAATTAAAAGAAGATTTTTAGAGTGTTTGTACTGCCAATTTTTGAGGTAGAAAAAGATGTAACGGTTCCAAGTGACAAAAATGAACTAATAGATTTGTTAAATGCAGGAAAGGCAATTCCATTTCATAAGAAAATCTGTCCCAATTGCCATGCTATACCCGGTGGTAGTGAGTGGATGAGATCTAAGGAAACTGAAGGTAGAAATATAATTAATTTAATTTGATTTTTATTTTTTACTAAATTATGATTTAAGGTTTATCAATATTTACGGTGGGTAAACGGAGCGGACCCTTTTCCCATTGGGAACCTATTTACATAGGGACAAATAATGATCCATACTATGACGATCGTTTAAGCTGGGAGGGTAAAAGCGATAAAATGACTCAAGGCTATATTCTATGTGTTATGGATTATGAATTTCTAATATTAGACAATGGCTTCCTAGTGCACCGTCCCGGTATCAAAACTTTACAAGAGGCTAGACGGCCTTCATATGAATCTATAAATTCACAATTAATTTACAAAATAATCTTGCCAGAATTAAAAAAAAAATATGGCAATCGTGACGGCTGTTATATTTAATTTAATTTTTAAAATAATATCATTAATTAATAAAGTTTCATATTATTTAAATGCAATACATGATATGGCGGTTTTTCTATTCGAATTTTTAATTGTATAGGTTTGGCTATTTAATGTTAACAATAATAATAATAATAATAATAATAATAATAATAATAATAATAATAATAATAATAATAATAATAATTATAATAATAATATTGACACTAGAAGAGAATAACAGAATTCAATATAATTTAGAAAAATAAATATTATAATATGAAAAAGCTTTGAACTAGTAGGGAAAATACTAAAGACACACTTTTTATTTTTAAATGAATATAAATTTAACAAACTTTTTGTAGTTTATAACTAGTTATAATAGATGTCACTGACGTTAATAGTAAGTAATATAACAGAAGTAACAATTGTGTTATAAAAAATCATTTTGCAGAGTACGAATAAGATACTTATTGACAAAGAGAGAATGAATGTAATTGGTTAATACAAAATTTCAAAATGGTATTTATCTAATTTAATATCTATTCTAAACACAACTTGTTTTTATGACTTTATATTTAGTTTTTTTTAGAAACAATATTTTACACTTCAAATATAAGTTTTATTCAGTTTTAATTCCCATTTTTATATTTCTATATTTTATAGTTGAATAGTTAAAAATTCAAATGTATACATTTCAAATTAATATTTTTTTTTGGTTAATCTAATAATAATATATATATATTTTTATATACATATATACATATATACATATATATTATATAATATATTTTATATATGTATATACATATGTATACATATGCATAACTAGGTAACTAATTAATATAACATAATAAATAAATAGCTGATTTGTTTATAGTTTGGTATTTTTAGGATAAGCTCCATAAAAAATTAATTAATTTTGATTTAATGAAATAATCTTTGCACAATCCTGTTAAATATTTTTAATATTTTATATGTTTAATATTTATGATAGTATTATAAAAAAAAAGCAAAACGTTATTTAGTGTGTAAAAAATACATATTTTATATGATTATTATGTTATTATTCTGCTTTTTAGAATAACACCTCCTCTGAATTATATTTCCAAACGAAATGTCATTCCAAGAGCGTGGGCAAACGTATTATGTAATATATATATATATATAGGTGCTTTTGGACTTCTTCTAATGTCCGTGACAAGGGACGAAGGCGTTCCTAATCTACAATAAAATATTCCAATGCGGTACTGCTGCTGCTTTAGGTGAATGTGATTGAACGGTATTTAAATTGTAAACAATTTAGATAAATTGATATCAGATTTAAAACTTCTATAAAATCTTGATTTGGACAAAAATTTGTTTAGTAAAATTTGCATTTAAATTTTGTTTTTAAATTTTGGAGTTCATTTTTTGCGTCATCCCTATGTTGAAAAGTAAACCACACCACACCTCTGTCTTTTTCTACAAATACAAAAAAAGGAAATTTTCTTATTCGTATTATAAAAAAGTGATTATAAGTAAGTAGAATACAAATTTAATTTATTTATTGACAAGATTATTATGATCGAATTTAAAACAAGCTTCCAGTAATTTCTCGAATTATTAAAAGTCTTATCAGAAAAAGATAAAAATACGTACGTTTTAAAAAAATTGATTATACTTAGTCGGCAGTAGTATTTTGCACCTTAAATCAAAATCAATAAAAAAATAATGGTAAATCATAAATTAGTTTTTATATTATATTAAACAAGTGTTGTAAAGGGTTTGTCCCTATAATAACGTATACTAAGCGCAAAGCCATATCGCCCTTAAGTTTTATTTAATTTTGTTTGAATATGGGTATGTAATTCTCGGTTTAATCTAAATAATATATATGATGTATATTATTAGAAAAAAATTCTTTAATCTCATTTATCCAGTGAAGTATAGAAAATTTTATTTTTTATTTAAGTTCATATACATACATACATATGCACATATGTTTACTATGTTACTCCAACTGTTCTTTCAGTCACTGTAATTTTGTATATTAGTTTTTCTCAAAACAATCAACATTGATACATAAATAATAAGGTGCATTTAAAATAAATTTTTTAAAAACTCCGAATTGAGAAACACTGCCTTCGACAAATTAGATAATAAAAACAGATTTTTAAATGTAATTTAAAAAAAATATATTAACATTACAATGCAATTTTGGTTAAAAATAGCTAGTGGCCATTTTATAACATCAAAAAAAGAAAGAAAAACAAATACAATTTAATTATATAGAGCAGCCGAGTAACGCCGGTAGTACCATCCAATGATAATAAAGAGAAGAAATGCGATTATGAACTTGCTGCCTTCTCTTAAATTTATAGTTTGATTGAAAATTTAAAATAGACTGGATGTTAGTTAGTTGATAAAGAACCAACGTCACTTTATAACCTTAAATTGAATACCGAAATAAATAAATAAAACCATTTTAATTCTAATGTTGTTAAAGAAATTAAATAATAACCAAATAATTCTTAACGTAAGTGACAAAATAGTTAATAAAGTATTTCCAAAAAACTTGTTTAACTTTTGCTTGTTTAACAAAAAAAAAACAAAATACTCAATTTTGATTGGCTTATCTGGGTCGCATGTTAATTTTTATAAAAAATATAAATCAATTTCTTCGTTTTATTTTATATAATATAATTGTTTTATATTTTTGTTGTAAAGATGGCAACACCTGAATATACTGAAGTGACTATAGAGAGTCGCCTATTGGATGACAATGACGCAATAAAACAGCATTCTGATGAAAAAGAAAAGGAACAATATGGATTATGCAGTTTTTTTAAAAGAGTTTTACTTTTTTTTATGAAATTTGATTTTAAAAGATTGATATTGTATGTCTTTGTAACAATTATCATTTTTACATTATTTTATTTTGTTGGATGTAAAGTACAGTATCCAGCACGAAATGAATGCAAATCTTTGGAGTAAGTGATTAAGCAGCTAATCAAACGAATGTTGTATTTTATTAATCGATTTCGTTCTTTCAGGTTTTGGAAAAGTTAAATTTTCCAAATATTTCCAATGATTTCATGTTACATCCTGACCAATTCTACTCCCTTACTTTTAATTTTATTATATTTTTAATATAAACAAAACTTATTTATTAACTTATTTTATCATTTAATTAAAATGAATCTATGTACAGATCTGCGTATAACGTGAATTTCGTTATAGGTTTTGGATCTAAATACTTAGACTAAAACCTATATTAGTTTATTTTTTATAAATACAATTTAAGTGTAAATTATTTTTGTTAGTATTAAAAATAATTTTTTAGCTAAAAACAAAAGAATTTTATTTAAATATCATGTCCATTGATGGCCTTTATCGCAATTTAATTCATAGCTGCATTTTTGGTGGAATAATTTCCCTCAACGCATCACAGTAAATTAATTTTTTTAAACTTTTGTTTAAATGTATTTGTATGCACAGTTTTGTTCTAGTGATCGCTGTTTTCTTTATGAGCAAACAAATCAGTCAATTCATTTTGTGATTATGTTAAACTTCTTAAATTGTGCAGAAGAATGAAAATGAACCAAAGGTGGTAATATTAATTTGATTATTATAAAATATAATTAAATACTTTTAATCAATTGTAATTAATAACTTTCGATTATATAAATATATTAACTATTAAAATTTATAGATGCTAATAATAATAATAATAATAATAATAATAATAATAATAATAATAATAATAATAATAATAATAATAATAATAATAATAATAATAATAATAATAATAATAATAATAATAATAATAATAATAATAATAATAATAATAATAATAATAATAATAATAATAATAATAATAATAATAATAATAATAATAATAATAATAATAATAATAATAATAATAATAATAATAATAATAATAATAATAATAATAATAATAATAATAATAATAATAATAATAATAATAATAATAATAATAATAATAATAATAATAATAATAATAATAATAATAATAATAATAATAATAATTATAATAATAATATTTTTAATTAATGCTTTAATAATAATTTGAAATCATTAATTTTCAAATAATAATAATGCTATACTTACCCTTTTATCTTGTAAATTTATCTTTATTACGTTCTTATAACTTTACTGCGTTTGAATTCATATAGATTTAGGTGTTTAGGTGCTTCTTTAGCAATATACAATAAATACTCATGTCTTAAAGAATTTGACGATAGGTATTTTTCGAGTTTTGTTTTGCTGAACATAATTTCTGTTTCAAATTAATGTAGCCCCGTTTAATGACAATATTAGTAAATTCTCATTAAATTCATTCGTGGCAACATTTCTTTCCTTTCTTTAAAGTTTAAAGAAGAGTAGCAGTATGAAGTATGAAAAGTTCTGTTCTCAGTAAAACTATGAATCCGATTCATAGTTGATTTTAAACGATGATTAATATATAAAATTAAAAAAACGTATCCAAGAGTACCGTAGTGCTGGTACTACATAATTGATCCAAAATTCTTTTGAGGTTGTACCGTCTATAATGACACGAAAACTTCTGTTGATAAGGTAGTTTAATGTAGTTATGCTTTCACTTTAGCAAGAAAATTTCATGTCAGACTTTATCGAAACATTTATCTAATGTGATTCCACTTAAAAGCGATATTTAGCTTGAAGATCTGCTGTGTACCTTTTGGTTCTAAACGTTTTGTTTATCCACTGTCCACTGGTTGAAAGACTTCCATGAATTTCATAATTTTGTAGTTGAAGGATTTAATATTATGAGGAAAGTTATTTTTTGTGTATTTTCTAGCATTTTAATTAAATGATAGATCTTTAAGTCCTTTTATTAGAATATACATTTCATTTATAATCATTATTACTCTTCTAGCTTTCCTTCAAACTTCTCTACCGCTAAAAATATTAAGTTTTTGGGTTTCGTATTATTTTTATTTTAATATGAAAATACCTTATTTTTTAGTTGTTGCTTCGTTGACTTTTCTCCATTTTAAATTACTGATTAAATTAGCAGGGACTATGTTAAATATTAAGAACCCTCGTTTAAACAAATTAAAATTTGTAAAATATTTTTTTTAGTTTATTGCTAAAAACTTATCAAAATAATGTTTATCTAAATTCAATATTATTTCAATAATTCAATTGTAGTCGCGCCAGACTTAAGCCAATACCAATACTTGCATAACAGACATAATTTCCATAATACATTTTTACTTATTTGACAATTTAAAATTGGTCGCTGAATGTATGAAGTTCTAGTTGAGCGTATTTGCTGTGAAACTATTGAATTTTTTACGTGTATTTGGTAGTTGTATCTTTCGTTTTGGTTAGGCCTTAATTTTTATAATATTCATATAAAGCATTTTTTTTTGCATTTTATCCAATTCATTTGAAGTGTTCGGTTTAGTTATTATCAGTTTATAATTATTAAAATAGTTTTCATCTCATTATAAATTTACAAATCATTTATATATTAAAGGAAAAATTTCTTATTTTTTTTCTTAAAATAACCCTAAATATTATTCTTGGTTATTCGAGAATGTGTTCGGAAATAAATTTTCTTTGCCGCTTAAAATATATTACGCATAATGAAGCCATTTATATTAAAATCGTGTAAGATATATAAAAAGCAAATAAAAAATCAAATTTATTTTCAAAAAATTTTTTTTATCTTATAAATAGCAAAAAAAAATATATTGCTGTGTCTCGAACCAGTCAAAAAAAAAATCACCGTATCTTTAAAACAACAACAACAATGAAAAAAAAGTCACTTAAACGTAAATTATCAACTAAAGACAACGAAATACCTGTGAAACGTGCGAAATATGAATACGATGACATAAAACAATTGATACTATTAATGGAAAAGTTAAATTTAAAAGAGGAGAATATTGATCTGAATGATAACAAAATGGATACGACTTAATAATATCTAAAAATTTAATCTTAAAATAAAGCTTTTTAATTAGAATATAATTAGAATATAATAGAATATAATATAATTAGAATATTAAACAGAAGTTAGATAAGTTACATTATAAAAAAATTATTATAAATTTCATAATATATATTACATTATCATTTAAACATTTTAATTTTAATAAAATGTGTATAAAACACACAATTTCATTTGATTTGTTGAAGTTATAAATATAAAATTTAATTTTATGAAATAGAGAAATAAAGAAAAATGAAATAAAACGAATTTATTTTTAATTTTTAACTTAATCTTTCTTCTATAATTTCTTTGAAAATATGAAATTTTTATGCGAATTTTTAACTTTTTATTTGATTTTATGCGCTTTTGAGAAATATGGAACGTATTTTTATTTATAAGGTTCAGGTATGTTCATGTATTTTTTATGCGTTTTGCTAAAGTACTTATTTACCACATAAAAACAAAATTGAGTGTACTCCTGACCATATATATGACACTTTCTGTACACAATTTATGATAAGCGGCCATTTTGTCAACAACACATTCTATTACATTTTTTAATCACATAATTATTTAAGCATACACCCACTTATAAACAATAAAAAGTAATTTATACTAATTAACTTTTGGCATAAGCTGCACAATTTTTAACATTATTTTTTAATTTATTTAATTTTGCTTAATTATTAGACATTTTTTTTATTAAACTGATCTGTACTTCTTAGACACACTAGAACTTTGTAACTCAATAACAATTTGAATTTATACAAAACAAAAGTGAAAATTTGTAATAATATTATCTTTTAAAAAATATTACGAAGCCGCAGATAAGAAAATCAACTTCCCATTAAATATGTACAATGCAAAATGTACTCCGTTGTTACATATACATATATACATATAAAAAATTACTCATAAATCAAAAATTAATTTAATTTATACAAAAAAGAAATAATAATAAAATCACCTTTACTTTTGGGTAATTAATAATAACATTATATATTAGAATTCAGTCAGGTTTAAACCTTTTTATATCCTAGTTATGATATACCAAAAGAAATATATATATATGATTTTAAAATTTAATAATGACTATGAAGAATAATAATAATTTTTTTCTAATTAAAAAGTAATATAGCAATTAGTAAATAAAATATTTAAAAATCAATGTGCATAATAAAACTATTTGTATTTACATTTTGTTAGAATGGAAGTATAATACTAATATTAATATTAATCTTATAATGCTTTTGCTGTAAATTTCGAATAGAAAAAAAACTGTGTATTTTTGTATAATAAATTTAGCTATTTATGATTTATTAAGGAATAGATAAAAACTCTAGATAAGGGCCTAAAAGAAAATAAAAAACAATGGATTATTACATTTAATAAATACCATTTTGAATTTTTCTCTTGTCCAATAACATTCATTCTCTCTTTGTAAATATTCGTTTTATCCAACCTACCAAATGACAATATAAATATTACTATCTAGTAAGTGAATTTAGCGACATCTTTTATAAAAATATGATATTGCAAAATAATTGATTTTTTAATCAAGAGTAATTCGTCATAAAATCCTTTTTACTCTATTTTTTTTTAATTAATAACATTATTTAGTTTAATTCTTATTATTATGTTCACTTAGTATTAAACATCACATTATAGTTTTTGTTTTTATATTTTTTGTACCACTCATTTTATTCTTAAAAGTCCACAATAGTCCACAGTTAAAAGAAACTGAGAAATACATCATAATGAAATAAAATAAAATGATAAGCAAAATAAAATTTACAAAATGTTATCAAATTTGAACGTTACAGGGTCAGCCAAAACAAACATGTTTTTTGAATTTAATTTGTTAAAATGTATTTACTCGCTTTAACTCTGTAAAAATAAATTGATGTAAGTAGGTTAAAGTTTAACTTTTTGATAAGCGCAGCTACAATGATTCTGTATCTGAAAAATTCTGTTCTAGTTTAGCACTAATTTGTATTAAATCATTTACAATCGAAATAATAATAGAGTAAGGTCGTAAGAGATGGAACATGATACACGTTAATCACACCAAATACTATTTTACAATATTACAAATATATGTTTTTAGCAGAGTTGTGGAGTCGTAGTTGCTATCATATAACGTTCAAGATTTAATATCAATTACTGTTCAAATCACTGTACAAAAAAAACAATAATGAACATATTATTGATGGAATTAGCACTTCTGAACATTTTGGAATGTGCAGTTAATATAATGATTAGGGATAGAGAGACAAACTATAATATAATCATTAAATTAAATCAATAAATATAATCAAGATGATTGTGTTATAGTTTAAAAAAACGCGGGATGAAAAGAAGCCCCAAATTGATATTACTATTAATTAATAAAATTGAAATTTTAGTAGAAACAATATTTACTTAAAGAACTTAAACATTAATTGGAGAAGAAAATGTTGTTATTAGTGTTATTTGCATTTTTGTACATTTTACACAAAATCCACTAGTAATACGTGAACAAATATTGCTTATTGACGAATCTGGTTTTAATAACCATTTAAGATAAACAAAAGCTTGAGTTACCATCAATAATCAATAACAAAAAATTGACCGATGAAGCGTCACTCGCAACTATTATTCAAAACTATTACCGATTATGCAATAATTATTATTTAAATAAGCTCGTTACATTAATTATAATCTTTTAATATTCAAAATATTTGAAATATAAAATTATTAATTGAATAGAATGTTAATGGTTCTACTATATCCAATAATGATTTATTTTTAGTATTTTTCTGTGCAGTTTTAATTTGAATAAAATTTTAATAAAATACTAACAGTTAAGTAAGTTAAGTTAATAACACTTACTAAATACTATTGAACTTTGTGCTATGTGGATACAAAAACCTATACTAACCATTGCATAATAGTATAATGCAGAAAACTTCAGCCATTTCATTGAAAATTAAAAATCTTTATCCAAGCAACGACATAATACTTTTTTATTTTCATCAGATTTATTATTAATTTTAATTGTCTTTGTCATCAATAGAGCAACTATCTATATGCACAGCATATCTGTGTTGTATCATCATCTATAAAAAGAATTGACAAAAAATCAATTTTTAATTAAATAAATCCATCATCCAACCCGATTTCAGTTATTTCGACAAGAAATATTTTTATTTAAAATTTGACACATGAAAATATAAAGATAATAATCTCTATAGTAACAATGACAATAACTTCTATCCTTTATTAATATTGAATAAATCATTACGAATTAGCTTAATCTAGAATAAATTTTTTAAATCCACTTTCAAATCTAGTAATATTTTTCTTTTACCTAAATTTGTTTGTTTCCACTTGCCGATTCCAAAACAATCAGCGGAATTGTTTATTTATACCAATTATATATTTCGTCATTTTTTAAAAAGAACTTATTGAGTTCTTTCCCCAAGCGATAAATGTCTTTTCAATTAAATAATTTAAACACATCGAAGAAGCTAAATTTATGCATTGAAGCACACTGACTTTGATAAAAAAAATACAAACAGATTTATCCTCATGTAGCAAGACTAAAAAAAACCTTATTTAATCTTAAAGGCTTTTTATATGCATTAATGTGCTAAAAACATTAATTTTTTTTATTTTTTTTTTTGATATAAATAAAGTAAACTCAACGTTTGATTTATGTTATTTTAATTCTGATATCAAATATTTATTTTATTACTTGCACTGTCATATACATTTAAAAATAAGTTTTCTATATATAAATCTAGGCGATATTAATAATTTTTTCATTTTTAGATTATTATTATTATTATTATTATTTAACTCTACAAACTCTACTTAAACATAAAATTGAGGTTCTTAAGCAACTGCCCTGTGATAGTTAAAAAATAAAAAAGTTGAACTTTTGCAGAATTTTGTATAGAATTTTAGAAATGAAAGCTTGTTGTAAGATATTTTCACTGTAGACTGGTTTGAACAAGTTTTTATCCTCACAATCACGCTGTTATATATGTATGCTGGAAGAATCTATGGCATATTTACTGATTCATAAAAAATAGTTCAAAAATATTATTTTAATTTATAAAAAAAAGCATCTTTGAATAATGATTTAATAAAATAGCAAATATGGAGATGTGAAAATTGCTCTTGGTCAATATCTCATCGTTTTGTTAGAAGCAGTTACCATTCATCTGTGACGTAGTTAAACGAAAATGTTTTTTTTCAAGTAAACATAAATTTAATTGTAAACACTGTTTAATTTTTAAACTGGCATAATAACAATAAAAAAAAAAAATCGATAACATTGTGATTTATGATGACAGTTTACTATTGTCTAATTTTACTTTATAAAATTTATCAATCGGCGACGTCACATAATATTAATTATTTATTTTCGATTATTATCAATGTATTCCGTTGTGTTGCAAAAGTAATTTTAGTGAAGCCAAACCTTTCAACAATGCCACGACTAAACTTTATTTTTTATTTAATTTTTTTTTTATTTATGTTTATAATATTAATTTATTTTTATAAGACGACATTCGTTTCTAATGGGAGCCTAATTGGAAATAACTATCGAGTCGATGAAATGGTAAATTGCTAAATTATATAAAACAATCGATACCTGTTAATTTGTGTCATTTATAAGTGAATTTATAAGTTTAAAAGTAAAACAAAAAATAAAATTTTCAGGTGCTGGAAGATTTAAGCGAAACTCATTCTTTGGATAATTTAAAAGACAAAATAATAAATAGAAATTTAAAGTAAGAAATTGTGTTCAAGTGACTTAAAATTATAAAAATAATTGCATTAGTACAATAAAGTGTACTGAAGCAGTTTAATAATTGTAAATTTACTCCGCCTAAATACGGATTGAGTATTGTGCATAAGGATATAAAAGATTTTAGTGGATATAACGACGTCTTTTTTACTATGTATATCTAATTTATTTGGCAACGCTGTTAAACATTACATCATTATCATATATATATATACATATATTTACTTTTGAGTCACAAAATAGATAACAATGTTTAATATTTCTGATAAGATTACTAAAATTTATTAATTTTTTTGTTTACAGATCGATATTGAAATGCTCAAATCGTAATTATCAACATGAGTTTTTAAGCCACAATGATAAGTATTGGATATTAAAAAATTTTGTAAAAGCAAAGCACGGAAGTTTGGAATGTTATGAAACGATAACTTATACAACGCATGGTGATTACACATTTTTGGATAATTTATTACCTCTGATCAAAAGGTAGTTTTCTATTAATCTATATGCCCTATTTTTCATTTTTATATTCATTTTAGTTGGAATTCGCCGATTAGTTTAGCTATTTATGCACCGGGTACGGATTTTGATAGGACAATTGATAAAATTCGTTATCTATGGATGTGCCAAGATGAACAAAAACTGCTCAGTAAATTCGTCACAATTCATATTTATTTTGATTTTATCCACATGCCAAATATGGTAGATATGATAAAAAACCTAAAATAAAATAATTAATTGTCGCTATTTCTAGATACCAAATCCCGATGAATTATTTTCAATGGCAATTAACTGTAAAACAATGGGAAAGGCTCAGGAAGTAGTAGATAATGATAAAATGTACAAACATGAAAATCACCTAATATACCCCGTGAATGTAGGTCGGAATTTAGCTCGTAATGCCTCTTTAACACATTTCATATTGGCTAGTGACATCGAACTGTATCCCAGGCCAAACAATTTATCCAAAATTTTCCTAAACATGATAGAAACAAATTATAAATTGCACGACTTAACTAAGCCAAAGTAACAAAATAAATTAATAATTTAGCATCAGGATACTTAATTAATTAAAAGAAGATTTTTAGAGTGTTTGTACTGCCAATTTTTGAGGTAGAAAAAGATGTAACGGTTCCAAGTGACAAAAATGAACTAATAGATTTGTTAAATGCAGGAAAGGCAATTCCATTTCATAAGAAAATCTGTCCCAATTGCCATGCTATACCCGGTGGTAGTGAGTGGATGAGATCTAAGGAAACTGAAGGTAGAAATATAATTAATTTAATTTGATTTTTATTTTTTACTAAATTATGATTTAAGGTTTATCAATATTTACGGTGGGTAAACGGAGCGGACCCTTTTCCCATTGGGAACCTATTTACATAGGGACAAATAATGATCCATACTATGACGATCGTTTAAGCTGGGAGGGTAAAAGCGATAAAATGACTCAAGGCTATATTCTATGTGTTATGGATTATGAATTTCTAATATTAGACAATGGCTTCCTAGTGCACCGTCCCGGTATCAAAACTTTACAAGAGGCTAGACGGCCTTCATATGAATCTATAAATTCACAATTAATTTACAAAATAATCTTGCCAGAATTAAAAAAAAAATATGGCAATCGTGACGGCTGTTATATTTAATTTAATTTTTAAAATAATATCATTAATTAATAAAGTTTCATATTATTTAAATGCAATACATGATATGGCGGTTTTTCTATTCGAATTTTTAATTGTATAGGTTTGGCTATTTAATGTTAACAATAATAATAATAATAATAATAATAATAATAATAATAATAATAATAATAATAATAATAATAATAATTATTATAATAATAATATTGACACTAGAAGAGAATAACAGAATTCAATATAATTTAGAAAAATAAATATTATAATATGAAAAAGCTTTGAACTAGTAGGGAAAATACTAAAGACACACTTTTTATTTTTAAATGAATATAAATTTAACAAACTTTTTGTAGTTTATAACTAGTTATAATAGATGTCACTGACGTTAATAGTAAGTAATATAACAGAAGTAACAATTGTGTTATAAAAAATCATTTTGCAGAGTACGAATAAGATACTTATTGACAAAGAGAGAATGAATGTAATTGGTTAATACAAAATTTCAAAATGGTATTTATCTAATTTAATATCTATTCTAAACACAACTTGTTTTTATGACTTTATATTTTGTTTTTTTTAGAAACAATATTTTACACTTCAAATATAAGTTTTATTCAGTTTTAATTCCCATTTTTATATTTCTATATTTTATAGTTGAATAGTTAAAAATTCAAATGTATACATTTCAAATTAATATTTTTTTTTGGTTAATCTAATAATAATATATATATATTTTTATATACATATATACATATATACATATATATTATATAATATATTTTATATATGTATATACATATGTATACATATGCATAACTAGGTAACTAATTAATATAACATAATAAATAAATAGCTGATTTGTTTATAGTTTGGTATTTTTAGGATAAGCTCCATAAAAAATTAATTAATTTTGATTTAATGAAATAATCTTTGCACAATCCTGTTAAATATTTTTAATATTTTATATGTTTAATATTTATGATAGTATTATAAAAAAAAAGCAAAACGTTATTTAGTGTGTAAAAAATACATATTTTATATGATTATTATGTTATTATTCTGCTTTTTAGAATAACACCTCCTCTGAATTATATTTCCAAACGAAATGTCATTCCAAGAGCGTGGGCAAACGTATTATGTAATATATATATATATATAGGTGCTTTTGGACTTCTTCTAATGTCCGTGACAAGGGACGAAGGCGTTCCTAATCTACAATAAAATATTCCAATGCGGTACTGCTGCTGCTTTAGGTGAATGTGATTGAACGGTATTTAAATTGTAAACAATTTAGATAAATTGATATCAGATTTAAAACTTCTATAAAATCTTGATTTGGACAAAAATTTGTTTAGTAAAATTTGCATTTAAATTTTGTTTTTAAATTTTGGAGTTCATTTTTTGCGTCATCCCTATGTTGAAAAGTAAACCACACCACACCTCTGTCTTTTTCTACAAATACAAAAAAAGGAAATTTTCTTATTCGTATTATAAAAAAGTGATTATAAGTAAGTAGAATACAAATTTAATTTATTTATTGACAAGATTATTATGATCGAATTTAAAACAAGCTTCCAGTAATTTCTCGAATTATTAAAAGTCTTATCAGAAAAAGATAAAAATACGTACGTTTTAAAAAAATTGATTATACTTAGTCGGCAGTAGTATTTTGCACCTTAAATCAAAATCAATAAAAAAATAATGGTAAATCATAAATTAGTTTTTATATTATATTAAACAAGTGTTGTAAAGGGTTTGTCCCTATAATAACGTATACTAAGCGCAAAGCCATATCGCCCTTAAGTTTTATTTAATTTTGTTTGAATATGGGTATGTAATTCTCGGTTTAATCTAAATAATATATATGATGTATATTATTAGAAAAAAATTCTTTAATCTCATTTATCCAGTGAAGTATAGAAAATTTTATTTTTTATTTAAGTTCATATACATACATACATATGCACATATGTTTACTATGTTACTCCAACTGTTCTTTCAGTCACTGTAATTTTGTATATTAGTTTTTCTCAAAACAATCAACATTGATACATAAATAATAAGGTGCATTTAAAATAAATTTTTTAAAAACTCCGAATTGAGAAACACTGCCTTCGACAAATTAGATAATAAAAACAGATTTTTAAATGTAATTTAAAAAAAATATATTAACATTACAATGCAATTTTGGTTAAAAATAGATAGTGGCCATTTTATAACATCAAAAAAAGAAAGAAAAACAAATACAATTTAATTATATAGAGCAGTACCGGTAGTACCATCCAATGATAATAAAGAGAAGAAATGCGATTATGAACTTGCTGCCTTCTCTTAAATTTATAGTTTGATTGAAAATTTAAAATAGACTGGATGTTAGTTAGTTGATAAAGAACCAACGTCACTTTATAACCTTAAATTGAATACCGAAATAAATAAATAAAACCATTTTAATTCTAATGTTGTTAAAGAAATTAAATAATAACCAAATAATTCTTAACGTAAGTGACAAAATAGTTAATAAAGTATTTCCAAAAAACTTGTTTAACTTTTGCTTGTTTAACAAAAAAAAAACAAAATACTCAATTTTGATTGGCTTATCTGGGTCGCATGTTAATTTTTATAAAAAATATAAATCAATTTCTTCGTTTTATTTTATATAATATAATTGTTTTATATTTTTGTTGTAAAGATGGCAACACCTGAATATACTGAAGTGACTATAGAGAGTCGCCTATTGGATGACAATGACGCAATAAAACAGCATTCTGATGAAAAAGAAAAGGAACAATATGGATTATGCAGTTTTTTTAAAAGAGTTTTACTTTTTTTTATGAAATTTGATTTTAAAAGATTGATATTGTATGTCTTTGTAACAATTATCATTTTTACATTATTTTATTTTGTTGGATGTAAAGTACAGTATCCAGCACGAAATGAATGCAAATCTTTGGAGTAAGTGATTAAGCAGCTAATCAAACGAATGTTGTATTTTATTAATCGATTTCGTTCTTTCAGGTTTTGGAAAAGTTAAATTTTCCAAATATTTCCAATGATTTCATGTTACATCCTGACCAATTCTACTCCCTTACTTTTAATTTTATTATATTTTTAATATAAACAAAACTTATTTATTAACTTATTTTATCATTTAATTAAAATGAATCTATGTACAGATCTGCGTATAACGTGAATTTCGTTATAGGTTTTGGATCTAAATACTTAGACTAAAACCTATATTAGTTTATTTTTTATAAATACAATTTAAGTGTAAATTATTTTTGTTAGTATTAAAAATAATTTTTTAGCTAAAAACAAAAGAATTTTATTTAAATATCATGTCCATTGATGGCCTTTATCGCAATTTAATTCATAGCTGCATTTTTGGTGGAATAATTTCCCTCAACGCATCACAGTAAATTAATTTTTTTAAACTTTTGTTTAAATGTATTTGTATGCACAGTTTTGTTCTAGTGATCGCTGTTTTCTTTATGAGCAAACAAATCAGTCAATTCATTTTGTGATTATGTTAAACTTCTTAAATTGTGCAGAAGAATGAAAATGAACCAAAGGTGGTAATATTAATTTGATTATTATAAAATATAATTAAATACTTTTAATCAATTGTAATTAATAACTTTCGATTATATAAATATATTAACTATTAAAATTTATAGATGCTGGACAATTCTTTTAAGGAATCATAAAAAATGGCCAATTTCAATTACATTATCGACACATTGTTCTACTAGATGGCGTTGAGAAAAAATAATACATGTCCAAGCATATAAACATATTAGGATTTGAATTGCCAGACCATATAAATTGATTGCATTTACCAGGATTTTTTTTGTTACATTTTTCACTGTTAATTATTTGTTTGTGACATCAATTATATAAATTTTTTAATATTTTGGAATGTTTCTAGTACAGATTCTAAATAATCACTAAAGGCAAATGTATTGATTCTCACTGAAAAGCAACAGTTTCCAAAAAAAAAATTCACTTCACAATAACAATTTAATAAATTTACATTTATAAATATTTAAATTGATTTTAAATAATTTAAACGTTACTAAACAAATTAAAATCAAAAAGCAACATATATTGTTTAGATGCTTTTACTAGCGTTTAAAATATGTGAATAGTAGCATTATTCATAATCAGTAAAACAACAAGCGTAACTATTAACTGAGAAACAGTGGAGCACGGTGGAACATAAAATGTCAACAACAACAACAATCAACTATATTTTTAAAAAGATTAAAATTTTTACTTATTTATTTCTGCATATTTATATTTACAATATAATGTGAGTTTCATTTGACTCTTATAGAACCACGTCACTGCTTAAAAGCAAACTTATCAACAGTAAAGTAACAAAAATTCCACACTAACCAAAGATAAAATATTCAGTTCCTGTGAATTTTAATAAAATTAATTATAATAATTATGAAATAAAAGATACAAAACGCTATTTTAATATAATATTTTATATATATCATTATGTTATATCAACTAATTATGTATTCGAATAAACAGTGGTAATTATAAATTTGAGTGATTTCACTTGCAAGAAATAAATAAATTTGCCATTGGTCTTGCATCTGCCAATAAAATGTATAATCAAATAAATGAAAACTTTTCGTTACCTGTTAAAAAGCATTACTAACCCTCTTAATATTTATAAAAGGATTTAAAATGCGATATTTATCAGTTAATAATAAATTAATTGAATTACATACATATTTCCCTGAATTAACACTAAACATTATTATGCTGTGGAGTCGCTAATGTTATTGAAAATAATGTATGTTTTAGAAAAAAAAAAACGAGATAAATTTCAACTATTTATAGTTATCTATCTATTCATTCTAAGGTTCGCCACGCTTAATTTTAAGTTTTTTTGTGTAATTCCTTGGATTTTTTTTAGATCTATTCTAAATATTATAAGTCGCCACAAAAACAATTTGAAATTGCGACATCTAGTGTCCAATAGTACAGTTCAAGTTCTAGAGTTTTTGTTCAATTTTATTTTATAGTATTTTGTACTTACATGAAATCTAATTATAAGGAATACCGACAAACCTCGCTAATCTAATCTAATTTATAATTGAATCGTAGAAGAAGTTTTTATATAAGCATTTTAAAATTCATTGTGAAGAAAATATAAATATGATTCAAAAAACATTTATGTAATTTTTTTTTTTTTTTGCAGTTTTTTAACATAATTATTATTCTATTATGGATATCTAAAGGAAACAAGAAAAATGGTTTTTCAATACTTTTCAATTTATTCAAAATTCCATCCTCTACCTCTTCTATTTCAATCAGTATTATAATTCTTCGAGAAATACACGGAAAATTAAAATAATAAAATAAGTAAATAACCAGATGATGGATATTTGGGAAACTGTTATTTTATATTAAATATAATTATTTTTGATAATTAATAAATAATTTTAAAGATAAGCTAAAAAATTGAATTCTGCAGTATACCAGTATTATTGCCACTGTAACTTATAAAATAGTAAAATATATTAAAACACTTTGTCCGTTAAATCCGAATTTCGTTACACATATCATAATTTTTCCCAAAGTGATTAGTATAAATTATTTAATATCGCTGTTACCTGCTTCATAGTACAGTACAGTATAATACAGTACAATATTAGTGTTTAAAGTTTCGTGACACTGACTGACTGAGTTAATGCACATATAATAATAAAATATAGGTGTGACGCTTATTCAAATTCAATCTTTATATTCGCATTGAATTCTAGTACAGATCGAACAGGTAGTTTAAAGTATTATACAATATAATATAGTTAGAAAAGGAAAATACATTTGCATTAGAAAATACAAAATTACACTATATATAATGTTCGTAAGTTAGGCAGAGATAAGTATATAAATCGTAATATAAATATATATGTGAATGCACGCGCGCGTATAGAATTTATATTTGCTTTTAGTATATTTAAGGTGAGGGATTCAAATTAAAATTATTGCAATTGTTTTTATTCAAAATTATGTTCATCAAATTTAAGAATACATTTAGACTGAACATATTATAGATTGTTGTTTTAATTGTTTTATCTTCATCTATATTTTATTTTAATACAAAGTAGACGACAAGACTTGAAAAGCTTTACCACGTATACAAATGTTAATCATATTTTATTTTTATCAAAATTAAAATAATACAAAATACACACAGTTTTTTTTTTTTTTTAATATAATTTATTGTTAATTATTATATTTACGTAAAAAATGTAATGTTAATTAAAAAAGAAAATAAGTTTTTAATAATTATTAAATTAATGTTTTATATAAGATATCACTTTATATTATTTAATAGTGGGATTACCAAAGGTGATTAAAAATATAATATTAATTAAAATAAATATATAGAATTATATAAAAATATTCATATTAGTCAAAAATATAAAAATTTAAAGCATTAATGTTTATTTAAAAAATATAATAACAAAACAAGTGCAAACAATGAATCCAGGTAATAACAAAAACACAAATGAGAGTCATGAAAATAAAATGGCAACAGCGCCTTTATCAAAAAATATGGATAATTCAACAATAAATATAAATATCAGTGACGGCGTTATTTCTGAAGATACAAATAGTTATAATAATTTAGAAAAAAATAGTGAAGTGAATCATGTTGTTGATAGTGAATTAACGGATATTCCAAAAAATGCGAAACAGTGGGTCAAATTTGACGAAGATGATCATGGTACTGATAACAACAGCGATACTCAGTCAGAGGTAATTTACAGTAAATTGAAAAATGCATATTTTTTATTCGACACGTTCTTATAATTAAATTATTTGTTTAAATAATTCATAAAAAATAATAAGCTTTAATTATTATTAAAAATATTTTTTAAAGCAAAGTAATAATACTACGTTGCAGCAAAAAGATCTTGCAACTGCCGCTGTATTAAAAACAGAGAGTGTTCATGTCAATTTTAACCATAAATCACCAAGTTCTCCAAAGCATGTATTGGATACCAATTCAGCGGCATCAACGACACCAATAAAAACATCACAATCTATAATTGGTAATGCAAGTATTGAAACTCCTGCGACAATATCATCAAACGGACGTGGGGGACCAGCTATTATTGACATACCGAAGAGTAGTTCAACAACAATATCAGCAAGCACAATAACAACAAACAGTGCTGTCCAGGCATCAGGTGCAGGTTTACGAACCATTGAATTATCATCTGGTATTGTGCGGGAGGGTTTTGGTAATAGAATCAAAATATCCATTATTACATTTTTATTTCATACTGTTATCTTTATAGCAAATGGTGATGTTATTGTTACTTTATTACCCGTCAATACTAAATGGCCATGGATAACACCAGCAGTATTTCGTCCCGAATTAGTACCCGAAGAATTAATGGCTCAAGGATTAACGGTAACTAATTTAAAATATATTTTTAGTCATTAATATTATTTAATCGTTTGTTAATAGTTTCTATCGTATAAGCCGGCAACTAAAATATTCATCAGAAATTATATTATAAATAATATTAACAATAATTATTAGATTAGATTAGATGGAATCTTAATGACTTATTCAATTACGACGAAATCAAACTTATGCAAAAATATAATATGTATATTAAATTACACAAAGACCTCGATTGCGTCGTTAAATGATCACAAACTCTAAAAAATATATCTAAATAGAATATTTAATTACGTTTAAATAAATTATTGTATGAACGCATTAACTTAACAAGCCATAATCGAGGCCTGACTATAATCGTGATTCTATTTAAATTTAATTTTGAATCAAAAGGTAATTTTATAATATAATTTTCCCTTATAATAATTAATGAACCTATATTAATATAGAGTAATTTGTATAGACACATTTAGTATTATAAACTTAAAATACTAAATATTGAATTCTTTTTAAAATGACTATAATTGTGTGGTAATTAAGGAAAATCCATTTGTCTTAAATTTCAGTTTAAAAAATTATTAAGATTCTTGTTTTTTTTTTTTTAATATGTGTCATTAAATTTGGGTTTTAAATCATTAATAAAAACAACTGAATAGCCAACAAGAAATTCTTAATAAGTTCCTCAAACATTGGTTTTAAGAAAAACCTGCGAATCCCATTTAAATAATGTTATCTATAATCTTCACATTCAAATAAAATTCAAGTACATAAAAGTAAAATTATATTCGCTACTATATCTGTACACAACATTAATGATTAATATAATTAAGTTTTATATTTAATAAATAATAGATAATTAAAAAACTTTAATTTAAAAATAATTTTTTTGTTTTCTTTATAGCTTACTGTTGAAGAATATGTCCATGCAATGGAAACATTAGTAAATGATTTCCGTTTCACATTATACAACGTATGTTATAAACGAGTACTGGTTTGTTGGATATTATTTGCATTCAGTGTTTTATTAGCGATATTGTTTTCCGGACTGCAAGGAATAGCATTATTTACTTTAGGCGTAGGGTGGCTATTTTTAAATGCTGCTGCTATATTTTTTTGTATGTGGATGAAATTACGTTTATCACGTGGATTAGAAAAATGCTTGGCACGAGTAAATAAACAATTATTGCGCCATAAAATAATTATTGCTTTAGATGATCGGGGACGTATATCATGTCACAAAGTGAATTTATGTTTTATGTATTTTGATCCAGCACAATGTATTGCATATTTAAATGAATTTATTGAACGTAATGTTCAAAATGGCACAACAATTGAACCAGGATGGGAAGCAAGACTTGATGTGTCAGCTAGTGATATTGTTATACAAGGTGCAAATACAACACGTCTTTCAAGAAAACAGGTAAATAGCCTATTTATTGATTATCACTTTAATCTCACTTAAAATTTATGCAATTATTCTATTTTAATAATACACTATAACGTTAAATATTCTATATTTCTTATTAAATTTTGGATTAACCATAGAATACATTATTTTAGCTTTAATAAGTCTTTATTGCAAGATGGTTATTTACTTTGTTTTGGCTTTATGATGTTTATGCATGAATTAAATTATCAATGAAATCAAAAGTATACACTTTTCATTATTAACTATCATTCTTTCATATGTTAAACATATAAATTCTTTAAATGTTATAAAAATATGTAAAATAAATAAATAGGCAATAGCTGAGGAGATATTTTTACGATATTTACAACGCTGGGGTAAAGATTTTTTAAGAAGACGCCTAGATTGGACTATCGAGGAGACATCAGTAAGAACAGCGCCGCGCCATCTAGCGCAGGCTATGTGTCCATGCCAATATGCTGAGGAAATTATTATCAATAAACCGCCAAAAAAGGATCCACGTAAATGTTGTGCAACTTGTAGAGATTGGTGTTCAGTCCGTGGGTTAAATATATGCTAATCAATTTATTGAATTGAAAAAATATAAAATCTCGAACAAGGAAATAGAATAATGGATATTACATACGTATATTCATCCATTATACTTGTTTTTAAATAGATTTAAGTTCTCTTTTATTATTCAAAATATTTCTATCTATCTTTTGGGTCATGGGTTTTCTCTTTTGTGTTATATGTTAATGCAATATTAATAAAAAAGACAAGAATAGCTAAATTTAAATAATATAAAATGTTAGGAAAGTGGAAACTTGATATTCTTACGTTATGCATCTCGATGGGGTAATGAATTACTTCGGGGACTAATTGATGTTAGTCATTTGCAACCCGGCAGACATTCCAGGCAATTTATGTGTCCTTGTCAATATATAGAAGAACATTTAAAATGCAAGCCCCGAGGCAAGTTTTTATTCATATCATAATATTTTTGTTTATACAATATAAACTGGGTGACTTGCTCTATTTTTATTAGATATTAATCTCTATCAAGAACTAATTAACTAATTAGTTAGAACTAATTAGTTATATAAAATTTTCTAATATATTTTATGATCATTGACTAATCAAACTTTTGTGTCTTATATCTTCAAAACCTTATTTTTATATATAAAAATCTTATGATAACAGTATTTAATATTTACATATTTTTACAAACTAATCATTAATTTAACCATTAGTAGCTAATAAATAGTATAAAATTGATATTATAATCAATGATAATTCTATTAGAATACTAATAATTTGTATTTTTATGATTCTCGCTCAAGTCATAATTTTTAATCTCATAAAAAATTTTACAAAAATTAATTAAGGGAACAATCACGTAATTAATAATAAAACCCTTGTACTTAAAATAATATAAAAGCAAATACCACTAATTTAAAGTATTTAAAGAAAATATATATTGTGATATTTTTGATATTACATGTGTAGTCTATATTTAGTGTGATTTCGATAAAGA
Source organism: Ptychoptera albimana (assembly GCA_961205885.1). Classification (NCBI taxonomy): domain Eukaryota; kingdom Metazoa; phylum Arthropoda; class Insecta; order Diptera; family Ptychopteridae; genus Ptychoptera; species Ptychoptera albimana. The sequence goes on from OY540801.1 coordinate 25,906,718, forward strand.
AAACTTATCAAATAAAAGCAATTTTTTTTTTGTATATCTTTATATGCCGTCCAAAAATTATTAAAATATAAACAGATGTTTAAAATATTTGTATTCCAAACTAATTGACAATTTTCTTGTAAAATATTGATTGTAAATAATAGAAAGCAACATATTTATAATTAAGTAATAACAGAACCAATTAGAAATTAAATAAATAAGAAAGAAAAAGGAAAATTATGTTTAAATTTATAGATTTCTTTTTTTTTTTTTTTTTAATGTAAAGTTTACCATAGAATATATATTGTATGTTTATAACTATAATTAATTTTTGTTGTAAATTAAATTTTTTGATTATAAAAAATGTTATTTAGTGTTTTTACTTCTATATGAAAAATAAAAATAAATAAAATTATTCACGGTTGGGTTAAGTTAATAAATTTATAAAATTTAAATTTTAAAGATTTATAGTTTTTGTTATTTTATAGGTTATATCTGTGGATGCTGCATGACTTTAGCTGATCAAAATTATCTGTATCATTATTAAAAAAAATAATAATAAAAACTTATTTATAATATTCGTAAATAAAAAAATCCGTCCGTAAATAAAAAAAATTAGTAAACAATTTTTTTTTTTATTTAATTTCTTTATTAATTTTCTCCAAATTTATTACAATCAATTCCTTAATTTTTGAATCTTTTTCTTCGAGTTCAACTCTTTTTTTATTTAATAACACTTTTAAATTTGCTATTTTTTTATTTAATATATCAAAATCATCTACATCTTGTAAAAATGTTTCAAATGCCTTCCAACATTCCTTATCATAATTTTGATCACTTGTTTGTGGAATAGTCCTTACTTTTACTTTTTGTTTTTGTTCTACGGTAAAAGTTTCCAAATCATCAAAAATATCTTTACTTGTAAGCAATGGAGGCAATGATGTTAGTTGATTTTTACGTTTAAACATATTTATAATTCAGATAATTATATTACAGGAAAATATATGTAAAAGTAAACAAACTATTTGACATTATTTTCACTTGCTGTCACAAATTTTTCAATGACATTTGGCTGCAACGTTGCCAAATAAAAAAATTCGTAAAATATTTCTTGTATCAAATTTTCAGTTTTTCGACATTCTCCCTTATCGAAAAATTCAGTATATATTCACCTGAATTTTTTTTAACTACAAATGGAATAGGTGGGTTAAAAATATTCCATTTATCAAGTCTTGGAGTTCTAGTTACCTAGTTATTGTGCTCAGGCCATTATTATATTATTTATTGATAATTCAAAATTATTTTTTAATTAATTTTGTAGTCTGTAAATTATTTCGAAACTAAATTTGATCGGAAAATCAATTTTCAAGACTTTTGGCAATACTATTTTAAAACGTGCATCAAACGAATGAATTTTAACTATTATACTCAGTGAAAAAATCTGTCAATAATAAAACTTGTTATTAAACAATTTATGACATTTTTCTTATAAATATTTTAGTTTTTTTAATTTATTTAAGTAAAATATATCTGAAATGTCTGATAATGAATATGAACGGTTTGAAATAACAGATTATGATTTAGATAATGAATTTAATCCAAATCGAAACAGAAGACGACCAACAAAAAATCAACAAATATACGGTATTTCATTCATTTTATATATAAATATATACGAATAAATGTGTTAATCTGTATTTATTTAATTAGGTATATGGGCCGACAGTGACAGCGATAATGATAATTCTGATAACTTTACGTCAAAAAATAGGAGAGGAGGTAAAAAGCCCAAAGATTATACAGCTCCTGTTAGTTTTGTTGCTGGAGGAGTGCAACAGTATGGCAAAAATGATGAGAAGAAATTAAAATCAAGCCCAAATACATCTGATGAAGTGGATGAAGTAAGGCCAAGGTTCTCTGCATATGAAGGTGACGGCAATAATTCCAGTGAATCTGATAGTGAAGTTGAAACAAAACCTAAATTATCATCTACCGCTGGATTCCGCCAAATGCCAAACAAAAATCAACTATCGGGTAATATGGGCAATTGGGAAGCACATACAAAAGGCATTGGTGCCAAGTTGCTCCTTCAAATGGGATATAAACCTGGTAAAGGTCTTGGAAAATCATTACAAGGTATTGCAACACCTGTTCAAGCTGCGGTTAGAAAAGGTCGAGGTGCCATTGGAGCATATGGCCCCGAAATGAAACAAACTCTTGCTGATCAAAAATCTGCTGCAAAAGCCATTGACGAAGATGAAAAAGAAACCAAAGATTTTAAAGAAAAAATGCAACAATTACGTGGAGAAACATATAGTACTTCTAAAGTTAAAAAACAGCGATATTATTATAAAAGTATACAAGATGTTATTGAAAAAGGCAAAAAACCAGGGTTTGTTTTTCAAGAGAGAGCAAATAGTAAGTTAGCTAATGTAACGGTAATTGATATGACCGGTCCAGAAAAAAGAGTATTGAGCGGTTATCATGCATTAGGCCAAACAAAAGTTGCTGATGAATCTTTATACGAACATCGACCTACTAAAAAGTGTACAAATTTTGCGTTACCAGAATTAATGCATAATTTGAATTTAATTGTTGATATGTGTGAACAAGAAATTATCTTAATTGATAAAACTCAACGTTCAAATAAAGACCGACAAGTCGTGTTAGAACAAGAAAAAGATAATTTTAGTAAAATTGTTGAGTTGGAGCATAATCATATTCTTACTTTAGAGTTGGCCTTAGAATTAGTAAATAAACTTACTAATACAATCAGTCCAGTTGAATTAGAAAAAGCAGAAGATATTTTTATTGAATTGCAAGCTAATTATCCAGGAGAATATAAAGAATTTGGCTTAGGTGACTTGGCTCCTGGTATTATTGCACCACTTTTCAATACAAAATTAATGGAATGGAACGCTTTACAAGAACCGACTAAACATGTGGATCTATTGAAAAAATGGAAAACTATTTTAGGAATGAATCAGTCATCAACAGTTAACATTTTCGATCCTTATTCGGCGCTTGTTTGGCTAGGAATTATTCCAAGCTTTCGTCGTGCGGCTGCATTGTGGGATCCACGTTCTCATCAATCCATGGCTGCTTTATTAGATACTTGGGCTCCTCTTTTACCAAATAATGTATTAGATAATGTACTCGAGCAGATAATTTTACCACGAATACATGCCAGTGTCATTCAGTGGGACCCATTGACAGATACAATACCAATTCATGTGTGGATTCATCCCTGGAAAGGATTGCTAGATCATAAAATGGATGTAAGTTATATAATTTTATTTTTTCTATATTTTTTAAAATTTATTTTTATTTTTTTGTATAGGAGTCTGTATATCCTTTAATAAGAGATAAATTAGGACATGCATTAAAAACTTGGACGCCATCTGATCGGTCAGCACGGGCTATGATAACACCATGGAGAAATGTATTTGCTAATGGTGACATGCAAGCTTTTCTCATAAAGCATGTCATTCCAAAATTACAAATGACATTATCCGAATTAATTATAAATCCATTGCAACAAGATTTAGAATTATGGAATCAAGTATGGGAGTGGCATGAAGTAATACCAGTTTTAAATATGACACAATTATTGGATAAATTCTTCTTCCCGAAGTGGATTCAAACATTAGTTATTTGGTTAAATCAAGCACCAAACTTTGATCAAGTATCACGATGGTATTCTGGATGGAAAGGTTTATTTTCTGATGAAATTTTACAACAAATTCCAATTAAAGAACATTTTAGACGTGCATTAGAATTAATGCATCGATCTACCGGCGCTGTGACCATTTTATCGGTGGAAACACAAACTGTTGTAATGCCGCCGCAAACCTCAAGTATACTCGATATGCAAATGCAAGCATTGCCTGCATTGGAGTTCAAGGAACTTGTATCACAAAAATGTGCAGAGCGTGGTATTATATTTGCCCCTATGCCTGGTAGAAGGGAAACTGGTAAACAAGTATATCGCGTTGGAAAATTATTTTGTTACATTGATCGATCAGTTATTATGTTAAGTGATGGCAGTTTATCTAGTTGGCAACCAGTGCCATTGACATTATTATTAGAAAAAGCTATAACTGGTTAAATTAATATAAAAATTAAAAAGTGAATTAATTTATACATTTTTATTGTATTTCATGTAAAAAGTAATTTTATTATGTTTAAAAAGAATAAAATTGTTATTAATAAAATATATGATATAACAAGCACAAAGAAGTCATTTGAAATTCTCAGAAAGGTTATCGTTTTTATGACCGCGTACTTGTTGTTAATTCCGTTGTTTCACTTAATTTGTTTTTTACAGCTTTAATTGAAGGGGTCGGTGGTATATTTGTTGTTGCATTTATATTATTTCCAATTGAAGTTTCTGCTATATTATTAATTGGTGATATGGTTGTTAATTCATTTGTGTTTTGTGGTATTATTATAGTACTTTTCGTTGTTGAATGCAAATTCTTTTCGCCGCTATCATGGATGTGTACATGATGCGGACGATATGAATTAAAACTACTGCCTAAATTCCATAGGGCTAAACCTGTAAGTACATTTCCAAAACTAAATGGATTATTTGAATTTTCGCCATAACCGTAAGCTGAACCATAGGATCCACCACCTAAACCTCCTAATGTTTGTTGAGGGTATAAAGCAGAACTGGATCCTGCATAAGATGGAGTTCCATAATGGTTTGGACCTAATCCATGAAATACAGGACCATTTCCAAGCTTGCCGTCATAATTTGCTTGTCCTCGTGGTGGTATACGTCCAATATTCGATTGAGAGACTCCAGTATAAGGATATCTTGAGCCATATGACTCTTTACCAACACTTGATGCATAACTCGGTGGATATAATTGATGTGGTGAATATGGTGGCGGGGCGCCATTTGCTTGAACAGGAATATGACCTAGTCCAGGATATGGAGGTGGTGCACCTCCTGGATGATTATTATTATTAACATTCCAGCCTATGGGTTTTTGATTGGCCACATTAGATTGGGAATGAACTATCTTTTCTGACTGTACATTATGAAAAGATGTACCAGTGGGACGAATTGGTCCAGGAATTGGTTCATGTCTGATATCCGGTTTACTACCATAATTTTTTTCAATTGTTTGAGATCTTCCACGAGAATATGAGCGTCCTGTATTTTTACTGCGACTACGTGATAAACTTGTACGCCGTGCGTTCACTGGAATTATTACCGATTCAACTAATATAAAATAGATTAGCACAGTTAACAGAATTATTTTCATTGTTACTTATTTAAAATATCTTCTTTTTTTTAAAATTAATTATTGCGTTTTTTATTTATTTAAAAAAATAAATAAATCTGTATAACACTTTAAGTTGACTGGTTATTATAACGTCCAAATAATGACTATTTAATCTCTTTTACTAGTATAAGTTAAATTACTAAATTGAAAATAACATGCAATAATTTTCATTACTGTTGCTCACTCTAATAAAAAAAAAAAAAAAAAAAAAAAAACATTTAACATTTAACATAAAATGCTATAAAAATGATTCAGTCTCTCTTGTAATTTATTATATTCTATTATTGAAAGAATCCCATCTCTATTCTAGAACAATATTAATAAAAAAATTATTATGAAATTAATAAAACTGTTTACTTATTTGTTTTCATAACTTGTAACATTTATTTAAATTTATTGAAGATAATTTAATAAAAACTATTAACGGTTTTTGCTTTAAACTGATACACTAATAATATATGTAATGTCTCAAATGTAATATCAATTATAAAGCCCTGCTATTTCGTTATTTAATAAATAAATAAAATGAAACGAATGTAATAATATTGAATAATTTTTTTTTTATAAGCTTGTCTATCTTAATCAAAAATATACAAACTCATCATTAATCAACATAATTTTATAAAACAACAAAGAATATAAATTTCCATTTAAATCATGAAAATGTATAAAGAAAAAACACTTATTGAGACAAATAAAATTATAATTTTCTTAAACTTTTTTTTTTAATTTTTTATTATGATAATAAATTTACATACAAAACGTTTAAACAAATTTGTTTAATTAACCATTTAATTAATTAATTAACTGCTTTTGTTTATAAACATTGAAAATACAAATGCAAATAAACAGTAATTGAACCAGGTCATCAGGATTATAAGATATTTAAGTTAAATTTTATTAATATAATTAGGTTTACAAAAATATGAATAACAATTAAAAGGATAATTTTATTGTGTATGATAACGGTTCTAGGGTTCATAAGGTTTCAGTTATCTCCTTTGAACATTTTTTTTTCATTTTCTTATTCATTAACAAATACAAATTCATACCAATATAATATTTATAATGATCATACAAATTACTCACCTGAATTATGGTGAGAATAAAAAAATAAAACAAAATAAATTATTCTTAACTTTCTAATAATAAAACTAAACTAAATTATAATAATAAAATATTGCAGCTTTCAATAGTTACAATAGTACTGATACTAGTCAATAGTAGAAAATATTGAAAACTTTTTTAATCCCTAAATTTATTTGTAATATATAATATGTTATCATCTGTTTATATATTTATATAATACCTTTAACATACTATAATTGTAGTGAATAGAACAGAGATAATAGATGATATAAAATAGATTATATTATTCTGTAATTTATTACATCCATTTGTCGCTTTGTTAACAATAGTACCACTTATTGGACTTTTAATCATTTTAACTGATGGCTTTTCAGCTGATTCTTCCCCTATAGGAAACCATATGTCTTCTGGCTTTGTTGAATTATTTGATTTGTTGATTTCATTGTTTATATTTTTAGTATTTGCCATAGCAATTGGTGAACTGTCGGGTACAATTTCCATCCATCCTTTGTCATTTAGTAGTGGGTAAATTTTTTGTGTTGATGTATTAATAATCGATGCATTAGTATTATTCATAAAACTTTCTATAGTAGGAATTGCTGTAGCATTTATTGTCGGATCTGTAATATTGGTATTGTTATTGATCAATGTTGTTGATTCATCGATGGTTGGGAGTGACGTAACTGATGACGATGGACTATTAGCATTATTTGGTAAAACAATTGAAGATCCATAAATATTATTTTGATTGTTACTGGACAATGTTGTTGATACAATTTCATTGATAGTTGGAAGTGGTGTAACTGAAGATGATGGATTATTAGCATTATTTGGTGATACAGTTGACGATATATAATTATTTCCCGATGATCCATAGTGGCTATTATGAATGTAATGATGAGATGGACGTGACATCATACTGTTTACAGCGTATAATGTTAATAAATCACTGCCACTCAATCCACTATGTGCTGGTTGATAGTTTGGAGCATAAATTACTGGACCTTGTGGATTAGCATGTCCAGGTGCTATATACCCAGGCGCTGTATACCCAGGTGCTGCATATCCAGGTGCTACATATCCTCCAGTATTTGTACTATATTGTCCTAAATGTGGAGCATATCTTCTTGAATCTGAATCAAACCCTGCTGCATTGGGAACATATCTCGTATCAGTAGTATGAATATTGCCTAAATTAGATGCAGGTGGATGCGGCAATGGAGGATTCGATAACGGAGGATTAATAGAATAAGGAGGTGGTGGATGGGGTTGAGATGCTGCACCTAAGCTTTCTGTGTAAGTAGGTGGTTTCTTTGGTAAATTATTTGGAGAATATGCAGGAGGTGCTCCTTGATGAGGTATAGGATTATTCCCTAAACCAGGATATGCTGGTGGTGGTCCTTTTGGAGGATCTAAATTCCATCCCAAAGGTCTACTATCCATTTTTGGCGGAGGTAATTCTGGTGCTGATGGTTTGATACTACCAACTGTAGCTACCGATTTATGAGTATCAAAGATTTGTTTTGGAAGTTGTGGAGCTGATGGTATTGGATTAACATTTTTATTTACTGGATTATACAGTTTATTATTCAAATTTGACGATGATGGATTTGACCATGATGGGTAATTATAATTAGTTTGCGTATTGTGACTTCCGCTACTACTGCTTTTCCCACTACTGCTACTACTGCCACTACTGCTACTACTACTGCTGCTTGATCGTCCAAACAAACCACTAAACCAACCACCACTGCTACTACTACTACTACGAGAACTTCCACGGGAACTACCTCTACTTCCGCCACTTCGGCCACTAAAACCACCACGACCGCCTTTACATAAAACAAACGGTGCAGCAAAAATATTTACCACGATGGCAAATATAATTATGTACATTAATCGCATTATGATTAAAAACTAGTAGTTTAAACTTCAATGAAAATAAATTCAAGCAAATTAATATTAAAAACAATAACCAAAGTGACACCAGAGAGAATTTTAATTAAAGCGTCTATTATTTTTAGAAATTAAATTGTAAATGAAACGCAAATTTTAAATAAACAGTTTCCTAGCTTGATTTAATTTTTATTTTATTATAATTTTATTTTCCACACATATAACACATATCTTTTTTTTTTTGGCTTTTAAATTAACACTTATACAAACATTTAACAATAATAACAAAAATTTATTTACAAATTTTATTCTATATAATATTAAAAAAGAAAAACAAGTATTGTGTTGTTCTTCCTTGCGATGATATTTTAAAAATGCGCAACATTTAATAACAAACTCTCGAATTAAAATAGTCTAAAGCTGTATGGAATTTACAGATCAGGGCTGCATCACCTACTTTAACAATTCTTTTTTTTTTAATTATTGAAAATTTATTTATATCAGAAAAAAAAATTTTCCTTTATTTTTTTAAGCATTTGCCCCATTTGCCACTCTAAAATTTTGTAAAAAACAGCAATAGTAAATACGTAAATGGGTAATTCCAAACTATTTTTTTTATTTCATAATCAAATAATAAAAATAATTAAAATTTTATTACGTATATGCGAATTCGTATAATCATATTTAGTAGGAAATAAGAAAAACAAAATTAATCATAAAAAAAAAAAATGTTTTATTTACAAATAATAAAATTCTTATTAAATTAATAAATTTATTTTTTTTATTATTCGTATATATACATCATATTGATACAACATAGCATCTGATATTATAAATTGGCTGATGTTGACTTTCTATATACAAATATACATATATATGGATTATTATATAAAAACAATAAAATTTAGAAAAAGAAAAATCTTCGTTTTTTTGGAGGACTAATTGTACTGGTTGGTGTTGTCATTTTTTTGCTTGTAATTGTAATTGAATCATCGTTTGAATCATCATCAGCATTATCTATTCCAATGCCAAACCACTTATCTTTAATTTGGGTTGTTTCTGATTGCGCTGGTAAAATATTTGTTGAATTAAATAATTCTTCACGGACGACAGTATGATTTTGATTTTCACTTATATTTGCTTGAAATGAAAAGTCATTTGGAACTATTTCAATCCATCCACTATCATTTAATAAAGGATGTAACTGATTTATTGAATTATTAATTGGAGTTATTTCTGTTACATTAGATAATTGAGTTATGTTGCCTAGGATGGTTTCATTTATTTTAATAAATGGAGTTGTTGTTTGAATAGGTGGTTGGTTTGTTGGTAATGTTGTTGTGAAGGGTAGTGCTGTACTAGTGGTCGTAGATGAATGCGTTGGCCTATTTGAATATGTATGATGATGATGCACATATGAATGCGAATTGGATGGTCGCGAATTTATATTACTAATGGCGTTTAAAGCCAATAGATCAGTAAGTGATACACCACCATGCGATGGTCTGTAGCTTGTTATTGTAGGATTATATATGACTTGTCCAGGAGAACCATAACCAGGTGCATTCGGAACATATCCTTGGTATGCTGTGTTATGATTATAACCCTGTGTTTGATAAATATTAGGAGTCAAATAAGTGCTTCCTGTAGTAAGTGGTGGCTGTTGTATTGGATATTGATGAGTTGGTGAATAGCCTGAAATTGGCTGATTTGCTCCTAAATTTAAATTTGGTGCCTGCTTTTGAATATTCATAACAGGACTGGAAGTTACAGTTGAATATGATGTAGATCTGGTAATTTGTTGATTATTAATTCGATTTGAAGCATTTGGTAAAATTGGAGCCAATGGTTGGGCATTTGTTGTGGACGTTTTTTGTAGCTCAGAATTTGACGGCTTATTTTTACCATTATTGACATTTGATGAATCAGTATTCCATCCTATGTGCATTGAATTATTTTTAGATAAATTTGAATTTTTATTACCAAAATCAGGTGTCCCTAGAAGTAAAGAATTGTGATATGTATTTGATGAGATGTGATGTATTCTGTAAATTAACTGATGTTGTACCTAAATGTTTCTGCATAGGATTTGACAATTCTGGTGCGGAAGGTTTAACATATTGATAACTGCTAGATTGTGAATATGGTGGAGATGAATTTGTCTCAGTTTTAGAACTTGGTAAATTAATATTCCATCCTAAAGAATTTAGATTTGAATTTGATGCAGATGAGTGCTGAACACTAGCACTTGATGATTGAGTTTGCTTCTCATTAGAAATTTTGTTTCCAACATTATTAATAGAAACCGGTTTCACGACAGCTGATGATGAGCTGATATGTTTCTGTACAGGATTTGTAGAAGCAGTATTTATTAAGTCCGGTGCGGAAGGCTTAACATATTTATAACTGCCAGATTGTGCATAAGGCGCCGAAGTAATGGCTTCTAACTTAGTACTTGGTGAATTAATATTCCATCCTATTGGTTTTGCATTTGAGTTTGATGCAGATAATTGATGACCACTATTAACAGAAGGAAGAGCTTGTTTCTCTTTATTAGTTATAACGGGTTTGGGCAAACCAATATTCCATCCAATTGGATTTTTTTTACTATCAACGTTTGATGATTTTATTCTGTCATCACTTCTTGAACTGCTTAATTCTGATTTGGAATATGACAAATCAGTTGGTTTATACGAAGTAATTTTAGGTCGTTCATTATTTACCGTTGGTTTTTTATTAGACAAACTTGAACTTGAAATACCTTGTGTAAGTACTTTACTATTAGAATTTTTACCAATATTACTACTTGTTACAGGTATGCCTCTACTAGAACCACTACTGCTTCTAATAGGACTACTACTAATTCTACTAGAACTACTACTGCTTCTACTAGGACTACTACCGCCTCTACTAGAACTACTACTGGATCTACTAGAACTACTACTGCTAGATTTGCTTGAACTTGAACTACTTGAACGTAAGCCTGCAGCAAATGCAATTGCAAATATCAAAAATATGTAGAAACTAGCTCTCATTTTTCACAAATTCACAAATTTCACACAAATGTTACTGTATGTCACTCAAAAAATAAACTAAAACAAATGTACGAATCGCATTACTAAGGAATTTTTATAATTTCCTCCACCAAAATCATTAATTTATTTTTTTTTATTTTGCAGATTTATTATTATAAATTCAAATAAAAATAATAGACATTTTTGTAATAATTATCGAATTTAAAGGATATTTTGCGAAAAATATTAGCTAAATTTTTATAAACATATTTATTTTATAAAAAAAAACTAAAACAAAATATTGAATTAAAGACTATAAACTTGATTTTAATAAAAAAAAGAAGAAAAATAAGAATAATATAATATTAGTTCAAAGGTTAACGAGAAATGATTATAAAAATTCATAAATGATATTTGTTTAAATGTATAAAGTTTATAAAAACAAATACACTTATAATAAAATTTTATTTATTAATAGTTGCCTTGAAATATTACGGGAATCGGTCACAAATAATTAGTACTTGGATAATAGGCCACTGTAGCATAAATAATTTTATTCGTACCCTATCCTAATAGTTTCTGCCATATTTTTTGATGATCTCCAATCTCTCAATGTACTTCCAATTTTAAACTTTACTCATCATTGTTGTTATTTTACTAATATAGACAATTTGTGTTTATATTTGTTTCGATTTCCAGCTGTATTTTAACAATAAAAGCAAAATACTAAATGACATTTTTTTAATAAGAAAAAATTAAAGAATAATATTTTAAAATAAAATCTATGAGAATAAAATGTTTTTTCTAAATATAAATCATATAATCACCATAATCAGATAATGAGTTTGTTTTTTGATTTATAAATTGTGAGTACAAATAAAATATTTTTTTGATTTATTCATAATAAAAGAAAATTCGCCTAATTGTATACTTATTATGAAATAATTAAGACACAAGACATAATTATTAGCATTAAGCATTTGTATTTAATAATATAGAATTGGGTTTCATGGAGATAATGAAAAAATCTTTTGTTTGAATTATTTTGAAATCACTTTTGTTTCTCTGATATTTCGAAGCTTTTGGCGAACATCATTGAACATTATTGACATTGCATTAGGCAAACAATTCCAAAGGACTTTAACAAACTTATTTTTAAAAATAAGGAAAGATGCATGCTTTATTAAAAATATTATTTTATATATAATGTAATAATTCATATGATTTACATTTCGCAATGTGTTCGCACCCTAAATGTCAGATTAGTAAAATAAAATTAATAATTTCAATAAAAATGAAAATGAAAATAATTATTAGTAATAGTACAATAGTAAAATTTAGATAAGTTATTACTTTAGAGTAATCAATAGTTACTTTCTTCAGTGTGACAAAATTATGTTTAAAAAAGTTAATTTATGTTAAATCTGTTTTTAATATTTTTATAAGATAAATTGATAATTATTTTACGAAAAATTATTAAATTTTATATAAGAATTCTCCATGGTGGGACAGACAATACTTTAGATAAATAATCGAATATTCAGTTGGAAACAAAATTTTTATAGTTTTTGCATATTCTAATAGACAATATTTTAAATCATTCTACAGTTCAATTAATTGTACTTTATTTTGAAATTACTAAAGGATTCTTTAATATTTATTTGAAGGATAAATGCATAATTATTTTATCTACTATGATAGGTTGAACAAGTAAACTATATACAAACAAGCAAGGATTGTAGTGATCGAGTAGTTTATAAAAAAATCAGCCTATGTTATGAAATACATTGAAGGGAAAAATTGAAGTTTTGAGATATAAACATAAACATAAACATAAACAAAAAGAAGAATGGTAATAATAAAAGTTGTACACCAACCATACACAATCCCCAAAAATGTATACTTGAAAACAAATAAACTTAATTGTTAATCTTAAAGGAAAGTTATTAAAGGCAGAGAATGCATCAATAAAGCTACGTTTACATACGGTTCCGAGAAAGACAAACCTACGATTGATTTAATAACATCATAACCAATAAAACTTTGAAATGATGTCCACTTGAAAGTTGCTTAGCATAATGGAAACCATAGATCAGCTATATTTACTTCTTAAATTATAAAATGTAATTTTATATTATTAATTAAAGTTAGAATCAAATTATTTATTAGTCCATGTGAATAGATCGTAATATAAATGCTTTATTAAAAAAAAAGATCTGCAATTAACTAAAAATTATCATTTTAGTGTTTAATATAATTTTGTTTAACAAAACAAGTAAATATATGTAATTATTAATTGATAATAAGAAAATAAAATAAAATAAAAGAATAAAGTGGAATAAGTGATAAAATATGATGAAAATTATTTATGTTTATTATTAATTTGTTATTAGTTATTGTTAAGCCATATTTTTTTAAACTTAGGATTTACATCAATAAGTATAGCTTTATAACTTAAAGTACCTATAAACCTATAAATATTATAAGGCACCATATAAACCTATAAATATTATGAATTTAATATTAAAGTTGGAAGGGAAAACGACCGATGGTAAGGCGTTCCATTTTATCGCGGTTTGATTGAAATTGTTAATTTGCATGGCGCCCTAGGCGTTTGGGGGTGTTCCAGTTCTAGTAGTGTGGAACTGGATTTCGTGAGGTTGATTTATAAAAAATTGTAAAGTCCGCCAAGTCGTGTTTTTTAACTAAACAAACAATCCTTGCACCTTTTTTCATAATAATACAATATCGTTGCGATAAGAAATAAAATAATATTTAAATACTAAAATAGCGCACGGCGCTTAAAAAAATATTTACGATTAAACGTTTTTTTTTTTTTTAATTTTTAATGACAGTAATATTGTAACAAGAAACCTTAGTTAATAGTTATATGGAAATGGTAGAAATGAATCACTATTTTGGGCAATTGCGTTCATAATCATATTTATTGAATATTTATTTTAATAAAAAGGAAATTGATAAAAATAAATCCATTATCTGAAATAATATGCTATAAACATACGTCATAAATCAGCACTAGTTTACAAAAAATTGTAATAAAGGTGTCGTCATTCCCCTACATGTTATCAAAAACGGTAATAATTATTTACAAAAATAAAGACGATAAAATTTATGTAAACTCTGTTATAAGTATATAAGATATTGAATTCGTGTGTTTTGCAAGCAATCCAAAACAAACCATTAATCAATACACAACAATTACAGTATTTGATTTATTTTTTAAAAATTTTAACATTAAATAAGTGATCACAGTAAAGATAATTATAAAATACACAATGGATAAAATCAATAGTTTAAATAAATGTGAGAAACAACAAAAACCAGTTGTGGAGAAAACATGCATTGTCAAAAAGGTAACTTTTTGATTTAATTTGTGTTAAATTAATTAAGTGAAAATAATTGCTTAAAATATTATTTTAGATGCCAATGACAAGATTTATAATCCAAGCGCCAATTGTTTGTCCGCCTGGCACACGTGAAGATCGTTATGGAGTTTGCCGACCAATTTACTAAATCAAGCTGATACATCTATTGATTTTTAATCTCACAATTAATGTAAATATTCCAATTAGAAATAATTAATAACATTAATTATTGATAATTTATTACATTCTATTCATATTGATAATAATTAGAAATATCAATTTCAAACATTATCATTATTAAATTATTAATTATATATTTTTTATTACATTACAGATAATTGACTAATCAACAAATTTCTCATCTTCAATACAATTAAAAGAAAACTGAAAAATGAAATTGGAAGAAATTCTCGAATTGATTTAATTATTTATTTTAATATTAATTATTATTATTATTATTTATTTATTTATTTTAACATTAGTTTAATAAAATAAATTATGTATTCATATTAATAATAAATATATACAAATTTTATAAAATTATATGAAATATTTTATTGCAAAAAAAAAAAAAAAAAAAAAAAAAATTGTTTTAAAAATAATTGATGAAGAAATATTATCTAAATTAAACAATTAAGTGATTACTGAAGATTGGTGAGCTGCTTGAAGAGATTGATCTCTCAATTTAATAGAGTGGTGTTCCCTAATTGTTCTTTATCCTAATTAAAATAAAAATATCTGAATTTGTTCCAAATTTATGGGTTTTTGCAAGTTTTCTATAAAGTTTATTAAGTAACTAGATAAATAGTACCAATTATTGAATTGTATAATTATTTATTATTCCATTACCTTTTCTATTTCAAATAATGATTTGAACATTTAATTCATATAATTTATCTCTTCTCTTACATTATTTATAATATTCAGGGGACTATTATATTTCCACTCAAATTATTATTTGAAAAACTGAATGTATCCATCAGTTCTTCATATTTGAATGCTTTTTGAAACATACTATAATTATTTAGTATTTTTTCTTTATATTACATTTCGATAAATTATATTTGGTATGAGATTTGTCTTAGCATAAGTGGTAACATCAACCTTAACCAACAAATTTATAAGATAATAAAGTTTCCACAATATAAATGTCAAAAGATTTTTAAAGGAATGGGGTACTCTTTAAAATTGAGGTGATTAAATATAATTTTTCCTCATTCATCTCACACATAATATATATTTTTAACTCATACTAAGAGTAGAGCATAAGATAAATATTATCAACAAGATAAAGCTAAAATATTGACAAGCAGATTTAAATATAATTGCTTATAAATTAAAATTGTAGTTTAATAGTCTTGGATCCATTATTATAATGTGCAATTAACAAGCACAATATCTTTGAACAGTTAATAAGGGATATTAACACGATGCAATAACTTGGAAAGTAGTAATCGAACAGCATGTTGATGAATAGCCTATTTACGTACCTAAAAAAAGTGGTTGTTAATAGCGGATAAAGGCAGGAAATGATTACATAAATCACGTTGTTCAAATAAAGTAGTAATTGCAGGGATTTAAATACTACCAAGAAAAACTGAAAAAGAAGGATTTTACTCTATTTATATTTGCTAAATTTCATAAATCCATATAACTAGGTTAACCGCTCACAGAAGATCAATATTTTTTTTTTTTTTATAAAACCCCGATCGTTGTTCATTTCAATAAATTAAAATTATAATTAATAATTGTTTTGGAAATATTTTAGGATTTTCATTTTCTATTGAACACAAATTTTTTAACGATGATTCATCATATTTTTTTTTTACGTTTTTACGTAAGATAATAAATTTAAATTGTAAGCAAAAAATAATAATAAATAAAATATATTTAGCTATGACGTATATTTCGATAATAAATAAATAATTAAATTCTTAAATGATAACAAAATATGTATTATAATTAAAAACTTCTTTTTCTTTATTTTTTTTTTAATTATTAAATATTGAATTACAGATAATAAAAATTATTGGAAATAAATATTTGCTTTAAATTTAATATATATCATTAATACATTTCTAAATAATATTTAATTTCTACGCAATTATAATTAGTACAAGTACGTAAAAGAGTTTATTTTTGAAGGTTAGAGATAAGATTATTTTCCACCCTGCGATACCTGCATATATTCAGAGCAAAGGGCTACTTTTAATGGATTAAACAAAATTTCTTTAGAACACTGTTTCAATTGAGGTGTGAAGACAATTGGGAAAAAACTATTTCGAACTACAGCATCGGACTACTAGTGGTTCTTGCGTTCGACGAGTGTCGTGCTTTCTCTAACAATAATATTGAATTATCGAAACAACATATTACGGAAGCAGCAGCATTACAATCTTTCTGTATTTTAGGAAGTAATTATTTTTTCAGAGATATTAGATGCCAAAAAAATGTATTACAACATTAAAGGAGTACAATACTGATTCTGTCCATAAGAGATTTAGTATAATTAACTGCAGCATCAGTTTTCAATATGTCCCAGCATTGTACATCAAATACATATTTTTCATAACACCATGCATGATTATCACAGTGGGAACGTTGCCTCAAAGAACTTATTAAAATTAATATAAACTTCATTGTTTCTTATTACTACTTAGTCATATTTAATTATAATAATAAAATATAAGTTTTTATCGTATTGAATTAAACAAAGGTAATTCAATTATGTTTACAATTTATACATTTATAATCGATTAGAAAATGTATAATTATTACGAAGATAATAGATACTCAATTTAATTTAATCTATATTGGTTGCACTTCATAATTATATATTTATATAAAAAGTGGTTAGTCAATTAACTTTGGAACACACTTCGTATATTAACTGTGAAGTGCTAAAGATATTTTTTTAGTTTCTTTAAAACTTATTAATATGAAAATTTTGATTTTTGTTTTTTTAACATTTTTGCTATTTGTTTCTGGAAATAATGATTCCAGTGAAAGTAATAATATAATTGTTGATAATTCAAATAAAGTGAGTGTAATAAATTTTTTTATTTTTTTAATAATCTATAATTGATTTATTACTTCTTTTACTTTTAGAAAAATATAATCGATGCTCCAATTATCTGTCCTGAGGGACAGCGTCCCGATTTTAATGGGAAATGCAGAGATATATGGAAATTTAGAATAAAAACCTAATTAATTAAATAATATTATTTTATTGTGATTAACATTATTTAAATAAAAATAAAATTGAGATTCAATTTGTTTAGTATTTATTTTATATTCTACCATCGTTTCAGTGAAATTTATATTTGGTTAGTATTTGATAATTATTATGGTCGACGATGTTGTTTAATTAATAAGATTACAAGCATTATTTTATGATAATATAATAAATCAGATATTACACTCAAATAAATAAATAAAAATGATTTAATTACTTTATAGCACACGACGTTTCCGAAGATATAATCAATTATAAGTTTTTTTTATTTTGAAAATAACAGTAATGTTTTTAACACGAAAAATCAATTGATTAAATGGAAAATTTGAAAATAAAAATAATTGAAAGTGAATCACTTGAAAATTTTTTTAATTAAAAGTAAATTGATAAAGACGAATTGTTTGTGAACAGAAAATGGGTTGGTTAGATTTTTGCTAACGTACGCACCTTATTATCTAAATTACTAAATAAATGCAATATAACAAAATAAAAAACGTCACATTACACATTGTTCCATGAAAATTGAAAAAAATGTGTCGTATTTTTTACTGGTTGTTATCAATAATGGCAATATTTACTTACAAAAAAGAAGCGAAGTTTTTCAAGTATATAAGATAGTGAATTCGTGTGTTTTGCAAGCAATCCAAAACAAACCATTAATCAATACACAACAAACACAGTATTTGATTTATTTTCTAAAAGTTTTAACAATAAATAAGTGATCACAGTAAAGATAATTATAAAATACACAATGGATAAAATCAATAGTTTAAATAAATGTGAGAAGAAACAACAAAAACCAGTTGTGGAGCCAACATGCATTGTCAAAAAGGTAACTTTTGATTTAATTTGTGTTAAATTAACAAAGTGAAAATAATGCTTGATATATTATTTTAGATGCAAATGATGCGACATATAATCCAAGCGCCAATTATTTGTCCGCCTGGCACACGCGAAGATCGTTATGGAGTTTGCCGACCAATTTACTAATTCCAACTGACACATCATCGATTTATAATCCCATAATAAATGTAAATATTTCAATTAAAAATAATTTCAAATATTAATTAATTAAAATTATTGACATTATTGATAATAATTTGACAAAATCAATTAATTTTCTTTTAATTAATTTTTTATATCATTGTTAAATTTTTGTATGTTTTTATTAAAACAAATCAATTATTGATTTGCGAACAAAAGAATACAAAACATTATCATTCTTTAATTTACAATTAATTTAATTAAATTATTTAAATATATATATAATTTTATTATTTAATTTTTTTTATATTGCAGAAAACTCTATGAAGACCAGGAAATTCTTTGCCTGAAAAACTAATTGAAAGAAAACTAACAAAAAAAAAATGACAGAAATTCTCGAATTAATTTACATATTTATTTTAATATTAATTAATTAACTATTATTTATTTTAACATTAATTACAAAATAATTAAATTAAGTATTTATTCACATTTATTATATGTACATATATAAATTAATAAAAAAAAAAATAAATTTTATGTTATCATTAAAAACAATTTATTTATTTATTTTATTTATGGTTGATTTACGTGTGATCAGATCACCATGAAGATTATTAACATTATTGACGCATTTGTTGAAAAAGTTTAAAGCATAATTTATATCTGACAAATGTTCAACTGTGAATGTAATTGAACACGATACTGAATTTTATCACACAATGCTTATTAACTTCTCACATCGTTTTAAAAATCTATTTGTTTAGCTTTTAAAGAATACAAATAATGACAAAACTGCGTCTTTATATGATACCAGCAGTATACCAGCAAATTGTAAAATTGAAATATGATTGTAATAAATTTTTATTATATTTATTTAAATACACGTATAAGTTATTTTATATAGGCGAAAATGATTATTCTGATAAGACACTTGGAACTGGTTTGAAGAATAATATTTGCTTGTTTTTTTTTGTTTTACCCTTTCTCAATCATTTTATTTTGCTATTTAAAATTGACTGGACGACAAACTCCTACATGATTAGGTAGGCGACCCGGTGGACAAACGATAGGCGCTTGAATGACGTGGCGTAAGGCTTCAGTCTGAAACAATAATTTATATATAATTACACAGGTGCTAAATGAACTGCTAGAAATTATAATTTTACATGTTTCACTGTACACTTTTCTTCAACAACATCTTTTTCTTGATTTTTCACAACATTATTTTCGCTTCGGTTTTTTTTCACATTAATTGACTTATTTTTATCATTCATATTGCCAAAACTAATGTAATAAAAAAATTAATTTCTAATTAAGAATAACAGAATGTAAATTTTATATTTTTTAAATCAAAATTTTAAAACTAACTTGTCGAACTTGTTTATAGTTTAATGATTTTTACTGCACAGTTCATGAATACTAAAATCTATTATAATACTTCAAAAAAAAAAAAAAATAATAAAAAAAAAAATGTGTATACATTTTGTAGATAAGAAAATACAAGGCATAAAGAAATAATAGAAAACTTAAAATACATTTTATATGTATAATGCATGAGTAAACATTTGATGTTTATATAATTAAATATTTTTTATTGTAGCTAATTACTAACACCAAATAAAACTAAATCTTGGAAAAAAAAATTATATTTTTTTTCAATTCTTCATAGGTACTGATTGGTACTGGGTGGTACTCGGTCATTTATTATTTACGTTATTTTCTAACCTAGTTAAAAGGATACAATTAATACTGAACCAACATAAATGTTGATTTTGTTAATAAATATTTAATTATTTTATATAAATCGAAATAAAATTAGGTATGTATACAATTTTGGTTAGAAAACTTTTTTATTATTATTTACTTTTGTTTTTGTGTGTGATATGTACGTCCAAAATATGTTGACTTAATATTGTTTAAACAAAGTGGACGTAAGAATAACTTTATAACAGTCACTTTTAAATGTTTTGAATGTATTAACAAATTAACACATTTTATAAATATATGTTAGAGAATCCATTTATGATTTCTTTAGTTGGCTTTGTTACATTATCTTAATGTCCACTGTGATTACGCCATATTTCGCCAATGTTTCATATAGCATATATTATAATTTTGATTTAGAAAGCTATTTGGAAATGTTGTGCAAATAAAGCACCTTGAAATCATTCCAACGTTTATCATTATTTCTTTATATAAAGAAATTGGTTTTATTTATAATTTTTTTTTTTTGGGACCCAAATTCATACATTTATTGTTCGGCACTGAATAAATAATTTATTTTCGAATTTCATATTTAAAATCTTGTTTCTTTAATATAAAAACTCTAAATGTTTAATAATTCATAGTTTTTTATGAGTTTTCATAAAAAATAAAAGTCAAAACACATTTCTGATCTAATAACATAATGCTGGAAAATATATAATATTAAAACAAATTATTTAATTTTGTTATTATTAAATATTTATTTATATAAAAAATGTGTAATGATCAGTTAAAAATTCAATTATGGCTTAGTTTAAAATCCAAGCAAATTCCAATTAATTAATTAATTAATAAATTAATTCGATAAATTGTTCATTTGACGAATGGTATTTCGAAAAATTTACTTTTGGTGAAACACAACGGTTAATGAACATTTTTATGAATTGTATTCTATTCACTTTTTCGAAATCATCTAGTCGGGATTCTCACAGTTTCGGCATTGTGTTCTAATGGTTTGAGTCTTAAGTTTTGTATTTTTCTAATATATTTATAGCGCCTTTAAATAAACGATATAAACTAATGGTTTGTTTATTGGATTCTTTTTTTTTTTTTTTTTTTAATTTTTGGGTTTTGTGAATAGAACTTTATTAATACTTTCTTCAAAATAATCCCATTTATGAATAACAAAAATTTGTGTACTTTTACGTGTTTAACCTGTAACATATTAACATACTTTATACTAAAGAAAACAACATTTTGTATTTATGTATTTTTAAAATTTATTTCAAAGAAAATGGAAAATATAATTTTATATTGAATATATGATAAGAAAATGATAAAAATATATATTAAAAAAAAAAAAAAAAGAAAGAAAATATGATAACAGGATATAAAGTTGGTGAAAATGAAATAAGATTAAACTAATAGTAAATTTTCATAGTAATCAAGTGTTACTACACGGTGATTGTCAACTGATACCTCGAATGTATGGTGGGTTAAATGTTAAATTTACAGGTGGAGCAATAAGTGAATGTAATCGACTGCGGCATATGGGACGTCTTAGATAATGTATCCTCTGTGGATGTGAATTTAATATATGATTATTTGCTGTTATATCGGAACGGCCAACATTATCTTAAATAAATTTTTTATGATCATCATTTTTTTCTAATTAGTTAAAATAAACTTTAAAAATGCTTACTTAGTCTAGCTCTTATCGGATGTACATTGCTTCTATGAATTGATAAATTACGCTTAATATAAAGAAATAATATAAAATAAAAGAAAATTCAATTTGATTTAAAAGAGTATTTTGATAATTACTTCACGATAAATAAGTACTAGACGATCTTGTATACTGGCATCAGACACATTATCAATAATTAATAAATGTGAAAACATAATCATTTCATTTAAAACATCGGCAATACTACGCCAATTAGTGACAATGGCTTCAGTTGTTTGAAAAAATAAGGGCATTAATAAATAAGGTGCATGCGATACACGAACTTCTGTTGGCCTTAAACTTCCTCGCGTTGATAACTCCTTCATAAGATCAAGCAATGAAATTACTAATTGTAAATGTGGCCCTTTTACTTCTTGATACAACAGGCCTAATGCATCTAATGCAATTGTTTTAGAGTTAATACCTAAATTATCAGCTAAATACCATTTGAAGTAATTTTTAAATGAATAAGAGTAAATAAAGTTATTACATAAATGAAATACATTATTTACCGACTAATAATTGTTGTATTCGAATTGGTAATAATGGTTGCCCAATTTTATTTAAAAAATTATTTAATGCCGACGCACATTCACGGGGTGTACATGAAAATTGTAAAAAATCTATTAATGTTTCATCGCCACGTCGTATTTTTGAAACAATTTTTTTTACTTGAATTTGTGAACCATAATTTATAAATATTCCATTATAATGCACATCTAGAATTAAATAGAATTAATTGTTTATATTTGCATATATGTATGTATATTTTTCTATTTGAATTAAAATGTAAAATAATACTTTGCTTTAAATATTCTATACATTGCAAAACCGCGATTAATTGTTTTTTGTTAATTATTTTTTCATTTTTTCGGTCCGAAAATTTTCTATAATTAATTAAACATATATAATTAGGAAAAACTTATCAAATTACAAAACATAAAATAAAATCAAATAGAAATAAAATTGGAGATTCAGACAAAAAAAAAAAAAATTTGTCGGTTGTAAATAAATATAAAAAATTATTTTTGAAAAAAATGCATGTGCCAAATTAATTAACGAATGATAATAATGAAAATAAACAAATATCTTGTTTTTTTTTTAACCAAAAGTGTGTAAAATTACAAATTATATTTTGAAGCATCAAATTTTTTATTTTTTAAATTTAATGCTGCATGTTCGAATGGCAAACAGGATTCCGGATTTACATACAATAAAAATTGTTTATCTTTACAAAAAAAAAAAAAAAAATTAATTAATTAGTTTGCATAATTTTTAAAAAATAATAAAAAATTATTTATGAAACGCATAAAAAATTTATGCAACGCGACGTACAATGAACTGGTTGGAATTGATGACATTGTATAAAAAATAAATAATTTTCAAAGATTTGCAATCTTTGTCTTTATTACCTAGTATTAATTATTAACATTTAGAAGAAAAATTAAAAAATTTGTTTAATTGCATTTTTTTTTATTATTTTACCGATTGAAAATAAATTTTTTTTAGTTATCATCTTATTTATTAATTATATTGAAAATTTCGTAATGAAATTTTATTTGATGACTCTAAAATAATGTTGGTAAAACTGATGAATCATGATTGATCGAAAGAAAAGAAATTATTCCAAATTAACCTTGTTAATTAAATAATTATAATAATGAAATTTAATTCATTTAAAATACTAATACTGACATACATTATTAGCAGATATAATTCCATGGAAGTTACTGATTTTATAGAAAAAATAATTAAACATATTAATATTACAGCTATATCATAAATTTATTAAAATTATTTTCGATTATTCTATTGGGAAATAACAGATAGTTGTCATCTCAGTTGTGAATACGTATTACTACATATTAAAAAAAAAACTAAGTTATATTTATTTAACCACTAAACCTAATATTACATCTAATTCTTTCATTAATATTATGGATTAGAGATTTCATTAATGAACTATCTACTCTACCCGAAAAACGTTTAGTCGGTTTGAATTCGAAACTAAATGTTATCAGTAAACGTTTTTTTCTATCACAGATTCATTTAATATCAAAATGGAAATTCTGTATAATAAAACAAAAACAGAAAACAACATGAAAATATAATTTTTTTCTATACAATCTAGTTTTGCTGTCTATATTTTATTATCAAAATTTCTATTCTTTCCAGTACTTTATCAATATTTAAATTTGTAATAAAATCTGGAGAGAATAGCTGGAAGTATAATAATGGATATGGAGAAACATACTAATCATTAAGTTTTAATTTGATTTAGATAAATTGAAAATAAACTTTATTTGTATTTTGTAAATTGTGAAATTACCTTATAACCAAGTTCAAAATTCTACATAATAAAGGTTTCAGAGTTTAAAATAATAAAAATGTAAATTTATTATTAAAAAATGCCTAAAAAAAGCGTAAATATTTTATTTTTTTTGTTGTTAAAGAATGTGTAACCCCCAAAAAATATTTCAATTATTTATTTTAAATTACTTAAATAGTTTTGTGTTTAAAAGAAATAAGCAATGGCTACAAACAATATAGGAAGGAAAAAATACTTTAAACGACATTTTGTATAGTATTATTATTATTATTATTTTTTTTTTTTATTTATAATAATATTTTAATTTATTATATAATGAAAATAAATAAATAAAAAACAAATTGAAGGCCATTTTAAGTTGTTAATATTAGTTTTTTTTTTCTGTTTTCAGTTTTACTACTTTTATAATAAAAGAGCTAATATTACGTGTTTTATATTCATTCTAATTTATTAATAACTAAAGTCATGTAAAGTGAAATTTTGTAATGAATTAATAAAGAAAATAATAAAGTTTAATTACAAAGAATTGATTACAGTAAGAGTACAAAGCAAATAAGCAAACTATATAGAAAAAAAATAAAATAAATTTGGTAATAAATAAAAAATAGAACCATGTCGTCGTCCGTTGCGATAATAATTTATCGCTTTTGTGTTTTTGCATTAATTTTTGTGATTTGCATAAGTTCATCAGTTGAAAGTAGTACGATAAGGTAATTTTAAATATAATTAAATAAAAAAACTATTTTGGAAAATCATTTTTTTTTTTTTTATTATCCAATACAGAAAATTCACAAAAGATGATTTATTGCTAGACGGTAAAGAAACTGAAAATGTTAATAAAAAAACTATTAAAATTGCTGACACCGCCGTAATAAAGACAAAACGTAATATAAATTCAACAATAAATAAAACTGTTGATCCATCAAAATTATCTTATAATAAAAATACAAAAAAAGATTTTAAACGAAATGATACATTTCTAATAACAAAAGTAGAAACAATAGAAAAAAAATTTAATCACAATCAAGATGAAGATAAACAATTAGATAATTCAAATACTTTAAATTCCAGTAATGAGCCAACAATTTGTAAAATTGATTTAAACAAAAGTGAACATGCAGACGATATTTTAAAAATTGTTACAAACGATTCAGGTGAAGATAATATTTTGTTACAGTACAACGACAAAATGTCAGAAAGTATTCGTGAACTAGGTGAGGGCGAAAGTGATTTTATTACGGCACAACACATTGACGTTGATGCAGATACCGATGCCGATGATGAGAATGAAAATTTTAGTAAAATAAAACAAAGTATTGAGAATAACATAAATAAAGATAACGTAAAATATATACACAACATTATTTTAAATCCATTATCACGAGACGATAATTTCGAAGCTCATATTTCTTTAGAGCCAAAAAAGGTTGAATCAAATAATAATAATAATAATAATGCGGATAATCAAGTTGCAGTTAAAAAACGAATGATTCAGATTAAAAAAAGTAATCCTGTTTATCTCAAAGATCCCTATACAATGGACAGTAATGAATATGCATCAGCAAACTCACAGCCGATTTATTTTGAATTAGAAATGAGCAATAATAACAAAGAATTAAATAATCATAAATTAATTAATAAAAATAGTAATGAATTTAGTACTCAATCTGTTGAGTCAACATTAATCGGTTATGATGATGAATATTATGCAAAACATGGATTAGATCGTCACTCACGACGTGCTAAATGGCACCACATGGATACATCAACAATACCTGAAACACGTGTCCTTAATTATGAACCAATTGTTGAGCACACGCATGCTGAGTTAGAAAATAAAATTCAAAAAAGATATGAACAACAAGGAAGATACGAAACACCCGTCCAAAATTATATAACAATTCCACTAAATTATTTATCAAGAGTAAGTGATATTTGAAAAACCAAAAAAAAAATTTTCGTTTAAATAATTTAATTAATTAATTATTTATTTTTACAGTATCATAATCCCCTGCCAACGTATATGGGACTTAAACCAGAAATAGTTCATCCATCACAATATTACACATCGCATAGACATAACTATGATAATCATGATATGTATTCTACTACAACACCAAATCCAGAAGATTTTTTTAAACATTTATCGAATACATTTGAAAAATCACCAAATGATGAAGTCTATAAAAAATATCGCCATCATTTAAGTGAAATATGTAAATTGTGTAATTTAAGTAAAAATAATGACAATAATAAGTCCAGCGATCTTAATCGTCAATATGATTATAGTGATGAAGATGAACTGATATCAGATGAAAGCATCGAAAAATCATATTCGTGAAATGTTTTATTTTTCACTTTTGCATAAAATAATTATAATTTTAAAAAGTATGTGCAATATTATTTGCAAATAGACAAAATATAAATAAATAAATATATTTTTTTTTATATAACGCTGACCTAATGCATTTTTATTTCATGAAATATTTTGATATAAAAGGTTTGCATTTGATTGATTTCATTACAGTCATTAATTGAAATTCATTCAGTGAATCATATTCTGAGTAATTCAATTTGTGTATTTTGAATTTAAATTAAGAATTTACGACAGAAAACCAATTGTATAAAAATGAAATTTTTATTAATTACTGTGTTTGTATTGGGTATCAGTGTGTCCCAAAATTTTGCTGCACCATCAACAGAAGATGTAAATACAGATGTTGTAGCAGTTAGCAGTGACGATAATACCTTGGACATTGATGCACTTAAATCAGAGGATGTAGCGATTGCAGCGAATGAAGACAATGATGAAGATGGCACCAAGGTTCGTTCCAAGAAATCTCCAACATCCGTTTGTGTGGAGATGCATAATGAGAAAACTGGTAAGCCTTATACCATGTGTACTGGCCCAGATGCCGAAGTTTCAGCTTCATCTGGCTACGCTTCATACGCTAAACCAAGTTATGGTGGTTATTCTGCTCCAGCACCTAGTTATTCAAAACCCAGCTATGGATATTCAGCACCATCTTATTCTGCACCATCTTATGCTGCACCATCATATTCCGCTCCAAGTCACGGTTATGCAGCTCCATCATATGCTGCTCCAAGTCACTATTCAGCACCATCCAAACCAAGCTATGGAGGTTACTCTGCTCCATCAAAACCCAGTTATGGTGGATACTCAGCTCCCAGTCACGGATATTCTGCTCCCAGTCATGGATATTCAGCACCCAGTCATGGATATTCAGCACCCAGTCATGGATATTCAGCACCATCTTATTCAGCTCCAAGCCACGGATATTCTGCACCATCATACGCTGCACCAGCACCATCCTATTCAGCTCCTGCATATTCAGCTCCAGCATATTCCGCACCATCTTACGCAGCTCCAGCTTATTCTGCACCATCTTACGCAGCTCCAGCTTATTCTGCACCATCATATTCAGCTCCTGCTCCATCTTATGGTGGTTATCGCGCTATGGATATGGAAGAAGAATCTGAAGTCGGAGCACCAGCTTATGGCGGATACAGCGCACCATCTCCTCCACCATCATACGGCTATTCTGCACCAACATACGCTGCTCATAAGCCAAGCTACAGCGCTCCAGCCTATAAACCAGCCCCAGTATATGCCGGTCCAGCAAAAGCGTACACATATGGATCCCCAGCTCCACAAGTTCCTTGCCCCACAAATTTACTATTCAGTTGTCAACCAAGTGTAGCTCCAGTACCATGTGCAGCTTATGCTCCATCATATTCAGCACCATCATATTCGGCACCATCTTATGGAGCACATGCACCAGCTTATGCTGCTCCAGCATATTCTGCACCAGCTCATGCTCCATCATATTCAGCACCAGCTCCATCATACTCATCACCTGCACCATCATATGCTGCCCCAACATCCAGTTACCGATACAGCGAAAACTTAGTAGGTGCTCCACAATTGCAGCCACAGCATACAATGAAACAACAATCAGGAGCAAATCAACGAGACAACGCTTCACCCCAGAAACCCGACAAAGAAGAAAACACAATTGATACAATGCGTGCTATGGGAAAAGACGATAGTCAGGGCAACGATGGCAACCAAAAAGATGCAGCATACTACAATAAACCATCATGGTGAAATTTTTAATAGGTAAAAGGTAACCGATATATACAAATGATTGAAATTGATGTAAAAGCAAATGATGATTATTTACAATGTACTATAAACAAGTAAATAATTTTGAGAAAAAAATAAAATTAAAATATTACCTAATAATATGTATATTATGGGTATTAATTATGTTAAAATTCATGTTTTTATACAAAATAAAAGTAATTTATAAAAAATAATCAACAACTTATATTTAATTTATATTTCCTGCTTTATTAGTTTATTACTATCGGATAACAAACTTAACATAGAACAATAGTGGCTTGGCTCATCGTCGATATATAGGTAATTAAAAAGTATTGAAAAAAAAAGAAAATAATTCTTACTTAGTTATTGCTTGTCCCATAATTTGTACAAATGTCATTTTCAAATGTAATTTTTCATATAAGTTGTAAACAAGAAAATATTAATTAATAAGTTGGAATATTCAACAATATAAAAGATTTATATTTAGTCTTCCTTAAACTTCCCACTTTCTTCGTTTTTTTGCTTAATCTTTTAATATATTTCCATACATACGATTAAAGCTCATAAATTCCTTAATATTTGTTTAATTATTTTATTTATTTTCTTTTTTTTTTTTTTAATTTATATTTTTGGTTAATTTTAATAATAATAATAATAATAATAAAAAAACAGAAAATAATACTATTATTTATATTACTATAAGTTAATAAACCACAAATAAGTAAAAGAAAAATTTTGACATGTTATAAAATTTATTTTCTTGTTTGTTTCATTTTCAAACATTTCCAATCGAAAAATAGGGAAGAAACTGAAGTTTTGTTATTTTTATTTTTTCTTAATAAAAAAGAAAACAAAAAAGAAGAAGTAGAAAAAAAATGTGTAAGTGTATTTATATTATGTATCATTTGTTGTATTTATGGCAAAAATGGTGACGTTATGACGCGTCACAGCCAACTTTTGTTATTTAGCAAATGACACAATATGAGTTATATATATATATACATATTTCATCCCATACAATATAATTGTGTATAGCACAGTGTCTTATATAGAAAATACTAAAGAAAATGCAAAATACCATTGATTTCCCATTGTCATACGAAAATATAATTTAACTGCTAAGAAAATAATTAAAAAGCGTAGAAAACATTTTTTTTATTTTGAATTACTTTTTATCAGTAAACAAGAAATGTATTATTTACACTTTATTTTTTAAGGAAAAGTAAATGAAATTAAAAAAAAAAAAAAAAAAAAAGCAGTGAAGAACAGCGAGCAAAAAGAAGAAAAGGAAAA
Source organism: Ptychoptera albimana (assembly GCA_961205885.1). Lineage (NCBI taxonomy): Eukaryota > Metazoa > Arthropoda > Insecta > Diptera > Ptychopteridae > Ptychoptera > Ptychoptera albimana. Next base: position 25,936,782 of record OY540801.1, read on the forward strand.
ATCTATCTTACAATTAACATCTGGTATAATGTTGTTGTGTATGTATATATTTTTTTGCCATCAAGGAAAGCTTATAAAAGAGAGAACTAAGCATGGCAAAAGCTCATTATCTATAGACAAGACAGCAGAATCATTTTTTGTTTTTTGTTTTAAACGTAACATTCTTTTACTAAAATTATATTTTTTTTTACCAATATTAGTTTGCTTGATACATTTATTCGCAAAACAAATACCATTGTAATGCCATTTTTATCAAATATATATATATTGAAAAGCGACCACCATCTAATTGCATCCAACAATTTTCATGGACATATCTCATACAAATAACAAAAAAAAATACAACCAAAATGTATTCGTAGGAAAAAGTTTTTAAATTTTAGGAATGTTTTATTTTTTTCTTTTTTTTTTTTATAGACAGTGAGATTGAGAATGATAAATATGAGTATCCTATTCTTGGTAATTTGCAGTGTGTCTAGGAGAATAACGCTTTTATTTTAGCGCATCCTTATTGCGCATAACACCCCCGCTTTAGGTATAACTCAAATAGAAATATCAAACAACAACAAACAAAAAAATTTTTTTTGGGTGTTGTTGATTCACATTCAGTAGTTGAGCTTTTTACTACTTTATACCTACTATCGGTTAGGTGAAAGGTTGCTCGCAAAGTTTACCATTAAATTTATATAAAAAAAAACCAAAAAATTGATAAATATTGTGTTTAATTAGTTTTAGTTGAATTTGCAAAAATAATGAAAGAGTAATTATATATTATTAGTGCATAATTAAGTATATCTATTAATAAATGCAAAGTGTTTGTATTAAAAAAATATATATTTTAGATATTTTAAATTGTTGATAAATTCGTGATTACCACTAAAGAATTTTATGTGTATCCACCCGCTTCAACTAAAAGAAAAGAAAAGAAAAATAACAAATATATGTGTTCACCCAAAAAACTAATACAAATGCGAATCTTATTTTGTGATAACAATTTCTCTATTTATGCCAACTGTATGATTCTAGTTTTTTTTTTTTTTTTTTCAATTTTATTTATCTTACGGATTTCCCATTTATTTAAAAATATATTCCTTAACCAAAGTAAAAAAGCTATAATTTTTTAATTTTATTTATTTATTTATTTATTTGCACATACAATAAAATTCTGTATGTGGGTGGTTGATTACAAACACATAAACAAAATAGTATTTTGTCATTGGGGTAAAGAGAGTTGTATTATTGATAAGCTTTTTTCTAGCATATAATATTAAAAAAAAAAAAAAAAGCATCGAAGCACTTGAAAAACATCCTAAGATAAAACGCGATTCTCTCCTTGTCGTGTACGCTGTCTATATTTATTATTAAAAAAAAAAGAAATATAATTTTATATACTACTTATTTATTATTTTTTAATCTTTACAAATAATTATAATAAATATAGAAAAAAGGTTCTTTTTCTTTTCATTCTTCAACTCGCAACCTGGATTAAACCTAAAAATAAATCAATTTAAAATAATTATTTGTAAATCAAAAGGATAAAATCGCATTGTAGAAAAAAAAGTACTCCGTCATTATTATTTATTTAAATTTTATAAAATTTGTTCTTTCTACATGTTTGCGTTTTTTATTTATTATTATTTTTTTTTTTTGTGAAAAGTTATTACTGTGCTTTACTTTAAGAACATAAATCTGAAAAGGATAAATATGGCAGAAAGTATTAAAAGGCAATAGAGGAAAATTCAATTACTATTTTTAGTTTTATGTGCGTTTCTTTTTCTACAATGATCGTGAATTAATATGAAGTGTATAAAAGTATAAAAGAATTAAATTAGAATTAGAAGGTGGCGTTATTAATGAATAATTAATTCTAAAAATAATTGTTTCAAATGATTTTAAAATAAATTCTTCATATATTTTAAACTTTAAACTCTTGGATAAGGAATAATGGAATATTTTTTAAAGTGCTTCGTTTTTTTTTTTTATATATTTGAGTGATTTATGTTTTAATAAATAGCGAAATAATATTTTTGTGTTATTATTATTATTAATGCTTTAATAAATATTCGAAAAAATATGTTTTAGTATCGTTATTGTTATTGTTATTAAAGTGAATGGTGAATATGGTATTTATAATTTGCTTAAAATTGTGAAACATATCAGTATAAAGAAAAAAAACATAAAAACGTGAAAGAAAAATTTTTGTTAATATTTTGTTTGCATCGATTTGTTGTGTGGCTTTTGTATATTTGGCTGTACTCCTGTCACATCATATCGTTACACCTTAAACTGTTCGATTTTTACGATAGCGTATATTCGTATAGAATATAAAAAAAAATTGCTTTTATTTGAGAAGAATGCATAAGATGATATGTAATTAATAAATATATGTGCGAATCAAATATGCTTCGATAAAATGCTATAAGGACAATTTGAACGCTAGGTTATGTGTAGTATTCTTTGGTTGGTGGTATATTTTGTGGTAAGGCTAAGTAATATTGAGTTAAGGTAATTTATAGAAGGGTGTGAGAGATTTTTATCAATTTCTATCCGACATTTGTGTGTAAATTTTACTGGTGCTTTTTTTTTTAAGATCATAGTAATAGAGTATCAAAACCATAATAAATTTATTCATGAAAATATAAATGTAGCAAAATGAATTTATCTAAAAAGTTAGATTGTGTGGATTATTGTTATCATAGTATTGTCATTGTAAATATATTTGCATTAAAATTTAAATTCTTTTTCTTCCCCTTTTTGTTTTTCTCTTATATATTATATTGTCGAAGAATGTTAATGTTTTTGCTAAAAAAGAAAAAAAAATAATGGAAAAATATCTACATGGAAATGTTCAGGTCATGGTGACACGACAATGACACATAGTAGTGACCTAATAAGAAAGGAAATAAAATAAGCATAATTAATTTATATGAGGGGGTATATTTATAATGAGGAATGAAGTTCTTTCTGGATGTTATTGCATGTCTACAAATTATTTACTACTATTATTCTTTAAAATCGTGAATACATAAAGTTGTTTATATATTTTGTACATACTTAATTTATGTTACGAATTTTTATACAAAAAGCTTTTGTAAAAATATACCTATTTTCCTTTTTTTGTTAAAGTTGGTAAATGCGTTATTCTATCATGTCGATGATTGTCAAATGTCATATAACATAGATTTATGTATTGTAATTTTACTAAAAAGGGTCAAAAAACTATTATCACCTCATATAAATTTTGGATCCTATATACATAAAAATATAAATGCTAAATTGTTGTTCTCACTTTCTCAAATATATCAACAGTGTTATTATTAATGTAAAATGCCAGTACATGATTTCAATTCATGTTGCTTCTCACATGATCCTTATATCCGCAATCATAAAATTCTCAACAACAATAAACAAAAAACAAAATAAAAAAAATAAAATAATAAAAATAAAATTAGAAAAAACTACAGGATGCATTCTACGAAATAAAAAATAATTTTATATTATTACTTCTCTCAGACTCGTTTTCCTAACGTCTGTTATAGGGTGTCATGTAAATAATTTATACATGATGTACGAAATATTGTATCATATCGCATCGTACAGGGAGGTGTTTAAAATTTTAAATCATTCACCATCATCCTCAATATTTAATTAATATGAAATGTGACTTTTTGATTGTACAAAATTGTTGTTTTTTTTTTCTTTTATTTTTTATTTTTGCTTTGTTATAATATATTTATGTGGCACAATGCAAACAACAATACACGTGTCTATAAGAATGTTTATTCTTTTTATGTAATTTTTTCTTTTATATATCAACATATATATTTATAATATTGGTCGTTATATTATAATAAATCAATGATCAATAAAGCAAAATAGTTGAAAAGATCATGTGAAAAGAATATAAAATGCCAGTTGGTGTGGTGTGGTCTGGTCTTTTAATATTGGACGGAAATTATATATTTTCTTGTTTTCTAATGCATAATTATTAACTGTCTTACATGTTATTATTTATATTATGATTTATATTGTGAATGACTTACAAATATTTTTAGTCAAATTATTAAGGCAGTAAATATAATTTTACATTGTACTGTAAGGTTTAATTTTTTTCTGATACTAAATATAGCGAAACATGATTCTATTCTATTCTATTCTTTTCTATTCAATATATGCGTGTGAAATTCTTTTTTTTTATTATGTTAATTATAATTAAATTTGAGGAACTCAATCCCATTTTCATAAAAGAGCGACAGCTCTTTTTGGTTTTTTTTTTCTCATTAAAGATTTTACCATACTTATTTTGATTAGTGCTTTCAGTTTGTGGCTACTGCTTCAATATACATAAAACGAAAAAGCTTTTTTATGTATAAGTTCTGCTTTGTGATTGTTTTCTGTTATTTTAATTATTTTATTTTTTCGCTATATCTAAATATTTAATTTTCAAAAATCCTTTGTAAATATTATAAACAAACAAACTGTGGATAACGTGAATCTATGAAAATAAGTGATATAAAATATGTGTATGTGTATTACTCATTATGTCTCAATACTTAAATAATTTTACTAATAATAATAAATGGAAATAAATATACATAATTATTATAAGGTGTTATTATTTAATTGAATAAACAACATTTTCAAATAAAAATAAATAATTCATGTTTTATTAAATTAATTAATTATAATAAATTAAATTTAATTAAAATCGTTTTGTTTGTTGTTGTTGTTCTCCCTTTTTTTTTTTTTTTTTTTTTTTTTCGTTGTAGGAAGAATAGTTATACTACGAAAAATATATGTACATAAGTTTATAGTAACAACAAGTGCGAAGTGAATTTATTATGAAACATCTTACAGTTGCTTCATTAAAAAATAACAAGAATAAAAATATAAAATTTATAGTAAAAATAATAAAAAAAAGTTTAGATTAAAATAAATGTGATAAGCAAAAAAAAAATGTTTGTTTTTTTTGTATTAATAAAAAAAGTGATAAGTAAATAAATGTTTAGGAATTTAATATATGTATATATTTTTTGTTAAATGTTCATTTATATAAATTTTAAACATTAAATTGAAATCCAATTGATGGAAACAAAAAAAAAACATTACAATGCATAATAAAAATAAAATTCTAAAAGGATAAATAAATTTAGTGTGGTGTTAATGTTTGTAATGTTGTCAAACTCAGTGTATTACTTCATCGATTAGAACGTTCAACAATCGAATAACAATAATAATAAAATATTTATATACTTACTATATATTGTTGGAAAATGTTGTACATAAGGGAAGAAAACGTGTTTTAATTATAAACATAAATGTCTTCTTTATTTGCTATATTAAAAATAAAAAAAAAAAAAACAAAAAAAAATTTTTTTTTAATTATGGTATAAATAAAAAACTTTAAATCTCTATATACCACTTCTATTTCTATTACTCTTATACTTCATATTATTTTTAACATTATTTATGTTGTACTTAATTTCATAAAAATAAAAATATAAGGTGAGTTATTATTATATATTTTTTTATTTATCTTTATAATTTTAATAAAAAAAAAATCAATTTAGCTTTACGAAATTATTAACCATTAGAAAGCAAAAAAAAATATTAAATAAAATTTTCATCGTAAAATTAATAATAAAAAAAAAACTATTCTATATATTATTATTGTACTTGTTAACACATTTTTTTTTTATCATAATATTTCAATTAAAATACCGCAAAAAACATTAACAGCACTATTGCATTGTATAAAGTCTTGATATTTTATGATAAAATTTTTTTCTTTTCATTTTTATAATACAAATTTTACTGTTTAAAACTATTTGATGGTTTTCATACATTTATTAGTTTGCTTTTGTTATTATCCTCATAACTTTATTGATTTCTGTAACTAACTAAAAATATTTATAACAATTATAAAATTAATGTGCGAAGCAATATATTAACTAATAAAAATTTAGTATTCTGTTTAATATTTTATTGAATTAAAACAAAAAAAAAGACGTAGACACGTCGTAGTACTCATTATTATGAAAACCTTTTTGTCTAAAAACGTTTTAAAAATTCTATTATTTTGTGTGTAATTACTTTTAGTTTTTTTGAATAAATTATGATTCATGATTTAAATATTGGGAATTACCTGTAAGAACAATAACACCTAAACCTTTTTCTATTACATTGGTTTTACTTAAATTTTGCCAGTATAGACTCGATAGTTGTAAACGACATTTGTTGCGTCTATTTCTATCTTATATTTTATGACACAATTGCGATTCTTTTCTATTCTATATCCTTTTTTATGAATTGTTGAAAATCAAAATATTTTTTAGTAGATTTAATAGTTTTTATTTGATTTTATAAATTAATTACTTTTAATATGTCTTTGATTGTGATTTGAATTAATATTGAACTCATTTTATCTAAATCACTTTTAAATAAATAAAATATTTAAAGCATATAAATGCTCAAAAGTTAATTTATTTTCAGTTGTGATATTAATTGAATAAAATAATCCTGTCTATATTGTATAATCTTAAAAATCACATTACTTGCATGTTTCTTTAAAATTTATTTAATTTTTCCAGATGGTTTTATCAGCCAGATATGCATTCTTAATTCATTGAAATAAGTTAGTTCTAAATAAGACAGAAATGTAAAATAATATTTCAAGAACGATAAATAAACTTCCTATATTCAAATCTCCACTTGTTTTAATTAAAAATTAAAGCTCGAACTACAGTTTACATATCGACCAAAATTCTTCTTCATTTAGATTTAGTACATATTGATATTCTTTATGTTCGATGTTGTGTTAATATAAGCATTTTCCTTAACGCATAATTTAAAAAATATCAATGCATTTAAATTAAATACTAATAAAGTGCATTCTTTTTAATTAACAAATCAAGAGGATTATTAATTGAAAGGTGATTATTCTGTATATTAAAAAATCACAAAATTAAAAATGAAACCAATCAATAGGATATATTTTTCATTTATAAATAATAAGTACAAATTCCAAGTTTTATATTTAAAAAAAAGAAAGGGAATTAAACATTTTATGACATGCAAATATTCAAAAAGATTTTAGCATGAAATTTAATTTTAATGACTTTGCAAATGGCGGCCTTATATACAAGGTAAATAAAAAAAAAAAAAAATACACGTTTCTTTATATACTTGATAATAAAAAAAAATGGATTTGTTAAAGTCATAACCGTTTACTAGGTATCAATAACAGTATTTATTACTTTATTAAATACTCGGAATATCTATTATTATTATTTATCAACACGAATATAATGTAAATAAAGTAAATATGTTAATATTTATAGTAAATATCCAAACACATAAAATTTTTTTATTGAATATAAGTTCTTACCAATGATCATCAACAATTTTCTGTTTAAATAAAAATGATTGCACTATAGAAAAAAAGTAAAAATCTTTAAACAGGTTATAGAAGTTTTATTTTGATTTTTTTTTTTTTTTGTTTTTTAACTCTTATAAAATTTATTCAAATGAGGAGTATTTGTTTTATAGTTGCTATGGGCAACAAATATTATAAAGGATAGGATTATTATCATACAATTTCTCATTATTCATTCCAAATAACTATTTATTAAAACTGGTCTACGCATTATATGTTGCGGGTTAAATTAAAATACAACTTACGGAAATTCAACGTTATAATATCTAGCACAACACATTTATTTATACTTAATCAAAATATAAAATAATACTTTTAAAACAAGGAAATATTACAAATATATAAATGGTGGCCACTGTTGTTTTGAATTTGTTGTAAAGTTTATTTCTCGTTTTTATTATTACATTTAGTTGTTGTAGTATTTATCTATTTACTCATCATAACTCGTGATATTGCCAGGGTTGCTATGTCGCGTTCTCTTTTTAACCTTAACTACATTTTACATGCCAACTGTGCGAGTATCAAAAATAAAAATCTAATATTACTAATATATCGTACAAATTTTTTTAATCAATTTCATTTAAATTTGAATATTGTCTTACCGATAATCGCAAATTAATTGAATTTATTTTTATTTTATTTAAATTTATTTATCATTTCACTTCTGTATTTTTTTCGTATAGTATTCTGATATTCCATGTTATAAAATAAAGTTAGTATTTAAGGTTTTATTATTTTTATTTATAAATTAGAAAATAAAAAGCAATCAATATTCAGTCGTTTTTTTTTTGCATTATCTTATGTCAAGTAAATAGTATTTGTTAGTTTAGAACTTGCAAAAGCTATAATAAAATTTATAAACAATATAGCTCCGTAATTGAGAATTATTTTGTAAGAAAAATAACAATAATAAATGATTTTCAATTTAAAAATTATAATCACCACGAATTACAGTCACTTGCACCAAGATCGCTGAAATATATTATCGAAAAAAGCTACATATAGTATTAAAATTTGTCTAGATGACATATATAATATATATATTTACCAAATAGAGAGAACGTTATATACGTTTCTTGGGAAAGTCTTCACAGTATTTCAAAAAAGCCAGGAAATATTTTTCTCATTTGAGTTGTTCGTCGATATTTACTTTTCGTTGTCAGAAAATTCAATAATTGAAAACCAATATATTAGTATCTCATTTACGAGGAAAATGTATGTGTTGTTTATTTATTTATTTTTTCAGTTTTATTTCCCATAGTAAAATTATATAGTTTTGTATTTTCTAATTTAGAAACCAATGTGCATTAAATAATTTGTATCTAATACCAGGCGTCTCCACTATATGAACAAAGTATATAGAAAATAATAATTAAAGCAATGTAACAGAATATTTATATAGAGCCGTATTTGTTTATTTGGTAACTGTTTTCTTATAGTAGAAAAGCATTAAATAGTTAAAATTAATTTATTAAAATTAAATACTGAATTATATAGAAGTTCCATTATGCACGACAATACGAAAAGTATTTTCTACACTGTAGTAGCAATACCTAAATAATTAATATATCTTGAAAGTAACGCACATGTATCGAAAAAAGCATTACAGTAAAAATGTCAAGAATTAGATTATAAAAAGAATTAAGAAAAAAGAAAATGAAATTATATATTATTTAATATATAGCCTAATAATCTATTTTTATTAAAAAATTAAAAAATTATTAATAATTACACTAAATTAGATTGAAAGTACCTTCTGTTTTATAATATAACATTACTCAAAAAAAAAACATTATAAGATTTTTATTATTATTACTAGAATCAAATATTTAATAATTCGTACAAAAAACCAAATATATTTTACCTTGTAAAAATACTGCCATCTATTGATGTGCTTTAAAAAATTAATACAATAAAATAAAGGTGAAAACATTGGCTGTGCTTCTATTAAATTATACAATAAACCAACAATAAGTGAAAATAAAAATAACACTT